>VZRE01003725.1:51751-71641 GCA_013396775.1 Cephalopterus ornatus | reverse complement strand
CTGACATGCTCTGGTTTTGGGGGCAGTCTTCCAGGAAAATAAAGGGCTAAGGCTTTCAAAAAATCATGAGGAGGGACATTCCTGAACAATGGGATGCCATCCAGAGGGACCTGGACCAGCTCAAGGAGTGGGTCCATGGGAATCTCATGAGGTTCAGCAAGACCAAGTGCAAGGTGCTCCACCTCAGTTGGTGCAATGCCTGGTACCAACACAGGCTGGGGGATGAGTAGATCAAGAGCAGCCCTGATGAGAAGGACTTGTGGGTGCTGGTGGGTGAGAGGCTGGACATGACCCAGCCATGTGCACTCACAGCCCNTGAGGGAGGGGATTCTGCCCCTCTGCTCTGCTCTGGTGAGCCCCCACTTGGAGCACTGCATCCAGCTCTGTGGTCCCCAGCACAGGAAGGTCAATGTCCTTCCTGTGCTGGGGACCACAGAGCTGGACTTGCTCCTCCTCTGGAGCAAGTCCATAGGAGGCCACAAAGATGATCAGAGGGAAGGAGCACCTCTCTTACAAGAAAAGGCTGAGTGAATTCAGATTGTTCAGCCTGAAAAAGAGAAGACTCCCAAGAATTGCAGCCTTTCAGTACCTGAAAGGAGTCTATAAGGAAGATGGAGAGAGGGTATTTACAAGAGCATAGAGTGACAGGACAAGGGGGAATGGCTTCAAACTGAAAAAGAGTAGGTTTAAATTAGATATTAGGAAGAGGGTGGTGAGGCACTGGAACAGAACTACCCAGAGAAATTGTGGATGCCCCATCCCTGGATGTGTTCAAGACTAGGTTAGATGGAGCTCTGAGCAACCTGGTCTAGTGGAAGGTGTCCCTGCCCATGGCAAGGGGGTTGGAACGAGGTGATTTTTAAGGTTCCCTTCCAACCCCAATCATTCTATGATTCTATAACATAACTCATATCCAAGCACGAACTTCCCTTTATGGCACTGGGAAAGTTTTAATGAATGTCTCTAATGGAGTAGGAGACTGGTGTGCAGCCTTCACAGGCACCTAAATACATAGTGTCTCACCAGGTTTGTCCCCTGACAATAGTCATCAGGCACATTTACCAACTCAAAGCTGCAGAGCCAGGCCAGAGAGCAGTAAGCAGTTCTCCATCACTCTAGTTGGCCACGGCCAACAGTTTGTTCCCCAAAGTAACTGTGATGATGAGCTCTCTCATGGGTACAACATCTGGTTTCCTTGAGGAACTCACCACAGAAGAAGTCGTCTCAGGTAGAACCTCCACCTAAATATATCACAAGGAAATCCTACAACGGGCAGGAGGGACCCCAGGCCTTCCCAAGGATGGAGAACTGGTGGCATTTGTGGAGACTGCAGAGCTTTTCCAAAGACCCAGACAGCACCAGCTCCTCAGGGGGTGCCATTAGGCCAGATCTCAGGATAAACCTGACACAAATGTCTAGGCCTCCCCTGTGCTCCCAAATCATGAGCTACTTCTCACTCCAAAAGACCAAATTGCCCTGGAAAACAGTGAGGAGAAGAGTCCAAATCTTTCCTCTCTGAACTGGAAAGATGAAAGAGAAATCTGCCTTGGCCTATTCCTAACAGCCTAGAGTTGCTCTATTCTGATGGACTGGTGAGTCCTGTCTCCATTCTTGTGATGTGTCTCCAGAGCCTTGGCAGGCAGATGCTGTCAGGTCTCCCAGCTTCTGTCCCTGCAGTTCTTCTCTTGTTGTAAACAGCTGCTTGCCTGATCCCCATCCCCAAGGGAATTTCCAGGCCCTCGCACTGCTCCAGGCCCATCACACACCGCCTGCAGCCACCCACCAAACCCCAGAGCTCAGATGTTGGCCAGCCAGCTGTGGATTCTCAAGCAGAGTCCTGGCTTCAGACAGTGTTTTTTGCATACGCTGGTGGGTTACTCTTCTCTTCTGATTCCTCTCAGAGACCAGTTCTATGAGACACATGGGGCCCTTTCCCCTTTGCAGAGGGAGATGGAGACAGCAAGGTGGTCTGAACACAGCCAGAGCTGTTGTGGCATGTCCCTGTTGGACAGAAGGACGTCCTTGTTGGACAGAAGACATCCCTGTGCATTCCAAGCAGATCTGCCTCTGCTGGCCCAGCTGATGGATGTCTCTGCACACAGCCATTGTGTCCCACACTGCGTGCACCCTGAAGGTCCAACTCCTCATCTTAGGAACATGGATCCCATTCCTGACCCCTCCAATGGGTCCTGTCCCAGCGCCTTGGACGCAGAGAAGACCCTACACATTGCAGATGTCTGGAGGAGCTCAAGGCTGCTGAGATGGGATTCAGACAGACCATGCCCTGTGTACCCAGCAGCAACTGACTGTAGTTGTAATCAGGGAATTTTGCACTCCCAAGAAAGATCACAAGGGCCATGGCCTTAATTCCGATCTGTGCAGGGCTCTGCTCCAGTCCCGAAGGTCTGTGTGAGAGTTGCCAGCATTGCAAAACAACAGCCTTGCTGGAGGGAGAGTGGGAAGATGTACAAACTACCGGCAGAGGATCATGTGCCATTTCAATCCCAGAAATTCTGTGGGTGTTCCTTCCTACTCTCTCTGAACTCACCTTGTGCTCCCACCTCTGGGAGCAGGACCACTGCGGGTCTGCAAGGCCAGAGCCCAGCTGCCCTTTGAGCTACATACCAGATGCCCAGGGAAAAGACTTTCACACTAATATCCTGGAAAACCAAAGTGTTTTCCCTCCCCACCACACAGTGTAGCATCCCTTCATGATCCGACAGCCAGAACTTTGTAGCCAGAGATGGAGACTCAGTGTTGGAACTAAAATCCAGAGCAGGAGAGGCAAGGAGAAGAGTTCAGAGCTTTTCCTGCTGCTGTCTGGGTGGACATAGACATAAGACATAGTTATCCATGATGCTGGCAGTACTGTTCAGAGCTTCATATAAGGGGCTTCAAACCCTACACAGATGCCCACTCTATTCGCCTCATGCCTCCAGGACCCTGGAAGGGGCACCACATGCTTTTGTGACAAAGCAGGATTTCCTTTGGAGCACCACCTGTATTTTCTCTTCAAAATAAAAAAAGACACTGCCAGCCCCTCATCTGCCCTTGACAGAGGGGTGACAGCACTCAGGAGCAGAAAATGAGGGTACAAGCCTCATCAGAGCCCCACCAGAGTCTGGCAGGATACCCTGAAACCACCTGGGGTGCAAAACCCCCCATCTGTGATGCCCCTGCTGATGCAGGGAGGTTGTGAGTCCTCATCGGCTGGTTCACACTGTGCCAGGGCAGCACCAGCACACACAAAGATTGTTCTAAACAGTTTTAGGAAAAGGGTGTGGTGCAAAAATGCAAAGGCTGGGTCACGCGGTTACAGCTGAAAGCACACAAAACACTTTGCTCTCCAAAAAGGGGAGGGTGGACCAGACGGATGGACAACCTTCCACCTTTGTGTACCTCTAGCTTCTCATGCAACTCTGTTCAGGGCATGCCATGTCCTGCCATCATCCCCATCACACTGAGCCCATGTCCTCACAGCTTGTTAAGTGCCTTTTCACCTTCTGCCCTCAAGATGTTGGCCTCTCTGCCCAGGATAATAGATCTTCCTGGAACCTGTTGAAATTTGCAATTGCTCATGTATCACAGGGAATTAAAAGATTAAGCATCTCTCTGGGCTAACGAGCCCAAGTGTATTGAGTGTCCAGCCAAGATCACACACAGCCACTTTGGCAAGAGCCCTTCAAAGATAAGGGTAGCACTCCAAACATCCAAGCAGCTCTTGGAGGTCAAGTCGTTCTCCCTTCCCACTTGATGTTATCTGCCTTGGGATCTCCTGGGTCGCACACAGACTTCCAGAAAAAAACTCCATCTTATTTAAAAACTTCTGATTTCCAGAGACGTTCTCCAGCTTGGGGAGGTGCTAGGGACTAAGAGCCTGCCCAGACACGTGCACCATCTTTCTAGTCACCCCTGTACCCCGTCAAATACTGGCATAATATTTTCTTCTAAATCTTCTGGAAATCCCCACTGTCCTGAGACTTGGCTGGTGCCTGTGCTCATCGTGGTTTGCTGGAATAGGCATTTTATATACACTAAAGGTTGTGACACAGGACATTAGAAGAGTTTTCCTGGGGTGAGTGCAGCCCGTCTGACACTGTACCCCCAAATGTCCCTTTAATGACCTCCCTGTAACACTGTGCTGGGTTCATCCACCCTCACCTCAGTCCCTGGACTGCAAGACATCCTAGTCTGCTGGCGTCAGGCTGCCCAAAAAGAGATGGGTGAAGAAAGACACAGCTGGCGGACCTGCAGCCCGGGCCCACACCAAGTCCACTGGGGAATCAGCAGCATCCCTTGTAGGTCTCCATGCAGGGAACAACGCCTCCTGCCTCAGAGCAATCGCACAGTTGTCTGAGGTCTGCACTCTACAGGGCTAAGACTGGGCAATCCAGTGGTCTCCTCTAGCCTTAAACATCAATCCATTTAAGCTGAACCCCAGAAAAACAAGAAAAAAGGGCAAGATGTGGCACCCACACCTTCTTCAGCCCTCACCGCTCAGCCAGGGATCTCCTTCACATCCATGCCTGCCAGAGTATCTTCTGGGCAAACACACTACCTGCTCCCATCTTCCACTCCGAGGATGCCCCATAAAGAGCTGCCCTTACAGTCCCTCAGCACTAAACTCAACACTGCAATTTCTGGGAAGCTTTGGATCTCACATATGTTTGTCCCATTTCCCTAGCTCGCCAGCTGCCCAGCTGTTCCTTTCCATTTGAGCTAATCACAGAGATTAAGGCAAAGACCCAGCCTGGAAGGTTTGCAAACAGCTCCAGCCTGTTTCTGCAAGCAGCTTTTGCAGCCACACTCTGGCACAAAAGCACATAGGCTAATAAACCCCACAGCATCTGTGAAGGGAATTCCCAAGAAGGGCTCGGTGCTAACTGAGGCAGATTAACCAGCCACCAGTTTAGGGACATTGCAAACTACAGGTCGTCAGGCCCATGTCCTTGAAAAGGGAAGAGAAGGGAGACAGCAAGCCTGGAGAAAAGGTGCCCAGAGTTATCTGAAAGCAGCTGTGTCCAAAACACATGTCACCAGAAATCCTGGGCCCTAGTGCACTATGTCCACCGAGGAACTCTGCCCAGCTGTTCCCTCCTGAGCACACTAAGACTCTCTCCCCTCAGGGAGGAGGCAGCCCACCATCCTGGCAGGGCACAGTGCAGCTGAGCAGGTTGCTCAGGGCAGAGTGGAGCCTCCATCCCATTCCTTCCAGCCAGATTTCCCTGTCCTTGTGCTGCCCCATGCCTGCAGGGAGTAGCTGCTGTCTGGAGCTGTTCATTACTTGATCAACTCCAGATTTTGCAGCCTTCAAACCTTTGTGGCCCAGAAACTCAAAGCCAACACAACAGAAGAGCCATCCTGCATCTGTCCAGATGCTTGCTGAGGTTTCTGCAGCCTCCCACCGAGTAAGTCACTGTCCCTGTCAAAGTAAACAGGTTGTCTTCTCTACTAACAAGCTCGGGGGATCACTTTGGACCCACAGCCCATCTGTAGCTCCATGTTTGACACTGCATGAAACAAGCAGTTTGCAGATGGCCTCACTGTGATTGCACAGGGAAAGAAGGGAGTGCAGGCATCTGGGGGTCCTGATGGACTGAAGTATATGATTAACAGTTGACAAATATGACTTTTGCAGCTGTTCAGCACCAAGTCCTGAAAGATAGACATGAGGGGGAGCTGCAAAGGGAATATAGATGCTCCCATAAGTGTGGGGCTTGTGGTTAAAATGTTTTCCCCCACCATGGTAGAGAAAGTCCCCTGGTATTTCTGCTTTTGAGATGAGGAAGGCATTTCCTTGAGCAGTTCACCTGTAAGAGCACGACAGTGGGATAAAATGCCCAAGTGCTTCAGGGACAGAGAGTGGCTGAGGTGATGACACCAGGGCAGGAGCAGAGCCTGCAACCCATCTCCTGTCAATGACCCAAACAAGCCTGTCCAGCTCCAGTCATGTCAAACATGGAGTTCTGTCCTTCTCTTCTTCCCCTCCCTGCCACCAGCCCCCTCACCCTCTCCAGAGCCAGGACAACACAAGGCTGGGGGGATTTGCATTCAGCATTTGGCCTTGCTTACAGCCACACCAGGACCTCCTCTGCCTGCCTGTGAGTGGTTCTGAAGGCAGGCAGAGGGCAGTGCTCCCACTGCTGCTAAGCACAAAGATCAGGTTAAGCACAGATGGATTTTAAGAGGGCACAAGGTCACCAGAGATCCGGAAGACCCAGATGAAGGGAGCCCAGCGAGTGTCCCATCTGTGGCGCCTCAGCTACAGAACATCCCACCCCCTTCTCAACACACCCGGCTGTTCGCACTGTGATGTCTTCCAGGCATAAGAGCCCAAAGTTTTTGCCGGTAACACAAACAGAACAACTTGGACCCAAAAGACTGGTCAGTTCAAACAGAGAAATAGCTCAGATTTAGAAGGGAGATTTTTGAGACAAACAGCTTACTTAATTAAACCGAGGAGCACAATCAGAGGAAGAAACAGGAAAAGTACTTTCAATTATTTTTTTTCCTTTTTCTTGTTTGTTTGTTTTTAAATAAGCATGTTCCTGAAAGCCATGTGGGTGAAAGTTGAAAGGCATGGATTTTCCAGCCAGGGAAGCTGCCAGAGGAGCACTGAGGACCCCATGCTGACCTGGGCACATTGGGAACCAGCAACACTGATGAATGCCCTCTCCTTGAACCATGGGGAGAGAGGTGACTGTTTCTCATTAGTCATGAGGACTAAAGCATTCCCAGAGAATCAGAGACACGACCAGATAGAGTAGTTTTTTGGGTTACTAACTGTCCATGAATGAGGGGCAAGGGAGGATAAATGCAGGCAGAGAAGGGCACACAAACTCAACTTCTCAACTTTGTGACATAGTGGGAGTGGCTTTGGGGCAGAGAGAAGCTGCAGTGGCCATTTTATTCGTCCCTTTCCCCACTGGTTTCTCCATAGCTGCAGCCCCCCATCTCTCACTCCATGAAACCAGGGATGACCTGTAGCTTCAGAAAAGTCTCTTGCTTTGGTTCCTCCTGATTTATTACTGCAGAGTGACAGTGTTGTTCAGAGGCAGCGCTCAGGCTGCAGCAGCACCACTGTGACAACGCCATGTGTGCTGATAAATTGTCTGCACAGTCCCTCACAGGCTTTCGAGCCAGGCCAGCTAACACCAAGCTAAATGTATGGGGGTGAGCAGGGTCAGGGACCATCCTCAAGAGATGGGGGAATGCAGTGGGAATGCAGCCACTCCATCCAGGGATGAGAGAGCTCAGCCCCAGGCTCTCTGTGCCAGCTGGCTGTGATGCCTGGTGGTCTCGCTGTGCACACTTAATCACGTCATCCAGACCTGGCAGTTCCCTCATTAATCATCAATAGACATGGGTCCCACCAGAGGCTGAGACAGACCAGACAGCTTCCTTGCCCAGTGCACCCTACCATTCCCTGACTTACATCCTCCTTCCTCTGAAGCGTAGGCGTAACCTCATGCCCTACTCCATTCCCGATGCAGACATCAGCATCCCATTTCTTTTTTCCCTAAAAGGCAGTTCTGGCCCCCATCACCAGAGCAGCTCAGTGCCTGGCCCAAGGGCATGCCCTGCGTGGGGTCCCCCTGCCCCACACCACTCGGGGACCCTTGCCCCACAGCCCTCGGTATGAGGCCAAAGAATTTACAAACACTTTCCAAGAAGCTCCATTAAATTCCCTTCTCCTATCTCCTTTGGAGCTGGCAGAAGAGCATTTTGGGATGAATCTGAATCCAGGAGGAAATGATAGAAATTGGCTTAATTTCTTATCCAAGCTTGTCTTATGCCTTATGCTGTTTGCTCCTGCTTTTCTCCACTAGTTTCAAGAGTCCTGTGCTCCAAGCCAAGACCAATTCTCCTCCCGGCTCAGACAGGCAATAGGGACAGCCTGAGGTACAGCAGGCTGTCCTCCCACCAATTATCCATCCTTCCCCTATCCCTCCTTCAGGCTCCCTCTGCCCAAGACCATTTTCAGCTGCTGGTCTCCCCAGTCTCTTCCCTACATCTTCATGGACTAACAAATACATCTCATGAATTCACAAACCAAACAAGGTCTCAACCTTCCATACAAAGCAGGGGCAGAGTGGGATCAGAGGGTCAGAGAATCAGAGAATCACTTAGGTTGGACCAGCTTCCACAGGGCTACGCCTGTCTTGAAATCCTCCAAGGGTGGAGATTCTACCAGCTCTCCAAGGCCCCATGACTGTCCCCATGGGGATAATTTTCCTATCCTACAAGCTAAATCACTCTATCTCATGCCTCCCCATTGTGCACCTCTATAAACAGCTTCTCAAGAATCTCCCCACAGACACTGGGAGGCTGCTTTTGGGTTTCCCCCAAGCCAACCCTTTTCACAGATGGACAAGCCTAACTTCCCCAGCCTCTTTTTGTAGTGCAGGAACTCCAGTCTCCATCATTTTAGTGGCTTCTGCTGAACTCGCTCCTGTTTATCAACATGTCTCCTGTAATTAGGGGGCTGAAACTTGGATGCATCACCCAGATGTGGTGTAATGAGTGCTCAGCAAAGGAGGGCAATCACTTTCTGAGATCAAGCAGGAAAGAGTTGAACCTTTCTGCCTTTTAGCAGCTCAAGAGTATTGCCAAAACTATTACTCTGTCTGCCTTGAAATTATGATTGGCTCCTTTGTGCCGGCAGAACCTGTGAGTGATGCCCAGGACAACATCAGCACTGTGTTTCTGTGTTGCCAAAAACCTCACGGGGAAGGCAGTGGCAGAGATCTTTTGCAGATGACAAATCCAGAAAAGAAATGGGTTTTCCATCTCTTTGGATGTCTATGGGAATGGAGCAGCTGCAGGATGCATTTTCCACAGTCTCAGAAAGATTACAGCCAGAGGGAGCCATCAGATCAGCTCCTCACAGCCCTGAGTCTCTCTGGTGGCTGTGTAGCTGCCCAGTCCTTGCACAGTTTTAGCTCCTTGTACCTGCAGATTTCAACTACAAGCCTTTAATATTCATTTCCCATCATGCTGAATGTCATCAGGTCCAGAACCGGTCCTGTAGGAATAGGCTGGCAGGTGCCACTTCCCCCAGATGGCTACTGGTGCCTGCTGTCCTAAATAACCTCCTGCCCCTCCTCATCTCAGGGCAACTCAGAGTTTCCAAACTGTCAGGAACTCCCACCACCACTACACTTCCTAGGGTACCCAAAATACCCTTCACAGCACAGAAAATGATCATAAATGACAGCACAAGCTTGCAAACAAGGTTATAGGAGATCTGCAAGTTAATTGTGCAAAGGTCACAGAACTTGCAAAAAGCTGCAGAATGGGCAAAGTGAGTTGGAAGTTATTCTGGAGACTTTGTTTACTGAGACAGGTTGGCAAGAAGCAGTGACTAAGCACTGTGATTCCCACCAGCAAGCCACAGGGTGTCCCAGTGTCCAGGGAGCAGTGATCTCTCTCCACAAGCTTCTCATCACAGGGATGGAGGAAGCAGAGGTGGAGAGCTGGGCATAAGAAGCTCCTTCCCCTGGGGTGTGCTCCCATTCCCCTTTAAAACCTCACATGGGAGTTGCATTGGCTCTGCTTTACTTTACTTGGGTTCTTCTCAGAAAGAGCAAGCAGTCAGTCTTTTTTTTGAGATATTTGTAATATGAGCCATAACCCTGTACTCCTGACTCATATGAAGGATGTTCAGTGCTCCTGGAAACATGGATGCCTAAGCAGAGAGATACCCAGCAAGGGCCTGTCAGCCCCAGCACCTCCTGGGAACGCCAGGGAAATTCCATTTGTATAAGAAATAAAGACCATTGCAGCTAAGACCTCTCAGCCAATTTTTAAAGGGCTCTTGGGTACAATTTATCTCAGCAGCTACTTTTGAAATATTTGCCCTTTGTGTATGTCTTCTAGCATCCCCTCTAGTGCCTGATAAACTGGAAAATATTTCACAGCCTTGCCTTCTTCTTCCCAAACACTGAATACAGACATGGCCTTCCTTTCTGCATCTTGCATAACAGCATTTTCATTCTTTGGGGAAACAGATATAAAAGATGAGGATGTTTTGGTAGTACCTCCTCCATGCATATCTCCCAGGATTGTTCACAGCTTTATACACTTCCCAACTTCCCACTTGCATCTGCTCATGCTGACCAGCTCATTTCGGACAGCTGCTCCCCCTCTTCCGCTGAGCCTACCAATGAAATCCCCTTCACTGCTGCACAGTTTAGGCTTCAGCCTCTAATAATGCCTCTCTAAAGCACTTTTGTTTTTCAGCCCTGACTTCTATGCTTGTTGCAAAACTTGTTCAGGGTACACTCAATCCCACTCTCTATGTCATGAACAAAGGTACTGAATAGTACTAGTCCCAGTACAGACTCCTTAGGAACACTACTTGTTACTGGTCTCCATATGGACATTTTGTTGATGACTTTAACTCTTCGGATGCAGCTATCCAGACGATTCCTTATCTGTTGCTTTCTCTGGACCAATGGCCAGCAATGCTGCAGTAGTCTTGTGGCTGTTACCTTGGCACAGATTGCACAAGCACACACACGTGCCTGGTGACAGGGGCACTGCAGTTTGCTCCTGCAGTTTGCTCCTACACTTTGCCTACCTTGCTCCCGCAAAGGTGAGCTGTACTGGATGGAGTCTCTGCTGGGCTGCAGGGTGTTAATGTGGGAGGTGGCACAGCTGTCTGACATGACATTCCCCTCTGGAGGCTACCACATGCCCACCTCCCTTGCATGCCTCTGTTTCTGGGGTTGGATCCTCCAAAGCATCCATGGTGCACCCATCACATGAGCTCCTTGACATGGCTTCAGCCTCAGATTCATCCCACAGAGGAGGGACAAGGAGACCATGGTGGATGCAACAAGGGGCATAGACTGACCATGCCCAGGGCTGAGTCTTTCCTGTCAGGATGAGTTCTGGCAGCATGGGACCCACAGAAGCCACTGCTGGGACTGTGCCCCAGCAGAGGCATGGCCCCCAGGCACAATCCCAGTCCCTCCAGTCCAGTGCCACCTACACTGGGCAGGCTCAAAGGGCTTTGCAACCTTACAGAGATCAAAGGGAGCAGGCAGACTCCAGCTGTATAGGGGCTTCTCTTCCTGGTTCAGGTCTATGTTGCTCAGGCTCTCCAGGGACTGAGGCTCAGTTCTGCTCCACTGGGGTGGCCAGGCTGGGAGAAGGAAAGGGACAAAGTGTGAGGCCATAGGGGCAGCAGGGGCAGCCTGGTGGCGGAGGCTGAGGCAGCAGCCCCACTACAGTGGGAGGAAGGTCTGTCATAACAGTTAATGGGCACTGGCTGGGCACAGGATGAAGTGCAGGGCAGGGTATGTGTCAGCACCTCGGGGATGCTGATGTGTGACCTGCTCTGGCTTAGCAAGGCACTTTGGCTTCAGCAAGAGGACACAGGCACAGCATGGACACAGCAGGCCAGTCACCACCTGCAGGAATATGGGCAGCAGCCAGGGCAACCTTTCCATGGATCATTGCACTGCCCCAGGAGGGTTTGCAGTTTTATCTCCAGCCTTTTTGTTGCTGTGTGCAGCCAGAGATTGCTGCTCACCTCCTGCCTCAACTCCAGATTTGAGAGGACAACAGGCACTGCAGCGTGAGTCTGGCCCCTGTCCTCAACCATGCGTAGGCTTGAAATCAGTCTGATGATCATCTTCCTTTGGCAGGATCAAAGCTGCTCCTGCTGCAAGTCCTGCTGCCTTGCAGGCTGCATTAGTAAGGGCTGGGGACACCATGGACAAACCAGGAGGCCCCAAGCAACTCCTCAGTCCAGGAGTATCTCACACCAATATTCCCCAGTGACAGTGGCAGCTCTTCAAGCTCCACTGTCTGGATTGCAGCCCCAGATCTCTCAGTCCTGAGGGGATCAGGGGCAATCAGGTCCTGCAGCCACTGCCTATGCTGGGAGAGCCCAGCCAGTGTCCCTGTGTCGCTGCCAGCAGGCTGGGAGGGAAGAGTCCAGGCAGTGGTCACTCACAGAGAGGCCATCAGCTTCCTTTGGCAGGACCAAAGCTCATTCCCTAGCCGGTTCTGCTACCAGTCCTGCTGCCCTGTTGGACAGGCAGGAAAGGACTGGGAGGGTCCATGGACAAAATGAGACCACACAGGGACTCTTCCTACTGCCGAGGTAGCAACCCCTCTGGGCAAAGGAAACTCTTGCACACAATCCTGCCCAGCACTGGCTCCTGCCTGTCACAGGCAAAGCAGCACTGACCCTCCTAGGCACTGGTCTTGCATCCCCAACAGAAGCAGTAGACCCCCTCCACAAATAGTGGCAGGGAACCTGCCAGCCATAGCAGATGGCACTTCTTCCCTTGCTAATGAGCCGGCAGGATTTAATTCCTACCTCCCATTAACACTCATTAGAGTGTCACTTGGCCATTCTTCTGTGTCTATCACATCTCCACTGCTTCAGCTTCAAGATATTAATTCAGGGCTACTTCTGGTGTGGCCAACATCCTCCCAGCCACCCCCAGAAAGCTGCTGTCTCACTGTGCCCCAGACCCTGCTTTAAGTGGGTCTTGAGAGGAGGCAAGCACAGAGAATCCACGGCACAGATGGATGGGTACAGTCTTAACCCCCAGACCAGGACTGGACTTGGGGTTTTCCCATGGTGCCCCCACCTTCCCCAAAATCTCACAGCCCCACTGTGGGCACAGAGTCTCAGGCATATGCAGCCAGACCTACCACAGCTTTCGAGGGGACAGAACTAGGTTACTTTCTGCCACGCATAGAAATGATGTGATGCATATTCATCAGTAACGGTTGTGCGCAGATTACAGCAGTCGCATAAATTGCAGGTTTAGGGATCATCAGCTGCACTCCATGACTTTTTCAGGGCTTCCTCCCTTGATAAAGAGATGGTAATTGGAGTGATCTCATGAAAAATAAAGGTCAGCACTTTAAATGATGTCTTAGAAAAATACTGTTTACTGTACATTTTTACATCTCTCAGGTGAACATTTCAGTGATCATAAGCCTCATCTTATTATTTAAAATTGTATTTATCAGCTAAAATCACTGTCAATACATTTTTATTCTCAAAAATGAATTTACTGAAATATTCACAGATATGATGGAAACAAATTGAATTTGAAGCCCTGCCTCACAGGATCGACACTAAGCAGGTCGCAGTGTCTGTTTACAAAGGGAAAATATTCTTTCATGCAGATGTCTTTGAACATAGTAAAGCCCAGGCAGCTTAAAAGCTTTGAGAAGTGGAGCGGATTTGGGGATTGATGCTCTGCAATCACCCGTGAAGGCAGAAGCCGGGGACAAAGTTGTCCCAGGGTATGCAGTCCTGCCCTCAATTCCCTGTTGAATGAGTCTCTCCCCTGCAACAATCAGTGGAGAGATAGCTGTGATAGCCCCCAAAATTATTTTAGTTCCTCTCAACAACAGGATACCAAGTTAACCCTGGGGGAGGAATGTGTTGCAGTGGTTCTACCTATCCATGACAGATGAGTCTCATCTGAAACTCTGTCTGTGGCCATAGTATGAAAGAAAAAAGGACTGAGAAAACAGTGATGTTAGCAGTCTCTGTGCGGCATAAAATCTGGGGAGTTAGCGCCTGGAAAATACTGATTTCTGCTGCCTGGTCCTTGACAGATCCCCAGCACTGTCAGCTGCACGTAGCAATGCTCAGCCAAGCTGCTGACCACTCGCTTTTTCACACTTTCAACTGCTGAAGCAGTTTTCTATGCTGAAAACAGTCCAGCAGATGAAGTATTACTGCTTTTCAGTTAAAGTGACTGCACAGCAGCTCAGAGCAACTGTAAGCATTTCAATATTCTCATGTTTTGGGGTATCTGTTACCACAGAAAAAACCCAGGCTTTTTCCTGGCAAGTTTTTCATTAATTTTCATCCAAAAGAGAAATTAATATCTAAGTTAAAGCTCCTTGTTTTCCCAAATGTGTCACTTGAACTATATGGGACTCAGGAAAGACCATCTATTTCCCCAGCAGGTGCTCCAAGTGCCTTGGGATAACATTACAGTTCCTTTTATTGCTCCTGCAGTAACCCCTGTATCATCATCTGTATTTTCATGTCTCACTATCAAGAGAGGAAGCTGGGGGAGAGCCGCTGTTAGGAGCAATTCAAGAATAGCTTCTGCAATCTGCACATCTCCACCAGTGCCAAGGAGCAGGGATAATAACTTCTCTCAATCTGCTGGACACTCCTAATGTAGTCCAGGATGTGGTTTTCCCTTTTGCACGACAAGAGTGCTC
Source organism: Cephalopterus ornatus (assembly GCA_013396775.1). NCBI lineage: Eukaryota > Metazoa > Chordata > Aves > Passeriformes > Cotingidae > Cephalopterus > Cephalopterus ornatus. Next base: position 57,424 of record VZRE01003725.1, on the reverse strand, counting down.
TCTTGGCTCGTATTCAGCCCAGTGTCCATGATAACACATGGGTCCTTTCCATCACCGGGGGCTCAGCTCCCTGCCTGGGCTTACTGCACCTCAGTGCTTGCGCTTCACATCCTCCTTTGATGAATTTCAGGGGCTGATTCTAACATTTATCTAATCCCTCTGGACTGAGGCTGTGTCAGGTTATCAGCCACCCTCGTCCATTGGCACCTGAGGCTTTGCTGAAGATTCATCCTCTGTGGGGGCCCCTGTCACTGATGGCAAGTCCCATGTCCAGCCCCCAGCTGCTTCAGTTGTTACAGTCCACCCACCAGCTGTCGAACTCTTGGTGGTGACCTTCAGAGTCCAGCACAGTTTTCCCTTGAGAAATCCCTGCTTGCCCTTTACATGCTCAGAAAAGTCTTCTGAGATGCTGTGCTCCATAATGGGTCTTAGAGCAATTACTGCTCCCTTTACTGATTCTCACTATCACATCTCCCCTTTCCCCAGAGAATGCAGAGCCCTTTGATTCCTGCATGGATAATCCCAACCACCAGCCAGTCCTCCTCCTGCAACCATTTTGAAACAGAAATCACAGAAAGTGGGGTTCAGAGACCACGAGGTATCTCTGTGCATCCTTTGCTCTGGCTGAGCCCAGGCAGTACATCCCAGAGAGACAGCAACACCCTAAAATCTCCTGCAGGATGATCCATCTTCAGCACAGAATAAAGATTTGCGTGATCCAGCTGCGACATTTCCGCACAGGCTGGAGCTTTGCATCCCAACAGCAGCCTCAGCTAGTTTTATACAAAGATGTTAACGAAATTCAGGATATCTTGGTTTTGAAAGCACTGCATAATTGCAAGCTGTTATTGTCTGAAGCCGCATTTGCAAGATGCAGTCTCAACAGCGAGGCAGCTTGGGGAAAAGAAACACTTGCTCAATGTGGGAGAGGCTCCTGAAGAGGATACAGCCTCATAATACCCTTGCCAAGCATTCACAGGTCTTTAGCTTCCCAAGCCACCATAGTTTTCAAGCAGAAACCTGTGAGCAACATCTTACACAAACTGCCCCCAGCTCTCGCTCTAAGCTCAGGAGGTTTTTCTGTCCCATTCTTCTGTAGGCCATGTAGTATTCTTCATCACATCATCAGCATCATAACAAAGCAAATGCTTTCTTGCAAAGGGGCAGGTCTACAAGCCCCTCACCCTGAATTGCAACACCCAGGAAGGTCCAGCACAGTCTCCATGTACACGTTTTGACCCTACTCACAACACTGCTGAGACGCTGCAGATTGTGTCCTTCCATGTAAACACCTGTGACCCCTTCCAGACTCCTTCTCCTCATCTGCCTTAAAAAGCAGAGGACTGGGAAATGCTGGGTTTGATCAGGTATTGGCAAATTTCAGGCATGTGATTCAGTGAGGGACTAGAGTGTTCCAGGAGGAGAACTACTGGATTTTGTCTTTAGCTTTGTTGTTACATTTCATCCAAAGAGCTCAGCTGCTTTGGGCAGAATGATGCATCTGCTCAATCTCTGATCAATGGCTCAGCAAGGGTTCAAGTGACAAGATCAGCCTTTCCCTGCAGGATATCCCTCAGTCAGGAGAAGCCACGTGCACTCCCCCTCACTGTCCTGACACAAATAGAAAATCTGTGTATATCCCATCCCTCGATCATGTCTTCACTCATCTAAACTTTGAAGAACTTGTACAAAGCTTAGACGGTGCTTTCTTGATATCACTTGTCCCTGGGAGCCAGATTTTGCAGTACACTGGTTTTTGTGATGCCACAGACAGTTCTGTATGAAGTCTGGGCACAGACAGGCAACCTGGTCTTTGAGGAAAAAGAGCAGGGATCACCATGGACTGACTTCAATTTGGGGCATTCCTCCTATGGTCTGTACATGAGGGCAGGCAGGACTTTCTGAACTGGGTGTTCCAGGTCCTCCAGGATGCTTGAGGGATGAGGACAGCTTAGAGATGGACCCCTGCCAAATGATGCAGTGGATGCTGCAAGTCTGCTTGTGTTCAACAGGAGATCATCTCGTGAGAGGAGACTCTCTGATAAATACAGGCAGCTAAATACTCACACATCTCCTGCCCCAGGCCACTGCTAACAGCAGGGGAGGGTGGCAGGGCTGGTGGCCATGCACATTTCTGCATGACCTGGCAGCACCAGTGTTAACTGGGCTCTGCCCCGGCCTGCAGGGAGTGCACACTTGCCTGCAGAGCTGTGCTTCCAGAATGCTCCTTGCAATTACATGCCCTGCCACAGTTATTAATATTTATTAGGCTCAATTATTCATGGCCTCTTTAGGATCCTGTTGTTTAAGTCCAGCTTGAGATCTCCAGGCTAGCAATCACAAAAGTTGCTTTCCAGAGGAATTACAGTAAATCAAGCCTGTGGAGATGTTGCAGGCAGATGTGAAACTCACAGACAGAGCTGCCTTGAAAGAAGCCTCATGCCCAGCACTCAGAGGCCCAAAGGTGTTACATAGGAGCTCAAGCTCTCCTGGGGTGGGATGCAGGGTCCTGGGACACCACATTCCTTCTCACCACCACCTGCATGGAGGCAACACTGGCCATCTCCTTCTGAATCTGCTGGGAAGAACAGCCCAGGGATAACAGCTTGGAGGCTTCTCCCTGTCAAAAGGACACCTGGGGAGATGAGATGGAGAACAAAGCATAATATTCGTAGCAAAGCAGTCAACAGCTAGGAAGGTGCAGCCTGTCCTGGTGGCTGTGGACTGGGGAAGTCATTGTCCTAGCTCCTGGCTAGTTCTTGGTCCATAGTGGGGAAGCCACAGGGACAGGGCAGGATCCAGGAGGGATACCCCAGGGTATCCTGCCCAGCAGGCACATCTGATGGCACAGGGCATGCATCCCACTGAGACCTGCCAAATTGCTCCATCAAAGCAGGGCTAGCAGCACACACACTGCCTAAAGAGGGAGGATTTGCCTTCCTGCCCTGTTGGTGCCTTGATTTGCACTGTGGCAAGGCCCGGGTAAGCCCCAGTGCCCGACACTGAGCACACCAGCCCCCGACGGTGTACAGGAGGAGGCAGGGGGTCTGTCCACACACCATCTCCAGCAGATGTGAACTGCCAGGGCTGTGCTCTGCCAGCAGAAAGCCATCTGGCACCCAGAGGTGCTCAGCAAGGCTGATAAGCTAAATGTGCTGGCCAAGCTGTCTCATGGCTGCTTGCAAAGCCCCAGGCAGTGCAGGTGACCACAGAGCTTCCCCTGCAAAGCCTGGGCTTCACTCTTGCTGCTGACCATCCTGCTGCCAGAGTAGCTACCCCACAGCCCACAGCCTTTCCAGCAGCTCTTGGCAACACTGAAATAATGGGTGGGACAAGGGACTCCCAGGGGGACCCACTGGAAAGAGCTGTGGTGTGGGCAGGGTACCCCAAGCAATTGGCATGGGCCCCTGCAAGCCCTGTGATGAGGGTGAGCAGAGAGTCTGTTTGGTGGTGCTGGCTGATGCTCACTGACTACACTTGGGAACAGGGCATGTGGAGGCAGTGTAGACACCTGGGAGAGGAAGCAGAGAACTCATGCAAGAGAAACGGACTTCCTCCAGCCCCTTACCTCATCATGTGCTGTTCTCTGGAGAGCTTGGGGCTTTGAGGAACAAAGCATAGCCAGGGAGCAGGTGCATTGTCAGGAGGGAGAATGGTGCATGGGGTCTCCTCCAGAGACCAAGAAACTCCTGAGGAGCAGCCTTGCCCAGGGTGATTTAAGGCTGAGCCACTTCACCAGCCACTTCACCAGCAAGCAAGGGATGGAGCAATCTGCTCAGCTCAGCTCAGAGGAGGAGGAACAGAGAGGCTTGAAGGGAAACGGTCCTAAATGTTAAAGCCTTAGCAATAAGAAGGCAGAAGGGACTGGCTGCCTCTCCTCCAAAGCCAGGGCAATGGCCCTGTGCCACCAGCCTCACATGCCACTCCGGTAGTCGTCTGAGCCCAACCATCTGAGAGAGGAACTGGGTGGAGGCACTCAGGTGCCAGAGCAATGGCCATCGCAGAAGACAGGATGCCAAAAAAGACCATGTAACTCTCAAAAACGGTGTTTCCTTATATGTCATCCTTCCTCTGACCTGCCTCCGTTTGCACCATCTTCCCTGTGTACCTGCAGCAGCCAGTGCCTCCTGCCTATGCCATGGCCTTCTTTAGACGAAAATCTGCAAGTAACTGAAATCTGCTGTGCTCTGGGCTCCAGCATGGCTCAGCATATAAAATTTTGATCTGTTAAATGGGTTTGCAGAGGAAGCTGGATGAACTGGGGAAGGAACACACATCCGCCTCCATTCCCCCTCCTGGGGCAGCTCCCTTGCCTGCATCAGGAAGGCCACTGCCCAGAAGATGAAGTGGGGCTAAGAGACAAAGAAAGGCTCATGCCATGCCAGTTCTGGCACAGAAAAGCAGCACAGAGCCTGCTCAGCTGGGCTGGAGAGACTGGAGGGGCTGATCAAGCTCACAGAAAGGTAAAGCGGGGCAAAGAGGTGGATTTGGAAGGCAGAGGGAGGAGGGACAGAGGCACAGCCAGGGAGCAGGGGCGACAGGCACCCCAGTTCCAGAAAGCAGGGCAGGCACATGCCAGTGGGGCCAGTGCTTCTGGTAGCAGGGGTCCTGTTCTGCAGCCTAGGATGACAGCAGGCTGGGGAAAAAGAGGGGCCACATGCTCTGAGCCGTAAGATCTGCCCCACATCACCCCCCAGCCACCTTCTCTCCCTGCTCTGCTGAGCCACCACACCAGCTGGCAGCCCAGCCAGCTTTGGGGGTGGTGGGTCCCCAGAGCCAGCATCCACCACCCTTCCCCATAATGCCAGCTCAGGGATCTGGGCACCCTCATCTCACAGCCCTCTCCTCATCCTGCTGAAGAAACCAAGACAATCCTCCCCACAACAGTGCCTCAGACAGTCTCCAGCAGGCAGGGGTATTTTCTTTTTCCCCAAAAAGCCTCTGAATCCCAGCAAGAGCTGTTTTAATCAGAGCTTTCTGCCCTGCGGGACTCAGCATGGGGTAGTGAAAGAGGCACAGACAGGCCTTTTACTCTCCCCTCCCATCAACCTTCTGTTTGGCCTCCTATCCTTTTTTAATTCCACCCCCCCTCCGCATTTCAAGCCTGCTTGGTAAATGTTTGAAAGCGAAGCTGATGTGGTTGGTATGGCAACACCAGGCTGGGGCCCTTGCCTGAAACCCCAAACACACAATTAGCTGATTAAGAGGAGAGGCAGTGTGCTGGGGCTCTGACACTCCGTGGGGCTGTTCCCACTCACCCCATCAGAGGTGCTCGGAAGTTCCCAAGAGGGACAACAGGGAGCATGCACAGCTCCTCACGTGGGTAAAGGCTTTTCAGGCTGGGGCTGAGGCTTTGCAGGAAGCCAGCCTATAGGATGCTGCAGTATGGGAATGAGGCTGATGGAGACATGAAAAGCAACACAGAGGCTACTGGACCACTTGCAAGCACTCTATCCCTGTCCAAACTGCAGCATCCAGCAGCCTGGTGTCACACTGGAAGTCACACCACGTGTCATCTTTATGTTGGTGCAGCACCCAGCTGTGCCCCAGGAGGATGCAGCGGCCAGATCCTACACTCTCAGCTCTCAGCTCTGCTGAGACACTCTCCTCTGGAGACAGACAGGCTCTGCCGGCAGCCCTGGGGTTGTCTGCTTGCCCCTATTCCCCTAAACA
>VZRE01003725.1:3947-15847 GCA_013396775.1 Cephalopterus ornatus | reverse complement strand
GGGCACGGGTGGCTCTCCCTGCCCCGCCACGACAAGATCCCCTCCAGCTCCGTGACTGAACCCGGGATACGCTGCCATGCCGGCCATCCTGCTCTTCTGGAGCCGCGCCGAGAGGTATGCGCTCCCTCGGCACCCGAACCCCGCCGATCCCACCCAGTGCTCGGAGCGCAGCGGGACCCCCAGCCCCCGGCGGCGCAGTGGGATGGGGGCTGTCTCCCGACCGGCATTTCACGTCCCGAGGGTGGGATGCAGGAGCTGCCTGGTGATGTCCCGGCACGGCTGCCCAATTTCGGTGTGGAGCATCCAGAGGCGATGCTCTCAATGGTCCGCGAGTGGTGGTGACGGACAGGGGGACGCAGTGGCATTGGCTTTCCTTGGCGCGCCTGAAGGTGACTTCTCAGAAGTAGGTTTTTGCGCCGTGGGCTCGGGGGACGCACTGTTCCCATCCCGCTGCCCTGCCGTCGTTGGGAGCCCTGGTCGCTCCTGGGCGGGAGACCGGCACTCAGAGCCCTTCTACCGGGGGACTGGTGCCGGCACCTGATGAGGGGGATACAGTGACCCCCGTGCATCCGAAGGGGAAAGCTGGGGAGGTGCACATTGGTTAACGTGACTTTTTTCCGTATCAACACCGCCCTACTTTTCTCCCTCCCCGATTCGCCTGGCGGGTGCACAGCCCTGGGCGTCAGCAGAGTCGTTTCTGGGGACACCGAGGGGCTCCTGGCTGTGCTCCCTGCTCCTCAGCGGGGGCTGTGCGGGGGACGTGCCAGTACCGGGGCGGCCGGGCGCCTTGCGGCAGCAGGGAGGGAGGATGCAGGAGCTGACGGATTAAGCAGAAGTGTCTTAATCCGTCGGTTTAGCGAGAAAGCGTCGAGAAACCAATTAAAGGGAAAATCACAGCGCGGCCAGCGACTCCATTGAAGGGTCTCTCCGCGCGCAGCTGGGAAGCGCACAAAGGACGGCAGCTCCCCAGCAGCACCGCGTCGACAAGAGCCCTTTCAGAGCCACCCTGGGAGCGAGGTCAGAGCCAACCGCGGCCACCGGGCTGGCGAGGAGCTGCCCTTTGCGTGTGCCTGGGGAGCTGGAGGGGGAGGCTCGCCACCAGAGCATTCCTTGTCTGCAAAGGCATCCCCGGCACGAGCCGGGACCTTTCTCCCCGCCGCCCTCCTCCCACCCTCCAGCGCCTCCCGGCCGGGCACACAACACCTGCCGGTGCTTGCGGACAGCCGCGATGTTTAAAATAAAACTAGAGCCCTTAAAAATGACAGCTTGGACTACAAATGTATTCGTAAAGTTTCGGTAAGTGGGTTTCCGTCTCTCGACCTTGTGTGCTCATTAAACCATCAGTGCCTGTCTCTGCCATCCCGCAGTGACCTTGCACCCCAGGATGGAACAAAAAACCCCTGGCTGGTGCCACTGCCCAGCTGGGTTTGTACCCTTAGATGACTGCTGAGCTGAGGGATTATGTCAAGCGATCGCTATTCAGCTGGCGCGCTCAACCAGCGGTTGCTCGGGCTGATGTCATGTGCAGGGCCGGAACAAAGATTTATTCTTTATTTAATTATTTTTTTCTTTTGGTGTGGTTGCGAGAGGAGAATGGAGGCTGGGCTGGCTCGGCAGTGCCAGAGGATGCCTGTGGTTTTCTAAGGCAGGGTGGCCGTGGCTTATCCAAAGGCGTCTGCTTTGGGAGGGAGATGCAGGAATGGCTTTTCCTGGCTGAAACCCCCCCACCACTCCCGAGGGGGTTAAATGGGAAGGCAGGAGAGGATGACTGAGCAGAAGGGGGAGAGGAGTGGTGGCAAGGCACAGCTGATCCCAGAGAGGTGGGAGGGAAGGAGGGAGGCTCTGCGGGGACAGAGTCGTGTTTTATCACCATTGTGCATGTGAGCTGAGCCTTGGGAACGTGCCTTAACCCACTGGGTCACCCGGCAGCACCTGGTCCTCTCCAGCACGGTAAACCGCGGCACCGGGATGCATTTCAGTACAGGAATTCCCCCCTCCCTATGCCCAGCCCGGCAGAGGGCTCTCTGGTCAGGAGAATAGCCTCAGCAGGCATCCCTGCCCCAGCCAAAGACCCCTCAGTGGGCAAGACCAGAGATTTTTTGTGGGGCAACAGCATTTTGCTGGAACAGGATGTATTTTCATGGGAAGCCTGTTTTAATGTATTTTCAGATTTTCCGTGGAGTTTTGGGTGGGTGACTGGGTCCCAGTGGTGCTGCCGAGTTGGGCTGCGCAGGGTCAGAGCTGGACGCTTTGGTGCTTGTGGGGGGATAATAGAAGATTTGTCACCTCTTTTGCTGGAGCCGGGGTGTGACGGGGTTGCCTTCAGTCCTGCTTAATTTGCCCTCGCTGTGGGAGGGTTGGCATCAGATGGCCAAATCTTGATCCCAGTCGTGGTGCTGGTCACAGGGAGCCCCTGTCCTCCACTGGAGGCTGCTGTGGGGAAGGGACGTGTTGGAGTGACCTTTGTGGGGAGGACATTGACAAATTAGCTCTCTGCGCCGCTGCCTGTTGCTCGCCCCGGGGTCTCCCGCAGCCGCCCAGCCCCACGGGGAGGGCAGATGGGGAGGTGGGGGCGGGCAGATGGCAGAGCATCCCCCCAGCGCCTGCATGGGCTGGGTGCTGCCAGCGTCTGTGTGCACAGGAGCTGCCAAGGGAGATACTGTCAGATGCTCTTTACACCCCAGGGACCTCCTCCCACCACTTCTGTGCCCCCTGAGCTGCTGCACGTGTGTGCAGATGGCCCCATCTCCCCTAATTCAGCCTTAGCCCCCCTCACAATCTACAGCAAAGTACCTGCTCCATGGCTGGGGCAAAAAAAAGAGCAGAGGTTGGTGGTTTTGATGGAGGTGGCCAAGTGTGGGGCCAGTTTCCAAGCCCCTGTAGGTGGTCGTTGTCCAAGGTGTGTCCCAAGGCAGGTGTTGAATGCTTGGTGTGGATGCTAAGGGCTCACTGTAGCACTGTGGGGATGGATCCTGGGGGGGCACAGCCACCTTTAATTGAGCTGCTGTGGTTGAGAGCTCCAGCAGGATCTCATGGATACAGTAAGGGTGGGGAAGAACATCTGGTAGCTTGTGTGGTGGTGAAGAAAAGGGCCAAGGCTCACACCCTGTGCCAAAATGCATCTGCTGGAGTGGGCTGAGGCTGATCAGGGGTGTTTGGACAGGGTGAAACCTGGAGTGTAGCAGGGAGCAGGATGTGAACAGCAGGAGAGCAGGAGTTCTGGTGGGGCAGTGCCTGGGAGGAGCAGGGCCAGCAGCAAGCACTGAGCTGTGGTGTGAGGAGTGGGGGGCAGGAGTTTGCTGTCAGATAACCAAGGGTCGAGGAACAGTGGGAAGCATGTTTGGAGGAACATGGGGTTTGCTCAGCCTGTGCCTGGAGGAGCAGCCCTCCCATCTCCTGTGGCTGCTTCCTGGGTCGCTGCCACTCCAGCGGCGTGACTGAGGGATGAATTACGGCCACTGGGTTTTCCATGCCTTAGTATAGGCATAGGCACGGCCACAGCCTCAGCCCCCACACAATGAAGTGAGTGAGTCCTGGGTTCCTGCCTTACTGCAAGAGGCAGTTGGAGGCTCTCAGGGAGTGCAAGTCAGGCTAGAAAGTGTTGGGTTTTTTTAAAAAAAAAAAATAAAAAAGCCCTCCCACCATCACAAGATGTTTCCGTCTAACGGCTCCTTTCTCTCTTCTCTAAATACAAATTATGGCTCTGACAGCCGGAGGCGCTTATCTCCAGCTGAATGCCAATTGCTTTCAGGAATAAAATGTTTGAAGTTCCTTTAAGGTGAAGGCGCAGCACCGTCCCTGCCACTGCTTTCAGTCTCCAAAAACCTGCTGTCATCACCCCAACTTGGGTCTCAGGTCCCCAGCTGGGAGAGAACCAGGCAAGGGGGTGGACACAGGCCGGCAGCTACATTTAGACATAGCTCAACCCTCCTGACTCAGCCAGGGGGGATGGACAGGGACGCGGTCCTGGCCTGACGTTGGCAGTGGTGTGGCCCCTATAATAGCACCGTGCCCCGACTCGGGCTCTCTCTCCCTGTCAGCCTCAGAGATGAGTCTGTCTATTCCTGCCGTGGGGCTCAGAAAGGTAGAACCAGAGCTGGGACACCTTCTGGCATCGGGGCTCTGACCTCTGGTGGGAAGCGTGGACTGGAGCCGGCTTTGGTGCTGCTGGCCAACAGGACGCAGGGAGCGTCGGCTCCGCGATAAGTGCGTGCGCCAGCCCAGTCCCTGGCTGCCCCAGGGCAATATTCACTTTACGAAGAGCTGTCTTTCTGCTTTCAGGAATAAGTACTCAGCTCCCGGCAGTGTTGCCGTCATGGGGAAGGACTATTACAAGATTTTGGGCATCCAGAGCGGCGCCAACGAGGATGAAATCAAGAAAGCCTATCGGAAAATGGCCCTGAAATACCACCCCGATAAGAATAAAGACCCTAATGCCGAGGAGAAGTTCAAGGAGATCGCAGAGGCTTATGATGTCCTGAGTGACCCCAAGAAACGAGCCGTTTATGACCAATATGGGGAGGAAGGTAAGGAGATGAGCACTTCCCTCTGGGAGGCAGGAGTGTGGGGTTCAAATTGGTTTTGCAGGCGAGAAACAGTTTTCACATACAGGTGTTCCACTGTTCCATGCCTGCTCCTGAAATGAGACTGGTAGCCACGGAATGGGGGAGACTGAATGCTCCGCAGGTGCCAGAAATCACTTGTCATCCCCCTCCTCCCTGGGCTGTTTCACTTTTCCAGCCTGCCACCTTGCTTCCTGGGGTGGCTGGGCTCCTCCTGCCCTCTGCCCCAAAACCCCAGGTGTGGGCTGAGAGATGGAAGTGGAAGGAGCTCACCTCCTGCGTCATACCTAGGGTAATTCGTTAGCTACTCTTTAATTGACCTAAATAAAGCAGCAGAGAAGTATTGCTTTTGCCCACATGCCCCCTGCATTTGGGCACTGGTCCCGCTGTCCTCCCCGGTACAGTCTGACCTACTGGATTCAAAGCTTTTCCCAATTTAAGTAATAGGCCCTTGTTTTGAAACCAAGAGGCTGCTGTTGTCTGGTGGTTGGCATGGAGGAGGAGGAGGAGAGCTGCTCCAATGCAGGCAGCCTTATTAGTCGAAGATGGAAGAGCGCAACCCCATTCGAGGAGAGTGCTGAATAGCATCTGCATTAATCAGCCCAGGACTTGGGTGCTTAAAAGAGCAGGAGGTCTGGCAGGAACAGGCTGCTGGATGGAAGAAACAGCCCCTCTTTTGGGCAGGTGCATTCCCCTTACAAGCCACCAGCAGAATTAACCAGCGATGGGTTAATTGTCTGCCCTTTAGTTATGTCAGGGCTATAATGGATGCAACAGGCACAGTGAATTTGCCACCCTGTAAAATGAGAAGAGACTGTCTGAAGTGAGAAAACAGCTTTTCCTGGGAGGCATTGATGAAATCAGACCCCGCTCATGCTGGCGTCATGGGATTAAAGGTGAAACCTTCTGGCTGTACAGTCCATTAGGGACAGGGGCTCACTGGGGATTTGGCCAGATCCCCATCGCCTGCAGGCATCTAAAATAAGAGTGAGTTAAGGAAGGAGGGAAGAGCCTGCCCATGTTGTCCCATCAAGTTAAAGACCATCTCCCCAGATGTGCCATCAGTGTTGGACCAGTCATGGTCCATGACCCCACACACCTTTTGTTTCCCATTTTCTGGAGCAATGTGTTGGTGATTGGTATTTTGAGGAGCTTCTGAGTTCCACATGCTGTGATGGGCAAGGCAAAGCAAAAGCCCCTCTAACACACCCAGAATATTAACTTCATCAGTCGGAAGAGACCCCCAAACTTGTCCTGAAAGGGGGTGGGGGGCTGGCACAAGGGACAGCCTGTCAGAAATAGCCCTTCACTGTCACTGGCATGCCCTGAAAATAGTCCCTGAGCTCGGCTTGGCTTAACCCTTCCCGCCCCTCCTGGTCAAAAATAGCCTTGCGGAGTATGTGTGACCTCTTTTGGCGGGGCACTTCGCATGTGCCTTGGGACCTGGGGGGAGTTGCAGTGATATAAGGCTCAGCCTGAGACCCAGCAGGAGAGTTTACCATGGGAAGGGTTGCCAAAAGAGCTAACCTTGGGGCTTACCTGCCATTTTATACAGTCGGTATGCAGGAGCTGTGTGCCGACCTGGGAGGTTGCTGACTTCCACCTGCTCCTAGAATCACTGAGGTTGGAAAAGGTCTCTGAGATCATTTAATGTAACACTGCCATGTTCACTACTAAACCATGTCCCTAGGTGCCACATCCACACACCTTTTGAATACTTCCAGGAATGGTGGCTCCACTGCTTCCTTGGGCAGCCCCTTCCAATGCCTGACCACTCTTTATGTGAAGAATTTTTTCCTAATATCCAGACTATTGGGGCAGGCAGGAGCATGCTCATGGGGAAAAATGGACCTGGACTGATCAGGATATGTTTTAAATTAAAATACTGTAAACTGGGTGGAGAAAGTAAAGAAGCCCTTCAGTAGGAATAGAGGGGACAAAACCTGAATGGATTTTGAGCTTGCTGGGCATAGGGACAGGACTGTGCAGGTGGTGCCTTCCTGGCCCATGGTCTTCACAGGTGGCTAAGCTGGAGGGGGTGACCTGCACACCCAAGAGATAGTGGAAGAACTTCCTGGAGGCCGCAGAGACCATCCTTCCATCTGGAAAGTGCAGTGTCAGCATGGCATCCCCCAGCAGATGAGCCTTCATGTCTTGTCTTCCCACTTCTCTTCCAGGTCTCAAAACTGGAGGTGGCTCTTCAGGTGGCTCAGGGAGCACTTTCCACTATACCTTCCACGGAGACCCCCATGCCACCTTTGCATCCTTCTTTGGAGGCTCCAACCCTTTTGACATCTTCTTTGCCAGCAGCCGGTCCCGGATGTTCAATGGCTTTGACCAGGAAGACATGGATATGGATGACGACGATGACCCTTTCAGTGCCTTTGGCCGGTTTGGCTTCAACGGCATCAATGGGGTTCACCGGCGGCACCAAGAGTCCCTGCACACACGGAGGAAGGTCCAAGACCCTCCTGTCATCCACGAGCTCAAGGTGTCCCTGGAAGAGATCTACCACGGATCCACCAAGAGGATGAAGATCACGCGCAGAAGGGTCAACGCTGATGGCCGGACCATGCGGACTGAGGATAAGATCTTAAACATTGTCATCAAACGGGGTTGGAAGGAGGGAACCAAAATCACATTCCCCAAAGAAGGGGATGCCACCCCAGATAACATCCCTGCCGACATCGTCTTCATCCTCAAGGACAAGCCTCACTCACACTTCAAGAGGGATGGGACAAACGTGATCTACACAGCAAACATCAGTCTTAAAGAGGTGCGTGTATGTGGTAAATCCCCCGGGCTGGGAGGTGGCACTGGGTCATGGCATTTGGGGCCATGATGGGAGTCAGTCTCTCTCCCACACTGAATAGGAAGGACCAGGTAGGTTATGAGAAAGGAGCTGCAGAGGCCAACTCACTCTTGGTTTTGGAGACACTCGACCTCCGTGCTGGGTGTAGGACACGGATGTTGTGGTCCCTTGAGCCAGTACAAGTGGTATTTATCCATTTTCTCCCTTCTCCATATGTCTTGTTTTTCTGGTTTGGCATAGGGTATTCACATGTGGAACAGAGCCCAGATACTCTGTAGGAACAAGGGAAAACCCACGTTGGCTGGCAAGAGTCTGATCCCTGCCCTTCTCATAGCTGAGCCTGCTGTGGCTTAGTTACTGTCCAGGACAGCACCAAGTGCCTCTCCCTGGGGGCAGAGAGCAGGGTCACATGGAGGAAGGTGATTCCTCATCCTCCCTGAGCAGTGCTTTAGCTGTTTTCCTTTGTTCTGGCTTTCCTAAATAAGGAACAAAATAAATGAAATATCCAGGCAGTGAGTAAAATTCGACACATCCAGGCTGCCAGTACTGGAAGTCATGGCAAGGCTGGGTGCATCAGAGCCAGCAATCTGTGTGAAGGTGGGAGAGGAAAGGGGAGATTACCTCAGTACAAGATGTGCTGTTCACTCTGCTGCTGCTGTATAACTACCTTATAATAAATCCCAGCTGGCAGCTGCATTTAACATTGACGTCTTTGGCAGCTGCCATGTGCTATTCCTTTCAGACGGTAGACGCTGTCTGTCTTCTTAATGAGCTGATTTTTTTTTTCCTTCCTGAAGGCAGATTTATGTTCTGAAGTGCATTTAATAGAAATAAGCTCAATGGGCCAGACGTGAGGTAGGGAAACGTGAGCTTGTGAAGTGTGCCAGCAAGTTGGGAGAGCTCTGCGGCAGCTCTGCTTCGCAGCTGGGGCTGTGACAACGTGTACTGGAGGCAAAGAGCAGCCACGTGGGTCAGGCAGAAACTAGGCACTCTTGGAGCAAACTCAGCTCCAGTTACGCTGCAAGACTCAGGAGTTCAATTTCCCTCACGGTGTGAAGTGCAGAGGTTTATTCCTGCAGTGGCTAGTTCCTGTGGCTGATCCAGAAATACTTGGGAGAGACTGCCTTATTTATGGAGCCATGCATGCCATATCTCAGATGTTTCCTTCTGTTCGTTCCCCTTATCTGTAAAATTAACCCTGAGCTGGCTATGCTGATGTCCAGACCATGTTAGCCCAGGTTTGTGCAGTGCCCAGACTGAAGGGGCTCTTGCCTAGAGTTGACCTTTGAGGAGCAACTGGAGAAAACTGTTCCAGCCTCATGTGCTGTGTTGCACCAGAAGTGTTGGACACCTGTGATCTCCGTGACCAAGGCCTGCGTGCTGGCATTGGGTTTGCACAGTGCAGTCACAAAGTGGAAAATTGCTGATCCAGGCAAAATTCCTCATTCTTTGAACTGGAATTTCTGGTCTCTGTCCTCCCTCCCCACCAGCCCAACATGCTGGGTATCCTCATGGAGCTGCTGGCCTGGCTGCCATCCCCAGCCAGGGCTATACTCTGTTGCTTTTATCTTCTGTGAGAAGACGTTCCTTAAGTTCTCTGGAGCACAAGCAGGTGCTGAGACCTCCCCAGCTCTGCATGCTACCATCTCAATATGTGATAGACTACAACCTCTTCTTTACCTGAGCCTCTGGCCATAACCCTGGGGACTCTCCTTTCACCCTTCCTCCTTGCAAGGCTGCCTTTTTTAGCCTGAACTTTAGTCTCTGCCACTGCCATGAAAGAGCACAGTGCCAGCAGAGCTGGCAGGCAGTGGATCCTGTGACCCCAGTCACTGCTGTGCTGGAGGCCCCTCTCAGCCCCCTCCAGCCCCGCTGGTTGCCTGGCCAGGGCAGTGCAGGTTGCTTGCCACTTGTCTGCTGCAGAATCAGAGATGTATGAGGGCTTCTCCAGGGACTCGTTGTCTTCCTTCCTAAAATTACAGACGTGTGCCGCAGCAGGAAGCCGCAGGAGGGAGGAGAGGCGTCGCTCCACCAGCAGCTGCCTCTGGCAGGAGGCAGCGCTGCTGGCAAGGCCTTGTGCCTGCCTGGCTGCCAGGCTAACGCCTGCCCTCGGCACCATCCCGCTTTGCATCCTTTACCTGGTGTCACCTTCCTCGAAGCATCCGCGCGTCAGCACCCAGCTGAGACGCGACCGATGGCGACGTCCTCCCCGGCAGCTCCACTGCGAGCGGAGGAGGACCCAGCGCTGACCTAGATAGAGCTCTGCTCGCACAGCACAGCACTCAGCTATCAAACCCGGGGTGATTTCATCCCTAGGGATAAACCAAACCTCTTTCTAGGATGCAGGGTAGCTCCCGCGGTGACTAGTGTTACTTCAGCAACCAGTTTCCCAAAAGCCAGTGAAGTTGAGCAAGAGGAATGAAAAACAGAGACATACGGTGGAGGAGCGATCGCCTCGGATTCTTACATCTTGGCTCTGGGAAGGAAACATTAAGATCTTGTCTGCCTTCGCTGTTACCGCCCGCTCCTACTCACATCGCTCTGCTTTCCCCATCCACGTGTTCCTTAGGGGGTTCTTGTTCTCCTTTCCATTTTGTGGCTGGAGATGTCCTTTCACTGGCACACGTGGAGCTTTGCAGCCCTTCGTGGCACACAGCAAGCGGGCACCAGCGAGCAGGAGGGCTCTGGCATCCTTGGGTGAGTGCAGGGCAGAAATTCCTTGATGCTAGGAGATTGTCCTTTGTTTCCCTCCCACAACCTGCTGGAGATCAGCCAAGCACCTGCTGCTCCCACACAGCTGGCGATGGCATCCTCCTGCAGGCAGAAGAGCTCATCCCTGGAGGACACCCTTCCCAGGAGGAGGCCTGTGCAGATGAGCCATGCAAGGAGACAGCACCCTCTGCTCCTGTTCTCTAACCAGCCGGCTCTGGCACTGATCCCTCTGTGAACCCCCTTGGTGCAAAGCCCCGATTCTGCTGCAGAAGCTGTGTCCATCATCCCTGAGCCAGTGGCCAGCATGAGAAGAGATGTTTCTCCTGGTGCCTGTTGCTGCTCTGCCACTGGAGGCTTTTCCTGGGGAGAGGGATGCAGAACATTCCCCCACCTACCCCAGAAACAGCAGTTTCATTTTCTTTACCTCCCCTTTCAGGGTGTTTTGGGAGGACTGGGACTCCCAGGACTCAGTTCAGGGCGGCAAACCCTGTGCCAGCCCCCACATGGAAGCTCAAGGTTGTACCTCAGCAAACCATCCCCCACTTCTAGAAGCATCGCTCCGCAGTCCTCTTCATCAGCCTTTGCTGAAAGCCTGGAGATGATCCTGCCCACATGTACGCCAGAGCTGTCTGAGTTATTCAAGGACACAAGGATTTTCTTGCTGCATTCCCGCATCACATGGCTTGCCAGTGCAGGCTGGCGTGTGCTTGCCACGGCGCCCACCGCCCCGGCTGCTTCCGGAGGCTGGGGTACAGCGAGGTGACACCCTCGGCACTGCCTCCTGGCTTTGCCACGGGGATGGGCGACCCATTGGCTGGTTTCCTAGGAACCAGCCCCTTTGGCAGCCTGGCTCCTAGGAAAGCTCAGTACTGTGGCATGGCCACACCATCATCCCGTGTCAGTGTAGCCTTGTGGGGGCTGTCGGTGGTGGGGATGGGACATGAGCTGTGCTATAGATAACCCCAGCGCCAGGCAGAGCTGCCGTGGTCCAGAGCGTGACAGCTGATGAGCCGTGGTGGCATCCTATGATCTCAGCTGGATTTTCGGCTGCCCGAGGCTGGACAGGTGCTAAATTTAGCCTGTCCTGTTGCTGTGGGTGGCTCGGTGCTTACTGGTGGTGCCTCCTGGGGAGCCCAGGAGGAGGAGCAGGAAGTCCTTTCCCCAGTGAGGCTGGGGCACCCATCTCCTGCCCCAGTTCATGGTGGTTAGACTGGGCTGGCACCGGCAGAGAGCCGGGCTTGCAGTGGTGAGCATCACCACGTGTTCTTGGGCATCATCCAAAGGGATCTGGGTGGTTTAACCCAGGGAGCAGCCGGTGGGGGGATGGGCTGCGGCTGTTGGGATGCTTTGGGGTGTCAGCCGCATTGATGGCGTGTCCCCTCTTCTCCCCTCAGGCCTTGTGCGGCTGCACAGTGAACATTCCCACCATCGATGGAAGGGTGATCCCACTTCCCTGCAATGACATCATCAAGCCAGGGACAGTGAAGAGACTGCGCGGGGAGGGGCTGCCCTTCCCCAAGGCCCCCAGCCAGCGAGGAGACTTGATCGTGGAGTTCAAAATCCGCTTCCCGGACAGAATAGCTCCCCAGACGAGACAGATCCTCAAGCAGCACCTCCCATGCTCCTAGAGCCCCGGGACTCTCTTCCAAAGCAGCAATACTCCAAACGCATGTGCCACAGCACCTGGCCTGCACAGAGCCAAGGTGCCACAGCACTTTTAAATGCAAAAAAAAAAACCAACCACCCCTCACACTACTATCCCTCCCCAAAAAACCCACCCGACCCACCCCCCATCCATCCTTCTTGGCCGGTTT
>VZRE01003724.1:349623-379433 GCA_013396775.1 Cephalopterus ornatus | reverse complement strand
CTGAGTGGCCCAGAACTGGACACAATACTCCAGGTTTGGCCTCACCAGCGCTCAGTACAAGGGAAGAATCACTTCCCCGGACCTGCTGGCCACACTGTTCCTGATACAGGCCAGGATGCCATTGGCCTTCTTTATGGGTGATCCGGATTCCTGTCACATATAGGACTTATGCCTCAGTTCATGCAACTTGAAATTGCTAAACAAGGAACTGAATATCCATGTTATAATTGGGAAACTATTTGCAAGAGAAGGAGCAATTGTAACTTTGCTGCGTACAAGTACTAGTACAATCTGGACAAAGGGACTCTGTGCAAGTAATGTTAGCTGTCTAGCAGAAAAAAACTCACTTCTAACTTTCCCCTTCCTTTCCTCAGAAGACAACTAAGAAGTAGAGGCAGACCACAGGAAAGCTCTGTGCTTCTCCACAAGTTTTCTAAAATCTGAGGAGGTGTAGCACACACAGCATTTGCTGATAGTGAGTGTTTAACAGATGTTACAGTCTTCTTGGTAATTTAGAAATTAGATGCATTTCTTACCTGGCTTGTTTGAGGTTGCAGGAGGTGAAGGGCCTCAGATCCAAGACTTAAAAGGAAGGAACAGGAATGCAGGGCTGCCAGCTGCCGCCCCATCAGCACACATGGTCAATACTGACAGGCCTGTGTCAGTATTGTTGAAATGAGCACCTTTTGGAAAAGATGGAAAAGCTTGCATATATCTTTGGACATGAGATACATGTACAAGTTCAGCAACAAACAAGGATGGCCTGAAGTCTTGAGGGGCAAAAGGTAGGAAATTAATAGCAGGCTTTTCTATTAAGAACACAAAGTGAAAAAATAACATAAAGGAATATAAATTCTCGTTAAGAAATCTCCACCCCCTGTGCATGCTATAGGAAATACAAAACTGGAGGATTTCTGTCCCAATTTTATTTTATTTTTTTTTTTTTTACAATTCCTGCTTCAATGAAAGTTTGAAACAGTCAAACTAAAACACATTATATGCTCATACCATTTACAATATTTACATAATATACACTTTTCTTTTTTGCTCAGTGGGTAATTATAACAACCTGGGACAAAAGTGTAAGTGAAAAGAACCACTGGTGTAA
Organism: Cephalopterus ornatus; assembly: GCA_013396775.1. Taxonomy (NCBI): domain Eukaryota; kingdom Metazoa; phylum Chordata; class Aves; order Passeriformes; family Cotingidae; genus Cephalopterus; species Cephalopterus ornatus. Next base: position 378,325 of record VZRE01003724.1, on the reverse strand, counting down.
AAAGCTAAACTTTCCTGTTTATGATGTTGCAATGCTTGAACTAACAGAAGTGGCAAGTGGGGTAAATGTTCTTTGTTGTAGCCAAGCACAGTTGTCACTTCACAGGGACAGGTCCTGCTCAGCTTTATTTACACCAAGCCTAAGCCAGCAGGAAGCTATTGCTCTATCTAGAAAACTGATGAGTGAGTTCACAATTCATCCCTTCTTCATTTTAACATTGAAAAGCAGAATCGCAGTGCTGAATTTTCTATTGTGCACGTAGATGGCAATTAATTTCAAATGCTCTGTTGTATTAAATACTAAAATATATTTTAACCTCCTTATTATACATGCTATAAAATTACACTAAAAATTTCAAGTTTCTGAAGTAACAATTACCCTTCTATATATATATATTCTATATATAATTTTTAAATATTTAGATTTTTTTTAATACCCAGGATAAAGATATACTAGCTCCAGTATGGCTGCGCTTTATCGTAACATCTACCAAAGTCCCATACGTAACCAAAGCCTCATCTAAAAGCTAGTTTTGCAGGTGTTCTACTTTGGTCACCACCTCATTTTCCCTTCCCTTCTTTTTAAAGCACGTTCCCAAAGGCAGCTGTGCTACCTTTTAACTTCAGGTTATGCCCTATCCAGAGTAAGGGCTGAATTTCAGTCCCCTCCAATTAACAAGCCAAGTCACACAGCCACTGATGGCCAAGCAGCAGGTGGCATCTTTCACCTCTTGGAGTGTTCCTTCAATACAGTACTGCAATCTCCAGGTCAGACATAGCTTAATTCTGTCAAATACCTAACATCAACAGGAATTGCTTTAGACCTGGATTTTGTTCAATGTGCAGGGATGCTTTTCCATACACAAGCTGTACACACGATACCACGGCCCAAGTGCAAAACAGAGTGCACAGTGGTCTCAGCTACATGGTGTTCAACAAAAAGCAGCTTGAATTTTATAGATATGGCTTATGACCCACCCAAATGATTTTTTCCATGGTTGTATCCTCAAGTAGCACCTACCTTTTAAAATTTTAATCTTTAATATACATACATACATCTTTTAATAATTTATACACACACACACATAGACGTGGCCTTGATATGTTCACCGCAGGAGAAACTTATTTACAGTGAGTTGGAAAAATGAAATTGTATCAAGTTACAGTATATGAAAACAAAATTGGCATTTGTGCTTTCTCTTTGTACAGGAGTAATTTTTCTCATTTCAAAAAAGGTTCATATTTTTATTTCCATTAAGACATGTCACATGATGAAAAAAGTTATAAAACAACTAGGATCGAGAATTTTAGACGATTAATTCTCCTCATATACCCCCCTAAGTCAATAGAATAGCTGCTTTCTATAAAAATTCTCCATTCAGACACCTCTGTCGTTACCCAAGCTTGCTTGAGGATCTTAATAAATAGTAACAAACAGCAGAAGAACCATGCATCCTGTCTTGCACTGTGCACATTCAGGAGCTAACAGTTTCCGCCTTCACTGAGAAACACGCTTATACACAGCACTTAAACTTCACTTTTTACTCAGGACCTCAAAGTGCTTTTAAAAATAAGGAAATACCCCGATTCTACACAGCAGGTAAGAGGCACAAGGAATAAGGCTTGAATTACTGTCTTCAGACACTGACCAGGCCATGGAAACCAAGGACTTAAACTCCAGATTCTCCCTGATCTGTTTACAGGGTAGGAGAATTCCATTTTCTTGGGTAATCTCTACTCCTGGATGTACACAGTTGTTTATAATCTGTAACATTTACCAGAAAAAATAGCAGCTCCACAGCCCAACCTGCCCAGCTATATTTCAGTGAATGTACTTTTGTCTTGAAAGCATGAAATGGTTTCATAAGAAAGCTGTTAAATTAAAAACAGAGCTAGGCTTAACCTTCATAATGGTTTAGAAAAAGCAAGTAGTCCAGTACAGCAGGCTGTAAGTACTACTTTGACCAGGTTAAACAAGTGTTTTCTGGCCAACAGTAATTTCAGCACCAGCCTACACAGAAGTTACTGCCTGCCTCACGTGTCCACACTTCAGGAACCACTGGAGATGAAAAAGGTATTCCTAAGAGATACAGTTTTAAATAACTCATTAAAAACTTAGAGTGAATTTCATTTTTTTTTTCTTAAACACAAAGACTGTCAGGCTGGGTGCTGGAGGAAGACTGCTCCCATCCATCTCAGGAACTAAAATATGCAGCATGTGTACTGTTACTTTGTAAGCATTTGAATTATTTTAGGAGTAAGAGATCTTTAGTGTCCTAGTAAGAAGTCATAGTATTCACATTCATTTCAGGAAACATTCACCTTTTCCCGACCACAAACTACTCTTCCTATAGCTATTATTTATGTGCACGTTTGCAATGCTTTTCCACAGGCTTCTTGTAAATGGAGCTTTCTTCTAGTCCTCTGTTTTGACAAACTACCCTCTCAGAGATGGCTGAAGGATCCCTTTTTCAACGAGGTGAGATTTCAGGGTCTTATATACACTTAATTGTTGCTCAGGCTGAAGTATCAACAGCTGTTTCAGTAATTTGCTGGGATTTGGACCCCTGTCAATGAAAAAAAAAGAATTTTTTTTTTTTTTGTGACTGCAACTCTAAAGAATCTTTCAATTTTTCTCTTGCTGCACAAACAATGCCTTCCCTTTTTAGAGGACACCAAGTTATGGATTTCTCCCAGACTACCTCCTCAGGATACAGTGGCCAGCATTACTGAGAAAGCATACTCTTAGCTCAATGCGAACAGAAACTAAAAGCATTTCTATTTGCTGTCAAATGGGGATACTGAGAAGACTCATGACAAGACTCACTGATTCATCCTTAATCACTGTAATCAAAGTTTTTCATCAACAGATCTTTTTTCGTTTAGTGTCTGTTGCCAGCCAGATAAACTGTGTACTACTGAACTAAATGGGAAGTTGGCCAAGTCAGCAAAGAAAACTGCAAATTAAACCAAGCTTTTCTAAATATCAGCCTCATTTTTAGCGAGCCACCTAGTTACAGTCTACTAAGATGAACCAAATATAAGACAAAGAATCTGTTGCTGATATGCATTTACATGTTATCACATGCACTTAGAAAACTAAGGGCTTGTATCAGTTTGGCTCCTTGACCCACCCCTGCCCTAGAAACTAAATGACTACTGTAAGAGAATTGTGATTCCCATCATTTCTTCTTGAAAGCTGGTGTGATTCAGGAAAGATGAGCAGGATTTTTAAGAAGTTGTCTCTTTTCTGTAACCATTGCATTTTAATCTTAAACATCCCAAGCCAAGCTGAGAAATACTGAAACTTACAGGAAGAACTGCAGTCTTGCAACCTACAGGCTATTCAGGAACCACATAGGAAAAGGAGATGCTGCACAACCCTCCTGCCTGAAACCCCATCCTATACCTTTCTGTAATCAGTAAATTCTAATAAAACTGCTAATAGTCTGCTACACAAAACTTTGTGGTATTTTGGGTACACAGGTTACCCTTCACAGCAGTCACGGAAACATTGGGGCATAGCTCGAGCCTGACATAAATCCTAGGCAGTGACCTATGTTTTCTTAATAGTTCTGTATTTGAAATCAACGCATAAATCATATTTAGAAACCTCCAATCTCTGCTATGCTAACATAACTCCTGTAAATTCATTATGGTACAGCTCCTGTCCGTGCTTAAGGAGTTAAAATTGTAGAAGGTCCATACCTTATGAAACTGGTGATATAGACATGAACAAAAGTGGCCATCAGGTACTGACAATCAAAGCGATCCATTATCCCACCATGCCCAGGGATTGTGTCTGCAAAATCCTTTTGGGTGTGAAGGATGGGAGGGGGTTAAAAAAAAAAAAAAAAAAGGAAAAAAAAAAGATGGTCAGTGGTTTCCATGAAAAACGCTAACAGTGTATCACTCGGAAGCAGCACATTAAGGCTGCAAGTAAGCTATGTTTTCACTGCACTGAGCCAAAAGTTAGCAAGAGGCTCCTTTGCTAAAGGAGTTTTTAACTGCAAAGGTGTGTCAAGGGGTGAGAAGAAACAGAAGAGGTGAAGCAACTTGTCCACCATATCGCACAACAGGACAGCGGTAGCTCAGGTGCAGGTGTGGCAGTACTGAAAACACTTGTGTGCCTATACATACTTCATTTTGTGGCGAGCCTCTTAAGCTAATGGCTGTCATTTCTTGCCTCTTCAGAATCTAATTCTCCTCTTTAATACCTTTATTGCTTTATCCTCTACGGGTAGGTATTGCTGAAGCCCTTGTTACCAGGTAACGTATATTTGCTGCAAGAGAAGCAGTAACTTGAGGACTCTCCAGTCCTGCCCAGTCACCTGCCCTTTTTCTCACTGGGTTCTTGGTAACCATAGCTTAAAACCACAATTTGCGCACACAATATAAATATATTTAACAGAATCAAAAAACCCTGTTGTGAAAAAAAAATCATTGCTACCTAAAAAGATATATTCCTGGTGCAAACAAAGCTTGATACACTATTTTTGTATTACCTAATCCTGTCTGTAGAACTGCTTTAATCAATCAAAATACCCTCATACATCCTTTTAGTCATCTACACTCACTTGTGTACTCTTGGGGTGAAAACCCTGACCTTAGTCATGCGAGGCAACTGCCAACAAGTGAAACTCATCGTGTGCCAGTGCCACACCAGTCCTCCAGTGCTGGGCAGGCATGGAGTGTCTAACCTCACCTACACACTGCCTTCAGTAGCAATTCCACAACAACTCTGACTTCCCAACAGTCCTTTGGTCATCACCTTGGGGCTCAGAGGTTCTAAAAGAATCTACTTTTTAACGTTCTACTTTTGAGAATACATGCTGCTTTTCAGAAGCATTAATTTTCCTCCCAAACCCCTTCTTCACACACACAGCCTTTTGCTCCCTGGACGTACAGGTATGACAGCGCACAAGGCTCTGGTGGGCAAAGTGCCGGGCAAGCTGCTCGGACCAGCATAAGAAAAAGTGGTAAGTACAAGCACATGTACAGGAGTTCGGCACAAACAGAGGGGTTTATACACTTCTGTGCAAAGCACATGCCAGTTTGGCGGACATACAGAACAAGAACAACAACAAGCAACAGGGTAAGAATTACAGCAGTCCTACCAAGACATAAAGAAGGCCGGGAGAAAATTTGGGGCTGCCCTCTTCCCATACTCCTGCTGCCACTTAATACCAGCCAGGGACAACACTGCCACAAGCGACAGCGCACACCTTGCAATAAACAGAGGTTAGCACATCACATAATTTGCCAATACAAACACTTGTTACAAGGCAGCACCGTATTGGCAAAGGCAGCCAAACATCTCATGCTTTGCTGAACCCGACACACCAGCATCTGAATAACACACAAATGCCATTGCTAAAACACAGCCAGCCACAATCGGAAGGGTAAACCACTGTCAGCACTTCTTAGGTATCAACAGGGTGCCTTTCATGTCAAGTATAGTATCTCACATCTTGCTTGTCTAAACCACTTCTGCAATGTGACTTGGAAGAGTAATTATCAACCAAACTATGAAATCATATTATTCTTAGATTTCCAGCGTTAAGTCACACGCTGATCATGCAAAGTTTGAAGAATAACACACACGTCTCTCTGATAAAACTAAGTTCTGCTTCTGATGCTAAAGAACAGCTCAAACATAATCACAACTTAGTAGAAACACTAAATACTACAATGAATTATTTAAAAAACCCCAAACCCTACCCCACCAATTTATCTAATTCAAAGAGAAAAGCAAAACAAAACCATCTTACAGAATTCACTACACACCTTGATTTTAAAAGCTCTTTTAAATCCACTGGCAAAGAATCCTCCGAATGGCCCAATTAATGAGGCAAATGTTGACAGAGCAAAGCTGTGCATCTGAAATGGGTACATATTCACCGTTTCCTGCAAGAAAAATAATTAACAATGTATTTCAGTATGTTTGATTGTAGGCATTTCAATCCTACATGTTTTAAAGGGTCGGTAAGTACATCACATGGAACTATTGCTGGTAGTTCTTCTAAGTTCTAAGCGTGGGAGTAACGGCACTAACACACACGATGCTGTGGTGATGAAGAGAGTAAAAGTCTGTTCCTAATGGCAGTTACACACTAGCTGAAAACAGAATATAAGTTCTATGAGCTTATTTATGCTTGACACTAATTCAGGCCTTAACAAGCTTAAGCCCACTTTCCACAAAAATTCAAAGGTTGCTCTTCAAAAATAAGGTTTGTCTGCAAAATTCTTGAGTGTCATCCACTTCCAGCACAAAGAGAACACAGGCAGGTTCCCTCGGGTGACTCCAGCAGTGCATTTCAACTGCTCTTGGGTGATCACCTCCCCTGTATGAGCAATGGAGAGGGTCATGGTATCAATTCAGTTCTTATCCTTCAAGTCTTACCTGCATTCAGATACCCTTCTGAAATGGTTTAGAAACCCATTTAAGGTGGGAAGTATGACTTCGATTTTAGCCTTTTTTTTTTCCTTACCCATCCCAACACAGCCTGAAGCAATGGTGGCACAGAGTACTTCTTCATTTGAAACAGCTCTGAAGGTTCACACTCTGTCACAAATCTGTTGGTTTCGCTGTTATATTCCACGGGGCAGACAAAGTACTGATGTTGAGCCAAAAAATAGGAAAACTGAAAAGCAAAACAAGGTCTCCTGAATTAGGTATTTGTTGTTACACTCAAAAATCATATTTTAATGAATGGCTTTGTCACCACAAGCGCAGGTTAATAAAAACCTTTCTAAGAAGAAGGAGACCTAGAATGAAGTAAAATCAGTCCGTTTAAACTGGAGAATGCCTCAACAAGGCAGATGTTTAATGCGCTTAGTGATCATTTCCCAAATTGTTTTCCTTTTCATATCTCCCATATTTATATCTACTGGATGTTTCTACATTATAAAATCCCAAAATATTAGCTACTCATATTTTTTTGCAGTTCACTTCTCCATTAAAACTTGAACTATCTCTTCTACCAAGTTTGACTGTTATTGCTGACTTTGGTGACAAATTACGTATCACAACACATTACTTATGCTGTTATTATCTTCTCTGCATATCATCAGTGAAAGCTCCTTTCCAGGAGAAATGTCTTTATAAAGTAATTAATAAAAAAGTACTACTTTGCAAAGCATAAATAATACTATCTTCAATTTCAAAATAGGGATGCAACTCACAGATAAAACTATTCCAGATACAGTAACAGCAGTGGCAGAAAATGGTCAATATAACCTGTTTAGGAGAGGTGTAAGACTTGCCTACCCTTTCCAGCTAGTTACGAATTGGCAGAATTCTCTAGCCAAAAAAACCCCTAACTCTTAGGCTTTCAGCAGTTTGAGATGACCGAATTTATCAGTAATTTTAATTCAAATTAAAATATGAAGACTGAATCTATACAAGGAAATGCCCATGCCCAGAAATGTTCAAGGCCAGGTTGGATGGAAGTTGAAGGTGCCCCTGCCCATGGCAGGAGGGTTGGAACACGATGATCTTTAAGGTCCCTTCCAATTACAACCATTCTACGGTTCTGTGAATGTCCTGTGGTTACTCACAATGAATCCAAATACAACAGTGGAAAAGAAGCCTCCAATGAACCCTTCCCAGGTCTTCTTGGGAGACAGCTAGGCACAAAAGAGATAGAATTAGTTCATCAGTTGCATCACTGAACACTTTTTTACTCTCTTTCTTGACCTTGTTTGTGAAAATTATGCTCCTACTTGGTTTTTCAAAGGTATGTACGTGGGAAATAATTCAATGTCAGCAGCCGGAGCTGCTGACTGTGATAAATAGAGGAGTATGGCTAGGACCTGTCCCAGGCAAGGAGGGAAAGAGCCACAGTTTGGTGCCACTGGGCAGCTTGTGGGAAGGGAGAGCTCCTATCCCATGTGTTGCTGCCTCTGAAGGCTGCTGCCGGCCTCTGGCTGCACCTGACCCAGACTAAGCAGCTGAGCTCCTTTCAAGCAGAAGACTGGGAAACCTGCAGGAGCACATCTTGGCTCTGTGGAGACCTCTGCAACCAAGTGCCCATTTAGATCGTGCAACAAGCCTGACACAACTACTGCTGGGGACACTCCTCAGGACACACCATCTTCCTGCATACAGCTTGGCTAATTAATACAGAAAATAACTAGAGAGACCAGTGTAGCAAGCTATTTTCTTCACCAAATGCTATCCCATTTTCAATTCAGGAGCAGTTTAATACCAGAACCAACTAAATACCCAAAACTTAAAATACCCAAAACTTAACATGGCAAACATCATCAAAATAATAATTCATAGCTTTCCGTGGGGTCTTGTATGTTCTACCAGAATAGGCAGATTAATGCTTGAGCCCTTCTCAGTGCTACATCAGTGAGACCAAATGACGAACAGATATATATGCCCTAGTGGCTTATTTCAAATTACAGTTTCTGTGTAGTAAGCATGCAGTTAAACCTGCATACAAAATCCAAAAAGAATGTGATTATAAAGCATGATGCAATAGACTATAACTGTACTACCTGTAATGCCAATATTACATTCACATTAATCCCAATCTCCATTTACAAATTTTCAGGAAGAGGGTAGTCAATTTGGGCTTTTTTAGTAAAGATGTGCATCATGCAGCTCAGTATAAAGTATTAGTATGTTTTTGAACAAGTAACAAAATTGCTATAAATTGTAAAAACTTGTTAGTGAGGAAGTGCCTAAGTACCTACCTTAATTAATGGAGTTCTGCCAAAGAAGAACCCAAAAATGTAAGCAGTAATATCATTGCAGATAACACTTGAAATTGGAACCAGAAACCTAGAGAAAGACATTAAATGTTTCATGGAGAGAAAGAAAAGCTGCCTGAACCTAAACACAGAACAGAAATTCAAACAGCAGCATTTCCTTCTGGGAAATTTTTCTGTAGTATTTAGAAGGAATTATGTTTCATAATGTGTTCACCTTGTTCCCCCATAAGCAGCATATTTAGCTATACTGGTTTAAGTCTTCAGCCAAACAGGATCATTACAGATCCATGTCAGTTCAAGCTAAAATATTGTTTTGGTGCATGAGTTAAAACAAGAACAGGCTGTCTTTTTCCTATCAGGCTTGAAGACTGGTACAACAGTTAAAAAGAAATCAACAGATATAAACATGTTAATGCTTTTGATAACATCAAAACAAGCAAATTCCTTAAAAAGTTTAAATGATAGCTAAATATATAAAAAATTAGTTTTTCTTCCCCCCCTCCCCCCTTGTCAGTTTGTAGCAGCCTGTGTTAGCTTTTTAAGTGTTCTTTCCATGCAAACTGTGTCTGAATTTGTTATTCAAGCATATTAAGCTCTTTTTTTCCCCCTTTTCAAAGCAGGCATGTATTAATAAGCTAAAAGTCAGATTTTGTGACCATCTGCCAAACTACCTAGCGAGAGTAACAGTAAGAAATACTAGGCTAGAAAGGCAAATACGTTCAGGTTTTGGCACATGAACATGATCACTATGAAAAGAATTTCTGTACACAAACTTTGTCAAAGGCTTTGGGCTTTCTTTCTAACTATATAACCTTGTCTCCAACAATCTCTCCACATGTACATATATCAGGAAAACAAAAACGAGAACATACAGCATTATGTCCTCAGAAGAACACAAACCATCCTTGATTGTTTCCCAACTTGAAATTTACCCTGTCCCTGAAGAAGCGCAGGGAAACATACCCTCTCTTTGAGGAGTGGTTTTCAGTAATCAAGTTTAACTGCATTGCCAGAATTTAATGTATCACTGGAAATGGGGCACTAAGATGACCCAGCAATAACCAAGATTAAAACTCTTAAAATATTTTAAGTACTCTGAATTTATTTGAACAGGGAAGGTGACCAGATTGGGGCTTTCAAATTAAATGGTCCATCTTCAATAGCTCTGAGCAACTTGAAGCTCACAAGTAATTGAAAAAGAATTGCTGGATATTCATCCATTCAGCAAAATGCTACAGAAACTATTTGATCAAGCATGCAATCAACCCTATTCCTTGCGAGCAAATGAAGCGGTTGTTCAAAATTATCCTACTCGTGTCTGTCAACCTAAAGAGGTTTCTGCTTCGTCTCCTGTATCCTTTACCTTAGTGCTCCCAATTCCTCCAACTCCCCTTCCAACTACACATTAACGTTCCTTTAATTTGTAGTGCTTTAGCTGTTCCCTCGATTATTCCCTAACCAGATCTATGTAAAAGAACCAACCTTTCAGTGCAATAGAGTTACAAATCAGTTTATTACTGTCCCCTTACCAGATCATGCCTTCAAAGAGATTTTGGATGACAAGATGAGATTGAGTTACAGTGATCAGCAAAGTGACATGAGTCCATGCGAACTGTTAACAATGCAACAACACAACAGTTAGTGAAAACACCGACCCGTACACCTGGATAAATACTGGCGTGTCAGCTAGAGGAGCTATTTAGGAGCTCACAGGGAAGACCAGTTCTAGTGATAATGCAAGAGATGTGTGCATACAGTATATCACAAGTTAGCTGGCTTTCTGAAGCAAGCACCGACACTTTAGCAGGTTTCCCCATCACTTACCTCCACCCAGAATTTTTTAATGCGCCGTTTAACACCTGATTTAATAAGACATACACCTTCAGCATGAAAGCAGCAAAGAAATGTAAGCAATGTGATATTCTGTATATACATAGAACAGACATGTTAGAACTGTAACAATAAAATGGCAATGAATTACTCATGAAAGACTCATGTTACACAGATGTGGATATCTCTCATAACAGAATACTCTTACAAAACATGAAAATTCTCAGGGTTAGTGAAAATGAAGTGTTAGTTTTTAAGTGCACAGTCATTTAAACAGTCATTTTCCTCAGTATTACTGCACATAAATTGATATTTAACCTGTAGCACCAGCGTGCAACAAAATAGTTTCCAAACAGTTCACCAGTAAAGATTCTACAACAGATTTTACTTTCCTAACACTTAAATCAAGAACTGGTAGTTTTTCTATGATATACCAAATTTAAGCACTCTAAAAAGTCTCGGCCACTTAACACTCTTAATATCCTAGTTCTTTAACTCTCTTATCACATGTTTTCCCAAGGCAGCTAGACTCTATTTCCAGATAAGACAGCTTGAGAATGCTGAAAGGGAGGATACAAGAAATTACTAAAGGTTTCTGAAAGTATTACCTGCTGGTTAATTAAAGGAGCTCTGCTGCTAGTTTTTTAGTATTTGTACAGTGATATTGGAACACCACATAAAACCAAATGGCTACTCTATGAGAATCACAGAATGATTGGAGTTGGAAGGGACCCTTAAAGATCATGTAGTTCCAACCCTCCCACTATGGGCAGGGACGCTTTCCATTAGACCACATTGCTCGGGGCCTCATCCAGCCTGCCTGAAAACTTCCAGGGATGGGATAGACTCTCCTCGTATGTCCAAACATTGTGTTGCCACACCATGGATACATGGCTTCCTTCTGTTTTATTGCAATTCTTAGGTAGTGATACTTTAATGTTTTCTTGGCAGACACCGAGTTGTATGACTGACACCACACTTTTTCTACCTTCTTTCCAGAAGAGGAAAAAGGAAAAAAAAAATCATGGAAAAGAAGGTAAGGACTACCTCTCCTAGAAAAACTGCATCTCATGACAGGGAAGTTCTCCCACAAACAGGGTACATTATTGTGAGTAAAAGATTTTTTTACATGTTCATACAGGGCTCAGTAAAGTCTGAGTCTAGAATTAGGGATCCTCAATGGTAAAGTGCTATCTAAAGCAGTGTAGAAACAGAGGGGTTAACTGCATCCCCAGAGCTTTAGGAAATCTTTAAGGTTGTGCAATGCCCTGATTGCTCAAGTTCTTTAAAGTGAGGAGCTGCACTGCATTACTGTTGCACTGTAGCTTCTAGTCATTCCAATATAGAAGTGGGAATGGTTTCAGTGGAGCGTTTTGAGTTTGTTTAGGGTCATTTTTTGTTTGCCTCGGTTTTTTGTAAACTGTAATGTTATAAAATTAGTTTTCAACCTATAAGATACATATAAGAAAAATGTTCATGCTCTTGATTAGCTACTGTGCTGTTTATCAGGTGGACAAATACAAGAGATGGTTTCTGCTAAAAGATCAGTGATCTATTGAAATACATCAGAGCAGAAGACCAAAGCAGCTGTGACGTATCACAGAAGAACTCTTCCACACAGGGGTTAAGATCAAGTTCCCTTCATAGTACTTCAGCAGGTCCTCTACAAAGTAACACTTGAGTCACAAGAACCACTTCCCACACTGCCCTGAACTGTTTGGCTTCAGATCTGGGAGGGAGATGCATACCTCTTTCTCCAGGAATCTCTTCAGTATCAGCCTAGCACTAAGGGAAACATATCATGCTGTACATGCACAAGGCCTCACCAAGGACAGCTTGTACTGACTGAAAGGCCACATCCCATGATACAATAATAATAATAATAATCTGCAAAGTGAACAGATACCAAACATTCCAACACCACCTGATTTTATGGCATTGTCAATTTAGGCACATTTTCCACACCTCTCTTCTGAACTAGTTTATGAACACGGGGACATGACTGTTTCTAGTGACATCCATAACGTGAATGAACACAGCAAAGTGGGTAATACACACCATGTAAAACTGCAGACGATAATGTTTCTTCACTAAACTCAAAACAAACATGCAGAATCCTGCAAAACAAAGCAAGTGTAGTTTGTACCATCTTATATTCAATGACACTGAACTGTGATATACCCGTAATTCTCTTCCTTTAAAGCAGTTTTTAATCCCTCTGCTGCTAGGAGCGTTTGCTTATATTTCGTTAAGTGTACATATAGAATTATTCTCATATAAGATTATGATTTGGTTAACACAGATTCAGTTACCATCAGTAAAGAACATTCATCTTACTACATACAAGGTCTCATCATGGACACCATTTTCAGTGAGGCGGTCATCACTTTTAAAAAACACTCAAAAGCCAGGTCAAAAAATGATTTTGAATAATTAACAGAAATAAACAAAACGAAGAGGACCAGCTTGCCCCTTTTCCCCAGACAGGCACACAGCCACATGCAACGTAAGTGTGAAGTGCAGGTGTTCGAGAATTCAGCTGACCAAAAGAAACTTTCTGGGTGGCTAATAGAGCACCTCTTCTCTCCTATGATAACTTCCTGTGCCAGCAGGGGTCAGAGGCCCTCAGAAGACCCTAAACTCTGGGAATAGAGCCTTAGTAACTCCACAATCCCAGTGTGCCAAGGGGCAAATTACACTCTGCCTCCTACTTTTGCTCATGACTAGCTTGCCTCATCTCTCCCCTCACTGGGTGATGAGGCACTAGTTAAGTTAGTTTCCTCAAGTCAAAGCTAGCTGAAAAAGGTCAGGTCCTGCAAAGCTGGTTTCAAGTTTGTGATCTAAGCACTGAGTAGAATTTTTCTTTAATTAAAAAAAAAATAACAGTAGACAGACTGACAGTTCAAAGATCAGGTTTCTCAGTACACTTTTTAAGTATTTGTACCATAGCAATTCCCTGTCCCTTAAGCCAATCTGAGTCTTCAGTTGATTTAGTTTTATGCTAAAGTAATAGTAACTGCATTGCTGAACACACTGTGGACTGTATTTACATGTTCACAACGCAATACCCCACAAGAGTGCCAGCTTGCGTCTCTTCTTCCTAGAGAGGAGGCTTTTTAAAAGTCTTTCTTTGGACAGGGACGAAATCTATCCATAAGGCAAGTATCTGAATGTCTTGCAGACAAAATTAAGGCTCCGGCATTTTGACTAATCAGTTCAAAATGTATTCGTGAATCCCATTACTGCAGACTTAGCAGAACACTTGCACAGTAAAGCATCAACACAGCACAGCAATTACACATACAAGTCATCTCCGCAGTCTGCTGAAATAGTGTTCATGTATTCAGGTACTGAGCCCCACTTCTTCAGTGATCAAGGTGACTGTTTGCCAACTTCTCTTCAGCACTATTAGTCAACTTTCTCAAGATCATCTACTTGTTTAGGCTGCTTTCTTCTTGGTGAACACAAAATTTGTATTCGTATTTTCACAGAAAAAATGGAACTGCAAACACATAATTTCCTTGGACATTATGAGTAAAGAGAAGCTGAAAGTGCATAAAGATAGGGAGCAACTATACATATTTTTAAATTAAATAAGTACAGAAACAAATGCAGCACAAAGGTCTTTAATTTTTGTGATTTCCTACACTTACCTGTTAAATACAGTGCAAAAGATATAAACCTGTGGTAACGAATGAGGAATTGTAGCTGTTCTCTTCTTTGCACAAATGTAGCGAAGTAATCAGCTACAGTCTCTCCATAAAAGAAGTAGTTCACACACAGCAAAAAGTACCTGCAATATGCAACAGTTAACAGTTATTTTAATAATGTGCATTAAGTGCAAGTCTTAAAAACCAAACCCAAACAAACAAAAAACCCACAACAAAAGAAGATCACATGAAATAAAAATCAGAAGGGTAGAAAAGACACGTGACAAAACCAAAATTCAAGCATAAATCCAGTTTTAAGGGTCAGTGTCCCCTCTGACAAGCCAATTTTTATAATTTACTTCTTCTAAAGCAATGACACTAGAAGAACAAACGCATTTTTCAGAATGCGGTTGGAAAATTCTTTTCATCCTAAACTATGGCATTGGATACTCCACATGTATGCAAGTCCATTTCAAATATTCTAAAAGTAGAGAACAAGTATCTGCCATCATCAATATTGCCACAAGCAGTCCTGCGTATTCTTTTCCTGTATCCTAAAAAAGGGTAGTTTGTGATTTCTCCCTTTGGAAGCTGGAAAAAAGATACTTGCAAAATGAATCCTCTGAGGTTATATGACAGCAAATCCGACACGGGGCTTGAGGATCTGAACACAACTATGCTTTTGCCATCTGGCCTGAAGATTGTCATCTGAAAGAGTTTCTGATGCATCTCCTGCTCCTCTCCACCATGCACTCTGCCTTTTAGCTTTCTTGATGGAGCAATAATCTTACAGCATTAAATCCATCAACTAACTAGCAAATGCAGTCGATGTTCAAACTATTAACAGGATTCTCTCATCTCATTGAAATGTCTTAGAATTTAGTATCAGTGGCAAAATGTTAGTCTGAAAAGAGCTTTGATGTTAACTAGTGTGGCAGTGCAGAAGGGTTGATTTTGAGCTCCACATAAGACAGTGACATTGGTCAAGTGCCAAAGTAGAATAAGTGGTAGAGTGCACATTTCCTCCTCTAAAAATTTTGGCAGGACTGCAGAATTATTCATGTATGATTGCAAGGTAAAGTTGCTTCTAGAAATGAAGAAGCAATGTGACAAGAGACAGGGAATAACCGAGATATTTTAATTCCTTAAAAAACCTGACACAAAACCAAGTCAACACAACACAGGTCATGTCTAAGGAATTATCTCCTCAAGCACCTTAAAGACTACATGTACCCAACACCTTCCCATAACACTGACTAATAAAAGCCTTTATTTTTCCTCCCAGAACTCAGAAAAAGAATTGATTTCTCCATTTCTATCCAGCCCTATACAAACTGGACATTTCACAGGTGTTCAGGATTTGCCATAAAAATTAATCTCATCTTCCAGCTTTCAGAAGATTCAACCAACACTATATTTATGCAGTCCTATGATTAAATGCATGACTGGAAAGGATTTAGAACTTGTGTGCAATTATTTTAATTCTCTCTGTGTGTGAAGAGGAGCCTTTAAGACACCTGTTCTATTAATTTCTTGTGCAAAGTTAACAGCCAAAAAAAAAAAAAAATCCAAAGCAGTTCAGGTAATACACATCAGGTGGTTTTTTGACTATGCACACTTTTAGTTTACACAAGCTCAATTCTGACTTAAAGCACAAATGCATGCAAACATATATGTGTACACATGTACATATTTATAACTAGGAAAAAACTGGAAGTAATAAAAGGCCAGCTGACTTGTCCAAGTTCACAGGTGGAACACAACTACAGAATTCTGTATTAGACACAGATGTCAAGTTTTATGTCCACACATGACCCGCAAAGCTATCATTCCACCACAACTGGATATGAAGAAGATGAAGATTTAAGTTTCACATCCTGACTTACTGAAATTCTTGCTTGTTACTCACCAGCTGAGGGATCTAAACCATGGTAAGTCATAGGAGTGGTAGACTCTGTAACCAATAGTAATGATTTCATGATAACACTTCACTTGGATGCTTAAGACCTAAGATAAGAGAAATAAAAAACTATGTCAATATGCTGCAGTTGTTTCTTACAGGCAGTGAGTGGCAAGGCAGCCTGCATTAAAGAGAGACATCATTCTGAGTTGGAATTCCACTCAGAAAACAGCTTCAAAGCAAATAAAAGGAAAACTAAAGCTCCATTTAAAATTTAAAAAAAATCTCCAAACCACTACACGTGATGAGAAAAAACCCACATTGGGCTAGCTGCAAGAATATACTTGTGAAAGAAAGAAAAGCTCCTGATTTTTTTCATTAAAATAGTTTGACAGCAGCAGGTCAGGGGTGCTGCCTGTCAAGAAGGCTCTCCTGTTTCTTCTGGCTCAGTTTTATCTTTACATTTAGTTCGAGAAATATTTTCTAGGCCCAATGGAAAAAACTAGCTGCGCAACACACCTTAGGCAGCCAGGTCTTTCACTCGCAAGCATCTCATCAGGGGCAATTAGCATTTACGATTAGAGGCAAAGCTCATCTAACCCGGGTCTGAATGTCACACCCTCTGCGGCCCTCACTGCGTTTTGCTGATCTCACTACTTCCCTACTTCGCCTGCGCAAGTCTGGCTGAACGTCCTGTCACGTCTCTGGGCTTCAAAGGACTCTGCCAGTTTTGTCCAATCCACATTCACCAAGCAGATCACCCTATCCAGATACATGGAATTGCCAAACACAGGCCGTTGCTAATCCCGTGCAGGGGTAGGAGTAAGAACCATCCCACGCTGATGGCGCGTGTCAGCACACAAGGCTTTGCAGCATTCTCTTTCCAGCTGCATTCATTATTACATTTCATCTTGCTCAACGTGTAAACACCGATTGAAACAGTCTTACACCACCTCAGTGAGTTAATTTTGAAGCTCCCCGGTCTCGTGCTCTTTCTTCTGCTTGGCCTGCGTTACAAAACTTTAAATGCAAGAGCAACATTAAGGGATTGCACCTTACAATGGAAAAGGGCACTGGGGTCCAAAGGCATGGAAGCTTGTGCCTGTTACCTGAACAGCAGGCAAATGTAAAACATACCTCCCAACTCTTTAGAGCAGTCTCAGGGCTTGTGCTTCAAACCTCACTGGATTACTCTTCCTACAAGCCTCTGGGCATTTTCAGTATTAAGATTCGGTTTTAGCACAACTCTTATTTAAATATAAGTTATTTGATTCCAGTGAATTAAATATCTTATGAACAAAACTGGGTTTTTTCCCTCCATTCTCCTTTTTACCTAGTCTCAAACATCAACTTTATGAACAGTTCATTATATCAAAAGACAGAGTTTTTGCTTTATGATATAACAGAGGAAGAATTCTATTCCAATTCTATACTAACTTTCATTAATTTTTGGTTGAAAAAAACCAAATTACTTTGTTTTGACAGCTTTGCCCATGATTGCAATCTCAGAGTATACCATGAATACACCAAATCACCCTGCAAACTGATTATGTCCTTTTTGTTCATAATCATCATTTGCAATTGTAACAGACCACTCTAGGAAGGATTGTGAAAATAATCTCTCCAATCACCTACACTTTCAAAGGGCTTTTTTTTGTTGTTTCTTCACACATAAATGAAACAACAGATTACTAGTTTGTTATGTCATTCATCCGAAAACAGGAAATATAAACCAGACTAATTCAGATGTAGAGACACTAATGCAGACCATAATGCTGGTGAACAGCATTCCAGTCTCTCAAGACAATAGATTTTATGACCTTTGGAAGAAGGGGGAGGTGACTCAGAATGACTACAAGGATGTTGTGAGATTATGCAGGGAGAAAATCAGAAAGGCCAAAAGAACAATGAGCACTTAATCTGGCTACTGGCATAAAAGACAATAAAAAACTGCCTCTATAAATACATCAGAAGCAAAGGAAGGGCTAAGTAGAATCTCCATTCTTTGTTGGATAGGGGGGGAAACATCATGCCAAAGAATGAGGAAAAGGCTGAGGTGCTTAATGCCTCCTTTGCCCTTTAATGGTAAGACCAGTTGTTTTCGGGGTACCTAGTCCCCTGAGTTGAGGGGGATAGGGAGCTGACAGGGATAGCGAGCAGAATAAATCACCCATAATCCAAGGGGAAATGATCAGCAACCTGCTACACTACACAGATACACACACGTCTACAGTGCTGGATGGGATGCACCCAAGGGTACTGAGGTGAATGTAAGTGCTCACTGAGCCATTTTCCTTCATTTATCATCAGTCCTGGCTAATCAGGGAGGTCCCATCTGCCTGGAGATTAGGCAGTGTGATGCCCGCCTACAGGATGGACTGGAAAGAGGATCCAGGGAACTACAGGCCTGTCAGTCTGACCTTGATAGGTCATGGAGCAGACCATCTTGCATGCCATCCCGTGCCACATACAGGACAACCAGCAGATCAGACCCAGCCAGCGTGGGTTTATGAAAGGAAAATCCTCCTTGGCTAACTTGATCTCCTTCCTTGACATGGTGACCTGCTTAGTTGGTGAGGGAAAGGCTGTGGATGTTGTCTACCTGGATATCAGTTAAGCCTTTGACAGCTTCTCACAGCATTCTCCTGGAGAAACTGGCTGCACATGGCTTGGGTGGGCATATTCTTTGCTGGGTTAAAAACTGGCTGGATGGCCAGGCCCAGAGTTGTAAATACAGATTCAAGAAGGTGAAGTGCCAAGTCCTGCACTTTGGTCACAACAACTCCATGCAACGCTACAGCCTTAGGGCAGAGTGGCTGGAAACCTGCCCAGCAGAAAAGGACTTGGAGGTCCTGCTGGTCGACAGCAGCTGAAGAACATGAGCCATCAGTGTGCTCAGATGGCCAAGAAGGCCAATGGCATCCTCGCTTTTATCAGCAATAGTGTGGCCAGCAGGACTGGGGAAGTGATCATCTATCTCCCTGTACTCCCTGTACCTGCACCTCAAGTGCTGTGTCCAGTTCTGGGCCCCTCACTACAAGAAAGACACTGAGGTGCTGGAACATGTCCAGAGAAGGGCAATGGAGCTGGTGAAGGGTCTGGAGCACGAGTCTGATGAAGAGCACCTGAGGGAGCTGGGGATGGTTAGCCTGGAGAAAAGGAGGCTCAGAGGGAACCCTATCACTCTCTGCAACTGTCTGAAGGGAGGCTGTAGCCAGGTGGGGGTCTGTCTCTCCTCCTAAGTAACAAGTAAGAGAAAATGGCCTCAACTGGTGCCAGGGGAGGTTTAGATTGGATATTAGGAAAAAATTCTTCACCAAAAAGGCTGTCAAGCATTGAAAGATGCTGTCCAGGGCAGTGGTTGAGTCACCATCCCCGCAGGTATTTAAGAGACGTAGATGTGGCACCTAGGGACATAGTTTGGCAGTGCTAGGTTAATGGTTGGACTCAATGATCTTTAAGGTCTTTCCCAATCTAAATGATTCTAGGAATACCATCCAAAATTTTTTTCACAGGAGGACATGAAAAAAGTAAAAGCACATTTTGACAGTTAAACTATCTTTGAGTAAAAAAATCAGAGCAGTTACATAGAAGTACCAATTTCAGTGTTCTAAGCACCGCATTCCTGCCAGTTACTAGCCATGACTGGGAAAGATAATTAAACCATTATTCAATAAAAATACCAGCAATAATGGTAATGAAATTCATAAAATGCAGTGAAATAAAATACGTTTTATCCCTGTACCTGGGAAAGGGATCTAGCTCCAATCTACAGATAAACCCAAGGCCACATGGCAGCCCCATAGAAAAATACGGAATTAATGGAGCATGCCTGAGAAAAGCCTTTCAGTGCTGGTCACAGACAGAAGACCAGAGTTGACTGCTTTCCTTAGCCTCAAATTTAAAACTGTCTAAACCTTTTTTTTTTTTTTTTTGGTGGTGGTGGTGGGTTTGGGTCTGGAGGGTTTTTTAGGGTTGGTTTTTGTTTGATTTTTGTTTGTTTGCTTTTTAAATCTAACTCAAAGTAAGCAATAGTAGGTGATAGAAACTAGTCAATGAAATGGATGACAGTAGTTTAGTAAGGCAACAGTAATTCAACTTCGTAGAGTTACTTTAATTCCTACTTTTAAATAAAATAATTACAGTATATAAGAACTCCTAAATACACAAGTTCCAGTTGTGTCCAGTGTTTTTCAAAAGTATTTACACTTACACAAATAAGAGACAAATTGCTCTGAATTGTCTGTGCAGTTTGCTTCTAGCTGTTGTAGGCATGATGAATGAAGAGATCAAGTAACTCTCGCCCAGAAGCATGTACTTAAACTTACCAAAAGCATCAGCATAAATGATCCCAGGTATATGATCAGAAAAAAACCAGAAATCATAACTAGAGTGAGAATTCCACGAATCCACCAATTTTTCCATCTATTAAAAAAAGATAATAAAAAGCAAGCAGTTAAAAATTAAAACAAAGGCCACTTCCTCTGCTAACTACAGATCAAAGTGTATCAGAAACAGTAGGAGTAGCAGAAATTTCTTGTGTTTCATCAAACACATAGCAAGAAACACAGAATCAAGCAACTATCCAACTAAACAGGATACACAGTAAAAGAAATTAAAATCACCCATCTTTCTTCTTCCCCCATGCTGCCCCCACCCTGCCAAATGTCATTTGCAATTAAATGGCACAACCCCATATTAAAGCTGCTGTGAAAATACATCAGGACCCTCAAAAAACCATCACATTACAAGACTGATGGGGGCCCAGCCACATACAGGCTTGTGTATGAAAAAGGGCTGCCAGTTAAAATACATATGATTCTTCAAAGAGTAAGAGACACACAAAAACACCTGACAGGCGATGACCAATTTTCCATAGAGGCAAAGTAGCTCTTTTGCCGATCAGAGGGTTATCTATTGAAAGCAGTCTTGTGCTCTTGTGAGCACTGGAAGCAGGACAGGAGAATATGTGACAATGGGGGATGATGGGTCAAATTAGCTGTACTCTTTTGCCCTTGTAGACCTTTGCAGATGTTTGTGGCTACCTAAGGAAAACTGAATAAAAATTTCTGTTACCTCAGAATCACAGAATTGTTTAGGTTGGAAAAAACTGCTAAGATCATCGAGTCCAACCATTAACCCAGTACTGCCAAGCCCACCACTAAACCATGTCCTTAAGTGCCACATCTACACATTTTTTTGAATTCCTCCAGGATTGTGATTCCAACACTTCCCTGGGCAGCTTATTCCAGTGATTGACAAACTCCTTCCCTAATGAAAATTTTTTCTGATATCCAACCTAAACCTCCCCTCTAAATTTACACTGAACCAACTAATCACAAGTTGCTGCTAAACAGAAAAGCCCCCTACTATGGCCTAAAGAAACTCTTACTGATGTTTCACTTTGTATCAGTCTTGCACTTCCTTGCTGCATCAGGAGATACACCTGATGCAGGGAATAATGTTAGTTTGGCATTACAGTCCAGTTCTAATGTAAACTTAAACTTTATTAAATTGATTTTCAAGGGTGTTACTCAGTGGCAGGTTAATGTCAGCTACAGCCACTAATTGGATTTGCCTTAAGTATCAGAACAGAGGCACGACAGGCTTCATCAAAACATGTTTTTTGTTCCTCTGTGATGTGGGCTACACAGCAGCAGCTTTCTCCTAGTGACATATCCATAGTGAGCAAAAGTCCTGTAGAAGAATTCAGCTTGCTTTAAGAATAATGTTCAAATATCACATGGTGTGTTGAGGGTGTTGGCAAGTGCAGCGCTGGAAAGACAGCTTCAGTAAGACAACAAGCTCCAAATCTGGAAAGCCACCTGAAAAGTTTATTTTATCCTCTCTATTAGAAAGTTACAAATACCATTTCTTTTAAAATTCAAATACAAAGAAAAACTATATTTCTGAGAGTTACAGTGCAACTCACTCGTTGCACATGATAACAACAGCTCTGGTGGGTCTGCTAGCTACTAAACCAGCAAAGAATTTTGAATCTCACATTCATAAAGCACTGAGAATTTAATTTTTCACTCAAAGCACCTTTGTACAAACACTCCAACAAGGAATTTCAAGCATGTGGAACAGGAAAGGTTTCACGTGCCTCTCTTAGTTGCAGGCTTTGAGGTATCATCGTGCCCTTTGGAACAAGTCTGATTTGGAGACTTCCACAACTCTTAACATGAGAGAACTCTGAAACTAGACGCTCCTTGCAGTGTGATGGCAATAGAGAACATCACATTCTGCTCACAGCTAGTGCAGTTCAGAAACACGCTTTTTGAAACCTGAAACATTACATCTGTTTATAGCTCACAGACATCACAGCAGAAACAGTCAACAGATCAGAAAAGGAGCAAGGCAAAAAATACTATGATTACACACTGCTTTTGGAGATATCTACTGGAGATCAATTTTTTTACAAGGACTTGGAAATTTTTAATCATAGTGTGGATTGTGGAGACACTACTTCTGACTCTCGCAAGACCCAAGTTGCATCTGAAACATACACTGTATATTGCTTTGTTTGTTGAGCATAAGGTATATACAATACACACATTCATTTTACTAGGTAGTTTTTTGGCATGTGATCTATCACACAAATGCTCACTCATTGCACTACTGAAAAAAACATAATGCAGCTTGCGAGCTCCAAAAGGGTTTGATTGATCAAGTGTTGTAAAGGGACTGTATAAAAAAAAAATATACTAGGAACTCTATCCAACAGCCTTCACGAATATGCAGGTCTATTATCTTTCTATCCATATCCATACACATCCCCCCACATTTCCATTGAGCTTCTGTGAGGTTGGAGGTAGAAACATAGGTTTTAAAAGAAACAGCAGAAAAAAAATTTAACATTGCTTTAAAAAGAATGGAAATAGACGTTATGTTGTATTTAGCTGTAAAGAAAATTACTTAGAAGAGGAAATGTTACAAAAATCCAGCAAACCTTGAGAATGTACACACCTTTTCATTTATACACAAATACCAACTCCCTCTTTTAACCTTGGATGTAGGAAATCAGTTTATTATAACACCCAGAAATAATTATTCTGTAATTCAAACCCAATGACTATTCTTTAGACTATTTTATTGTAATGCTCAGACTAAGCAATGGCAAATGTTTTTGTAAACTATGTTTACTTAGAAATGTATGCCGTGGGCAATCTACAGTTACATGCAAAAAATATTACAGTGAAGGGACTATTGCAGCATAAATAAATCAATCATATCCAGTAAAAATTTATCCTTGAGTTTTCATGTCTATGATATGAAGTTTAAAACTGCAGTACAATTTGTAAGAATTAAAACTGCAACATAATCTATAAGAATTTTAGCCACTAGCTATTAAATTTGAGAGCTCTTTGTTTTACTATACCTGGCAGATAAGCCTGACAAAGCTCTCTTGAGGATTTCTGGAGTGCTGTCTGTTGGTGGAGGAACATCAGGAACATCTGAATCACTTCTAAGATCCAACTCACAAAGTCTTTCTTCCAAATCAACTTCCTGGCACAAGAAAAAAAAATAAAAAAAAAAATCCAAAAACGGAACATGACATTAAAGATTATTAGCTATTGTGTCAGAAAACAGTATTCAGAGCCATAAACATTACTTTAGGAGCTGATAATATCTGCATCACCTTCTAAAAGACAACAGTGGAGTACTAGTGAAACTATAGATATCGTAGGAGTCAAATGTATGCCAATAAATGTTTAAAAGAAGGCCTGCACTCAGATGATGTGACTTCACCTGCTGTGTTCAAGAAACTTCACGTTCTAGGCACCACTTTTTCAAGGATATATGTTTCCTGAAACACTAGAGCTGACATAGAGCAAACAAGTTTAACAGAAATCCCCAACCCTCTAACATATTCCCTCACCCACATCTCAAACTAACCTTTTACGGAATAAGGAGAAGCATCTTCTGGTGGTTTAATGCCACATTAAGAAAAAAAAATAACAGGAAATGTAATGCATGAAAAAACAGTCCCTTTGTACAATGAGAAGGGGTTACTGTCACAGTCTCATACATGTTAGGACTTGAGCCCTCAGGCTTGAAAAGAATGATTGAAACACAACCTGTGAAGTGACCAAGTGTCTCATGGACCCAGTATTACTCAAAATAATTTCCTGTATGACTGTAGCACTGCAATTGTTTCCTCAGTATTCACTAACAACCGCTGAGGAAGACATCATCTAGACAAAGTATGTGTCTAACCCAAATGCAAAACAGGCAGTACATATTTTGGTGACAAAGTACAAATTGTCACCAATGCTCAGAGCAGACTGTCAGGACTGTTTTTCCCTCAGCTAAAGCCAACACTGAGGGTGACTTCACTCGTTCTAATGTTGCAAGCACCACAACTCCAGGGAGCTGGAAAGCTGCGCTCAGCCCTGGCACAGCAGTAATGCAGAGAGCAGTCTCTAGTTCAGCGTCTGGCTCTCTTGAGACCTGAACTTCCTCCTGACCTCCCTGACTTGCCTCACCTCCTTACAATCCCAAACAGCTTCCAGCCTGACCTGCTGCCTCGGGTTCAGTTCTTAACAATTCTGGGGACTGTTAAGTAACTGTGCTTGAAAACTTCCTCCTCCACCACTATATGCTATTTCTCCGTCTCCCTCTCTTTCCAACTTCCTCATCTCGGTTCTTTTTCCTTAATCTATTTCCATGAATTAGAAACTTCTGATTTTTTTTCCTCCCTACTTTTCCTCAATATTATTGTTTCCTTCCCTTGTTCTGAGTATTTTTTTCTGCCCACACCCAGGGGCTGGGCAGAGGCGGCCGTGGAGGGGCCGGGGGCGAGGAGCTGACCAGGGTGCTGCAGGAGGGCTCCGACCTCAGATCCTACACAGGCACTCCAAGGAGACTGATACGTGGGAAAACACCACCCTTTCCACTTAAAAAAGTGATTTTAACCTTTTAGAACCCGAGGCGGTGAGCTGGCACTATACACACGCACAAGGAAAACGGATAACAACAGGAAGAACACCAGTTTTTAAAATGTTAGGTTTTTCTCATTCACTTGATGTACCACACATGTGCTCAAGATAAAACTCTCGATTTTACGCCATTTCTTCTCCAAAACACATGAGCAATGCTTCCCTATTCCTGGAAACCTCAAAGCTGAATAATTATTAGACAGACACTATCTGTAAGTACTGTAAGTAAAAAGAGCAAATAGGCTGTGGCCCAGACTTCAGAAAGAAAAAAAGAAAACTGAAAAAGCAGACAAATAAATAAATAAATAAATAATAACTGTGACTGCCACCTTTTATTCAAAATTGTTTCTCAAAATGTTGTGCCATAACTCGGGAAATCAACTGTAGATGCAGTTAGAGGGACCACAGCTCTCTCCCAAAGCCATGTTCCAGCTCCTGTGACCTGCACTGGAATGCAGCAAGCTATCTGTACAGTTCTAGGAGACACTACTCACTGCACAGATGACGGGCAGTAATCCTGGCCCTAAGACCATGACTTAGCGTCTTTAATATTAATCCCTGCTCGCAGACGGCAGAGACGTTCTCTCTTTTAAGCACTCAGAACTAATAAGCTCAAACTTTTTTGTTCTATTTTGGTATTGCAGAGAGCATTTCCATGCTCCACCGGTATTTAAACAATTTTAAAAAAATAAATTCAAACTTAGTTTTATCCCTCTGATTTTTAAGACACAGCTATCACTTATGCACCTCATTATAACCAATGTCTTAAATTCACTATTTCCAACATCTGAATTCACAGGTGCATGGCATTTTTCAGAGTATCTAAACATCCTGAAGAAGGAGTCTGTGTTTGTCCAACGTGTTTTCCAGTAGTTCACGCCTCATCCTGCTGCTTCTGAGAGCTTGGCTGGTGCAACCTGCAAGTTGCATAGAACTTGGTGCATATTTTTAGCCTTATGTTGCTACAATAACCAGCGGGAATCAACACCTCAACCATCTCAACTTCCCTTTGTAACACACTTCAAAAATTACCTTAAACACTTTATTTTCCAGTTAACTGCTATCACTGCCACAATGACTTCCTGAATAAGGCATTTCATTTGTAAAGTCAAAAGCCAAAAAGGAAGTTTGTCACTAAAAGCTAGTTCATTGTCTTCTGCATCATTAATCGCTTAGAGAACCTCATCACTGGGGGACAAGAATTTTTTGCTATTTGTTTTCTAAATTATTTTACATGATTGATTATAAACGTTCCGGTTTATAGCCACAAATAATAACAATCATTATGGAAGGGAACACTGAGTTAATAATTACCAAACACTCAAACCAAAAAAAAAAAAAAATTCAAGAGCACTGCTACTGCAGCTTGACCTTGTAGAAGCAGTTCTGAAGTTCAGTACAAACCCAAGCACCCCTTCGTTCTCTTGCTCTTCAGGTTTGAGATCTGGCCAAGCTGAATACACAGTAACATCAAGGACCTGTGAAGGTCCATGGGAAATGCCATGGGTTTCAAGCTGTGAGCGGATATTTACAAGGTTTTCAAAGGTTAATTGAAAACAACAGAGGCCGTACTGTCCTAAGTGACTAAGACACTTTTCAACCCCAACTCCAAATTAAACGTTTTATCCAAGCTGTTTTTATTTTTTCCTGGAGTTCTCGAACTGCAGGTGTCAGAGCCTTTTATTTGCAGAAAGTGTGCCACTCCTGTCTGCTTGATTCACGTCCCAAGTGTCCGTAATGGCAAGATGTTGCAACAACACCCTTGCCTTGCTTCTCTTCATTTGAAGGCACGTGTTCCTTCAAGAGAACCTATCTGATCAGCTCACAGAATACGAGTCCAGCAAGACTGAGATGATGCAGGACCAACAAGAACAGGGCAGGAGGCCCACATGACAGTTACCCACACACTACAAAAAGAGCTCGGCACATAACAAACACGCCTATCTGACACACTACAATGCTCATCAGTTTTCATCATTTCCAAAGTACCCTGAGACAAAGGCTGATTTAGTTGTAGGGGTTTGATTTGTCTTCATTTTTGTATTCTCAGAAGACAAGACTTTCAACCTTAAGCTAAATCTTCTGTGCAAGGCCACAAATGCTTGGCCACACGAAGGAGGAACTCAACCAGTCAAAAGCCTGAGCCTCCACAACAGGAATCCAGAACATGTGACATCTTGCCACAAATTAAGCTTCCATGTGGATTTCTGCTTGCTGGCTATTTCACAACAGCTCACAAAATACAACCATGTGTCATGCATAAAAAAATAGACATGTCAATCTTTCATCACCTAAAAGGCCATATGCTTCTGAATTACTGTTTTGTACCACATGCCCTCCACTACAATTAACACGTGCCAAGGGAACCACGTACCAGGATCATTCTGGTTACAAAGGCACTTGTAGCGTTTCCCTTATACAGCATTTTTGCAGGACACAATAAGGAACTCTCAAGCAGAAAACAAATACATTTTTCTTGGAGAATGTGGCATCTCCATGAAGCTTAACCGAGAAAATTAAGACATTGTCCAACAACTTACGTGAAAAGCTTAGCAAGCAAAAGAATTTAGTTATTGCCATTTTATAAGTCTGTGTAATTTTACTTAAAGTAAGTTCTCTCCTCTTTCTGCAATCTCTCCCAGAAGTTTTACAGTGAAGTCAATAGTTCAGTTAGAACACATTGGAGTGTATTTAATTAGATCTAACTTGATACATTCCTCTGAAGTCAAGATACCAAAGTATCAGAAGATCACGAATAACGAAATCTTTTTTTTCCAAACTGTGAAAGCCTGACACATGCAGAAACACATGTGAGAGACCTGCACATACTGAATCAAAGACTGAAACCTACAGACCCTTTACTCTCTGCATTAGTACTGATTCACCACCATTTCCAAGAAAACAGAGGTTTGGAAATAGTAGCAGACAGCACGGAGGTCAGACTTCTCCATGAAAACTAAACTTATCCATTTTCTGGATATTTTGAAAAATGTAAGTCAAATGAAGTGACTAAGTGATCCATGACAGACAGACAAATCCACCATAACCCATACTGCCATCAGGAATTTCATTTATCTCCCAGCAGGTTTGCAACATTTTGGACATCAAAGATCCAAGTCTCACACTGAGCTTCACAGGTCTGAGCAACTTACCCAGCAGTTGATTCCCTGGAAGGGCTGTCCCATGGAACAGAAACAGCTCTTTCAAAATACCACAGCAGAAACAGTGGTCAGTGATTCCAGTCTTGTTGAAGTTACAAATAATTAACAATGACCCTAGGCAAACAGGCACTTGTTCCCACAGTAAGCAAAGCATTAAGATTGCACTTCCCCCTCCCAGTGCTATTCTGACAGCTCTGTACAGTACAAAGAGGAGTAACTGTGAGATTACTTCCAAGATACACTAACTTTTTGGAAGCATTTGAAAGAAGTGTCACTCGCTCTCTAGTAAAGAATGCAAACAACTGAAATTTCAAAAGAGGCATGAACACATGCACATCAATCTGTAAAACTTTAACTGATTTACACATACTAAGTATTCAAGTGCCAAGTCATTCCTCTTGCTCTGAAGGGTTGCAAACTATTTATGAAGGCCCTTTGACCAGATATTCTTAGGAAAAGAGCACCTAGGGCAAGCAACAGGAAGTGAGAAAGTGAC
>VZRE01003724.1:330478-341521 GCA_013396775.1 Cephalopterus ornatus | reverse complement strand
AAAAAAAAAAAAAAAAAAAGGCTTCCTATGCGATAGGTGCTTGGCGAGCTGCTGCTGTTTTCATATTACATGTGAAATCATTTCTTGAACTTGTTGTGGCTGCCTGAACTTGCCATGAATTTGCAACACACCCTTCCTGAGCGATTTCACATGCACTGTATGTTGTATTATCCATGCAGATCCTTTCTTTTCATAGAAACCTCTGTTTGGAATACCATAATTTATTAGCTTTCAGCTCTTCACTGCTGGCAGGGGTGCCTTTTGCAAGGAGCTGCGGGTGCAGAAAAAGGTAGAGACAAGACTGATGAGGAAACAGACTGGCTGATGCCAGGGGTAGAGACTACACATTTGCAACTCCAGCTGAAGAGGTAGTTACTGGATTGTTTAAAGGGACTAACGGCACCACTCTATCAAAACACAAGTAACTGCCAGAGAGAAAAGAGGAGCCGGCTCCATTCTAGACAAGTCCCATAAAATGTAGCACTGACAGAATTGGCTCTTCCCCTGCAGATTCAGTCTAAAGTATCTGGAGAAACTAGTTTACCCTGTGTGTGCTTTGGGCAGGACTGACAAACAAACCAGTCTTCATAAAGTTTTATAAGATACTTTTAAAAAGTCCTCACTAGATACACAATAATTCTTTCAGGTGACCCCACAGCTGGGGCTGCTGCACAGTAGCTCACCGGCACCTTCCGAGTGGTACCAGCCTGGTGGAGACTCAGGGTGTGCTGGGATACTTGGTGCCTCTCAGGATAAGGCTGGGAGTCCTAACCCACAGGCTGAAGCAGACAGAGCAGGAGAAAGGAAGAGGAGACCAGTTGCCTCCTACACATCTCCCATCACTCTGTCTGGCAAAACCTTCTTGACAGGAGAAACTTGCCCAAACAAACCCATTATGCCCGCTGCACTTCCCAGCAGTTTCACCAGAGCTGGATACCGTTTCTGTTCATACATATATATGGTTGACACCAGCTGCAAGTTCCTGCAACTTACAGCCAGATGTAAGAGATAATCCCTTCTGTATGACGTCAAGGGAAGTGTGCTTGTGCCCAAACTTTAATTCCCTCTTCAGTCTCAAGTCATTCTGGTTTATGTGACTGAGCAGACCACAAGGCTCTCTGACAGCTGGGCTCTCAGGGAATGGGCTTTCCTACTGCACTAGGAGCAATCCACATTTTGTTCTGTGGCAAGAGACGTGCTCCCCCACATGGCAGATACGAGGGCAAGCTCCGGTCCCAACAGTGGGTATTTTGCCATCTTCTAATGCTGAGGCAAAACCGTTTGGCAGTTTCAGCAACATTTCCCATTCTCAGGTCTCAGTAATGCTTCCACATGAAGTATTTACTCTTTACTTGATTTGTGGTGCACAGAGCACAGCTTGCACTTGCCTCTGCTGTCTGTCACTGAATTTGCTCACCCCACCACCTTTTTATACTGCTTTCAAGAAGTTGTATGTAATTTCATTTAATTGAACTCTAGTATTACCCACCCTATTACATTCAAGTTCATAAGAAAAGTTCATCTAAGGTATGAGCAGGCATATCACCATTGATTTTTAGCAGTTTATGAAATATCACTCTGTTTTGCCAGCAATACCATCTTACTATCCTATCTCAAGGGACAGGAGGAGCATTACGGCACACTTGGAGTGTATTTTATAAGTGGTGATCAGTCGACAGGATGCAATTAAGCCAAGTATTACAGTCAAGATCTGGAAAGGTTGCCCTGTAAAGTCTTGGTTTGCTGCCATTTTGTTGTGGTAGTCCTCAGATTGAAGTACATCCTGTACTTTAAAAAGGTGTTCCTGCATATTCACTTAGGTGAATTCTCTGACAGTTATCTTCCAGGGGTGTAGTCATAAAGATACACTCACTAGAAATTATTTGTTATACCTTTGGCATCTTTGCCATCTTTCTGCAAACCCTGTGGACTGGAACTTTGTTACACAAGATCCTGAGCTCTTTACTAGTGGGATACATGTTGAGAGAAGTGTCTTCCCCTTACCTAAAGAGCTAAGAAAATGTGAACTCCAAAAGACAGAGCCTCATGGCCTCTTCTCCTTTTTAAGATTCCAGGCTTGTGGTTGAAAGCCTCTCAGCAAATCTCAACTAGTGACTTCTGGATGTATGCCACAGCACTCCTGTTCCTGATTCACTTTTCTCCTTCCTAAGTAACCAGCATATGCAGGGGCAGCTGTCAGCAAGTTCTTCTTATTTCTCTTTTTCTTACCTGAAGGTGCCAGATTTATTGGGAAAGCACTTGATCCTGGACAGCCTCTTCTAGAGACTTGCTCTGTGTGCTAAAAGGTCCATGGCATCTGGGGTCAATTAGACTATTCCCCATCCCCCAAACCCTCAGCTGGCTGCCTGCCTTGATCACAGTGAAGGGGAAATCTGAGACATCAGAAGGATTGGGTTCTGGCTCCCCAAAAGAGTCACTAGTTCTGCTTCTTAGCATTTTTAACCCTCTCTGAGGCTCTGACCAAACTCATTGGTCCTGAGACAGGTACTGCCAGAAGAGCAGGAGCCAAAATGGGAACAGAAAGCAACAACAGCAAGTGGCTTTCTACTGCTTCTACTGTTGTGCCAGACAGGTGCCTGCTTACTTGAAGCCTGCAGTCCAAAGCCAAAACAAGATAAAGAAGAGCAGAACGGTATTTTCAGGCTCACTCACTCTTAGATCCACTCTTTGTAATTGCAAACTAAAGAAATTCCTTGTTTGCAATAAAAGAAGACTCACCTTCAGCCAGCTGCTGTACCAACATGGTGTGGTCTGGACAACATCCTTCATGCCCTCATGACAGCTAAGCAAAGATAGTACTGGAAGAAATAAGTAAGATAGTACTGTAAGATACCTGGGTATCTTACTGCAGCCAAGCATTCCCTGCTGCTCTGTCTCTACTGCCACTAGAGGTTCATGCAAGCTGCAGAACGTGACTTGACATCACTGGTTATGAGAGATGAAAAGGAAAACATGAATGTGAACAGAACAGGAGCTGGTAGAGGAGAAACCTGTAGGAAAATTACGGTTTCCACTGTGGGAAAAGAAATGGCAGTATGCTTTATCCCAGGAGTTCTTGGCAATGCCACTGCAAACTGAGGTGAGAACTGGGATTCCAGCTCTCACAGTAGGATATTGCCCCTTCTGGATGCAGAACGTTTAGTGGTCTACATCTCCTATCCTTTGCTAGAGAGAGGAAAGCACAGGGAAAATACCCCAAACCCTGAACAATCCTCTTCTCCTATGGATTCAGCTTAGTACAGAAAAATCTGATCATCAGTCTTCCTGCTTCCTCAGCAGCTCCCAGGCTCCTCAGCATTTTCTCTGCCTTCTCTCACACTTCTGGAGAGCAGGTCCAGCCACCCTGTATTTCCCTGCACAGGGCCAGCATGTTAGGCACTTCAGCCTCTCCCCTAGAGAATGGAGTTGAGCCTGGCAGAAGCCACCACATTCCCTGAGGCCTCTGAAGGTGCCACCAGTCTATGGCATAGTGCTTGCAATCCCCGTAACAAAACCCCACGAGGTTGTTGAGGCCAGTAAGGTGACCTGGAGTTTGCAGGGCTGGATGGTGCCACACATTGGTGGGACAGAGGGAAGTAACTCCTTCCTGCTGCTCAATGTGCTGCCAGGCTGCTCTGCTCCAGGAAGTCCCAAAGAAAGGGATGGTTCTCAATATAAGCAATGGTGAAGGCTCCAGCCATGGCCGCATCCAGGAGGATGCTCTTGCCCCTTCCATTAGGGCACAGCAGCCTCTGCTGGCACAGGGCAGGCAGAAACAATCATGTCCTTCACGATTATACAAATAGATTTCTACCTTCCTTTACTATATTCTAATAAAGTCACAAAGGAAACAGCCAGCCTCTGTGCAGGTCATGAGGTGTTAAGGTTTTGTGGTGGTGGGAATGGGAGCACAGGGTCTGCCCAGATGCTCTGCTGGGGCAGGGGACTGGCCCCGGCAGCACATAGTGACCCCCCCCCCTCCAGTATTCATCTGTGCACTGAGACTAACCATCCACTTGTTAAGCAAAGAGCTTAGAGGTGACAATTCAGATAAAGTCCATTATTGACATAAAACCCCTGTAGACAAGTCCAGGTGCGTTTTTCGGCAGTCTGTAAGAGGGAGGCTGAAAGTATCAAGCTTCCACATTGCTTCTCATGCCCTTCTCAGCAGAGCCGGGTGCTTGAGATGGTCCTTGCCTCTGCTAGGGAAGACACGGAGGACGTGCCTTGCCCTGCGGACGCGGCGCTGTGGTTTCCAGCCGCCAGCCCGGCAACGTTCCTCGCTAGGTGGAGCTGCCGGAGCGAGCACGGCAGCCCCGGGAACCGACCCCGCGAGCCAGCCCCGGCGTCGTCGGGGCCTCCCCGAGCCGCACCGCACCCCAGCCCTGCTCCCGGAGCTCTTCGTGCTCCTGACAACGCCGATGGCCCTCGACTTGTTTCGGTTACACTGAAATTGAAACGGAGCAAGCGAGATCTTTTCTTAAACTGAGACGTGCTTCAAAGTATACCGCTCCGTCATTTAGTCTGAATCTGCTAATCAGTGCGCCCCCGTCAGTCTTCGATGTGGTGGAAAATGCTGAAATACGATTTTCTAAAAATCTTAAAAATATGCACATAATGATAGCCACTGCCACCACTTTCTCCCTCCCATCCCCCATTTAGATCATCAATTTAACGATTTCCAGTTCCCCGACACTGGGCTACCCTGTGCCAACAATTTCTAAGCTCTCTCTGCTGCTTTCCATGGGGGGGCTGCTTAAAGATCGATAGCGGTGGTGGCCTACCGTACATATATTTGTGAAATACAGAGTGAAAGAAATTATATAAAAGCTCCATCTATGCCAGCTAAATTTCCATATTTTTTTGCTGTTAATGTGGAACCAAAGTAAAGCCAGACATTATTTTTTTTTAGCCACACAGCATACACGGTTATCCATATCAAGAAAGCGCTCACAAGGATGCCAGGGTAGGGCCTGGACCCATACTCAACAACTGCAGTCGTAGGGACACTCACCGCCCTGTGCATGCTTAGTAGGCTCAACTGGCCAGCTGGGGCTGGGGGGTGATAGGTGAACTTCTGTTGGATCTAAATTGCTATCTTTATGCCCACCTCATATGCACATACACTGCACAGTGGGAAATTTCTATGCAGTAATGCACAATGGCAGAGAAAATGAAGGTAACCTTGGAAGCGTGGCACCTTCACAGCCCTTAGGCAAAGAGGAAAGAGGGAGACGGAGCACCAGTGCTTCTTGTCCCCACTGTTACACATCTGGCTGACATGTACACTTTGGCACTTTAGCAGGTTTCTCCAATAATTTCCTTGCTTATGTCTGATCAGCCATATGCACCCAGTCCTCACAGGGTTTCCCAAACGCACCTCAAAATGGAACAAACCACTCAAAATCAATTATGCTGCAGACTGAGATGTGCATAGGCAGCAATCCCCGGTGCTGCTGCTGCTCCCATTTCCAGTGGAAAGAAAGGCCATCCCTAGCACTGACTTCAGTCCTCAGCAAGTAAGTGGTTAGAGGGAAATGCCTTGTCTGAATGCCATGTCACATCATGCACATATCCGTGTTGACCGTCCCTGGAGGTATTTAAGAAGAGACTGGATGTGGCATTTAGTGCCATGGTCTAGTTGACAGGGTGGCTGGGTCATGGGTTGGACTCAATGATCTCAGAGGTCTTTTCCAACCTGGTTGGTTCTGTGAGTCTGTGATACTGTGATTCTGTGACTGAAGTTCCCAGTAGCACCACACAGGAATAGACGAACATGGCAATGCTGACAAATCTGTTGTTCACTAATTAGCTAGGATAAAAGGAGACCTGGTAATCAGTAATGTCACAGGGCTATTGCTAGCAGGGCTTCGGAGCTTAGGAGAGTGGTGGGTGCACCTGCAGCAGACCCCTGTGGCCACTTTAAATAGTTTTATGATATTTCCACACCTCAGTGTAGTAGTGAAGGTGGTGACAGTCTTTGGAGATGTAAGCTGGACAAACTTCAGGTAAGGCTTCTCCTGCCGAGAGGGGAGCAAACAGTGAGGGCAGAGCCTAAGCAGGGCACGGGCCTGGGGATGGGAGGGGGACTCGGAGCAGGACTGCGCCAAGAATGGTCTCTGGTGAACCTGTGGATCGCAGAGAGACACTCAGCTCTTGTAATCTTCTCGTCCTGGCTTTCCCCCAGCAGGGGTCAGGCTGAACCAACGATCACAAATCAAAAGCAAAAATAACTACTCTATTTCAGCAGCAAATATTTTCAATGCTCCAGAAAGGAGAAAAATATTTTGCTTTACTGAGGATACAGAAAATACTTGAACATTTCATGTAAGAAAAGCAAAAGAAATACTGAAATGGGAACAGAGGTGACTGCAAGGAGCAGCCTGCAACACCCTCCTCTGCAGCTGTTTTAAAAAGGCAATGACCAGGTCCTGTTTCCATTCAGTCTCAGCCTCCCTTCCCAGTTACTCTGGATACACTT
The DNA here is from genome assembly GCA_013396775.1 of Cephalopterus ornatus. Lineage (NCBI taxonomy): Eukaryota > Metazoa > Chordata > Aves > Passeriformes > Cotingidae > Cephalopterus > Cephalopterus ornatus. Next base: position 335,040 of record VZRE01003724.1, on the reverse strand, counting down.
CTGTGTAAATGGAATGAGAAATTCGTATAGGATGTGGGGACCATAGTGTTAGCGCGGCAAAGTGACAGGAGTGTGTCCTCAGAAGTGACTGGAAGCCCTCGGGGAAGGCAGAGCTCACAACATCCGCCACCGGCTGGAGAGGGAAAGCTGCTACCCGCAGAAACAAGTCCTGCGCGGTCCGAACATGTAAGTAACGCAGAGCGGTACCAGTCCTAGGAGTACGTCTTCAGTACACCCCCAGCTAGAGCTGGCTGCGTTTCACGGCCCTTGGCACTCTGAAGAGCAAAAGGGAATCTGCAGTGGGGTCGCCCGCGAAGTGATGCCTCTGACTTTAGCTGTCACCAGAGATCTGCGGGCAGACACTCTGGGACAAGAATGCTAAAAAGCAGGTGAGATGTACCCAAAGGCCCGGGTCCTGAAAATTTTTCTGGCCAGCTTTGTCTCAGTTTATTGCCTAGTGAGAGGACACAGAGGAAGGCATTTCATGCGTGGAATTTTAATGATAACTTTATTATATTTTAGTGTATTACTGGCGTGCGATTTTGTAGTCTTACAAGAAATTTCCGTTTCCACATCTCCATTAAATGTCTAATTCATTTTCTTGGCTCGTGGTAATGCCTCAAGCTACATCACTAAAGAATCAGCACTCAGTATTAGATAAATATAAGACCAAGTCTGATTAACCTATTAACTATTTTTAATTAGCTTTTACTGTTCTTCAGATATTCCGTGGTTTTGAGGAAGCAGAAAGAGAATGAGAGCAGGCTGGTACAATAGAGATGTATAGAGCTAGCATATGGACCGAGATTATTCATCATCATTGGCAGCAGCTCTGCTGTAGGGAATCTTGCAACAACATCACAATTTTCCTGCTAGAGTGAATGCCATAATGGACACATTTGTGGAGTGAATTATGGTCAAGGCAGAAAAAATTTCAATCTTTATAGCGTTTTTATGCTCTGTCTTCCTTTTTGGTAATCAGATCTTGATTAAGAGTTGGAATTAGCACCCAGAAGAACATTAGGCTTTCCTGGCTCAGTTCCTTTCCACCACGAAGGGCAGGCAACAAATGATTCAGTGGCTTTACAGTATTGCTACAACAAAAAGGTGTCTAAATACCTACCCATTACTTTAGGAAAGTAACCGACTTCTTGAAATGAGGAACATAAGGCAAATTATTTTATTTGCTAAATAAACTTGGTTTGGTTCAGACAGCTGCCTCTCCCAGTCACGATGACTTAGCGGGACAAAAGCTGACCAGGGTTGGGGTCCCTGTCCCCACTGCTGGAGAGCTGGAAGAGCTCTGTGTAGGGCAGAACCAGCGCTCCCTCGGAGGCAGCACCCCGCGCACAGCTGGACCCCGCGGGCGGCGCGGTGCACTGAGCTGCAGTGCGGGTCCTGTCTCATCACCTTGAGGAACATCTGATTCTGCAATGCCAAAGTACTTTGGACCTTTTGATTTTAGGCGTCATCATGGTTTGGTTGGGGTTTTTTGGTTTTGGTTTTGGGTGTTTTTTCTCCTTTCAGGTATGCTGGGACCACTCCGGCTAAGAGGAATTTCGGAGGCACCGTTGCGCCAGTACTCGTACTTCCTACGCCTCGAACGAGCAAACAAATAACCACAGGTTTTTCTGACAACGCGTCTTCTGTGCGCCTCTGACTTCATTCATATCTCCTCTTCGCTTCCGTCCGCAGTGACCGGGGTCCTCATCGCACCTCAACCCCTCCCTGCCGTCGGCCCCCGCCCCTTGCTGACCGGGACCCCAGCGCCTCGGCTGCCCTGCCGCCCCCCGGGGGCTCCGGGGGCTGCCTACCCGAGGCCCAGCGGGCTTTGGAGGGGAGCCGCCCTCCTCTCGTGGCTTTGCGTCCCCCGGGCTGCTGCTCGCCCCTGCTCCTCACTGCCCCGGCCGCGGGCCGGGCGCTCGCTCCTCCTCTCCGCCCGCACCCCCCGCGGCTCGCCCGGCGGCTGCTCCCTCCTTCATTATTTGGCTGGGTAGTTGCTTTATCTGCAGCGGTGAAGCTCTTCAGATGAGACCCAGTGAAACTGGTGAAACGCAGCCGGGTATTGGTGAGCAGCGGGTCGGGCCAGTAATCCCAATCCCGTCTGCTCAAGGAGTAGTTCGGCTGCGGCGTTTTCAGGCTGCGGTTTTCTCACCCCATTAGTGAAATTTGTTGCTGGGGTGGGTTTCACCTCCACCGCTGCCTGGAGTGCTCACGGTGCCCCCCACCCGGTGCTCCGTTGCTGAGCGGCACAGCAGAGCCCCCGGCTGCCCTCTGAGTAACTTTGCCTGGCTACAGCTTAGGGAAAACAGAAACTGAGTATGGAAAATGAACTAAATATTGATATTTTCGAATATTTCTGGTTGACAGTTATTAAAGACAGAGAGGAATTAACGCTGACGGCTGCTTTTGAATCCATTCCTCATGCATGGGCAGCCCTGTGGGCGCCATCCAACCTGCGATGCTATTTAAAAAAAAAAAAAAAAAAAGTTGCACGAGGCGACCCCCAAAGAAACACCCTTTTTTTTCAAGATGCCATCCGTTCCTTACAGTAGGAAAGGAGAAGAAGCGTTTGTGCGGGAGAGATCGTTTTGTTTTGCTTCCCCTGGAGAACAAGCCCAGAGGCGTCGAGCAGCGAACTCGCGCCCGGGTCGGGAAGGAGGAGGGGAACAATTGGAACGAGCGGTGCCGCTGCCCGCGGGCCGAGCTCGGGGCTGGTACCGCAGCCCCCGCAGGACCCGAGTGCGGGCTCAGGCCCCGCTTCCCCCGCCGCCAGCGCGGACCCGCAGCAGAAGCTGCCGCCGCGCCCCTGGCAGAGCTCCCCCGGGACACTCCGAGGATGGGGGGAGCCTCTGTCACCGTGCCTTCTCCTCTGCAGGCAGGGGGAAAAGCTGCTCCCCTGGGTGCTGGACACGTAGCGGGGCCGCCCCGCGCCTGCCTCAGCGCTTCCAAACCCGGTTTAGTATTTCTCCCCTCTCCCTAATTCAAATGCAAATCGGTCGCTTTCAGAGGCAGGCTCCCCGCTCCCCACGCCCGCTGCCTGAGCCGAGCCTCGGCGCGTCCGGGGCTGCGGGGCTGGTCGTGAGGAGCTGCCTCGGCCGACAGCTGGCTGGCTCCACTCAAACTGGCAGGAAAAGGACTTTTTTTTTTGTTTTACTTTTAGAATAATTGAGGAGTGACCCAAGGACAAAATAGTAATAATAATAATAATAATAATAATAATAATAATAATAATAATAATAATAATTTCAAACTCGGAGACTTAACTCGAGTTTCCCGGAGGTGCCCTTCGTGTGGGTGTGACAAAGTTAAGGCGAGGCAAGATCTTGCCCTCGCGCCCTTTCCCCAAGTGTCTTTTCTTCGCACCTTTGTAATTTAACCTAAAAGAATTCCGAGCAACAAGGGGTTATTTAAAAAATAGAAGGAAACGTCGTCGCAGGTAGAGGATCAATATGTTTCAGCTAAGAAATATTTTTTTAAAAATCGAATTTCCACACCATCTCCTTTTTGCACGCTCGAGGAAATCGAGTTCCCCACAGGTACAAGCACTTCGGGCACAGACAGCACAGGGTAAAAAGTGTTTAGGGTGATTTTGCGTCACTCCTCTTTCTGTGGAACTCTCTTTAGGGGCCACATGGGATTTTTTCCCTTCTAGCCTTAGGCGACGGGAAGAGCCGCGAGCAGCCGGGAACGCTGGGGACAAGTGTCTGAGGGGCTGCAGTGTTCAACAGGGGTCAGGGGCCGGGCCGGCGGGACGAACACGCGGTTCCACCGTGGAACGGGTACAGAGAGCACCCCCGCGGGTCTAGTGGCGTGCGGGAAGATTCGGGTCGGTCCGCACCATCCGCATCCCTGGGAGGCGCTAGGGCAGGCCCGGCCCGGCCGGGACTCGAGCAGCTCCGCTCCCTGGAGTCGTTCCCAGGGCACAGAGGCAGTGACACTGAGAGAGAGAAAGGAAGAAGGGAGAAAGAAAAGAAGGAAAAAGAAGGAAAAAGAAGGAAAAAGAAGGAAAAAGAAGGAAAAAGAAGGAAAAAGAAGGAAAAAGAAGGAAAAAGAAGGAAAAAGAAGGAAGGAAGGATGGAGGGAGGGAAGGAGAGGGTGATATGAATAGACAAAAAGAGGAGGAAAATACGGGGAGAAAAATTATATGAGAGAGGGGAAAGAAAAAAAGAGAGAGAGAAAGGGAAAAAAGAAAAGGAAACGAGAGAGAACAGGGAAAAGAAATAAAACAAATAAAAAGTAGCGAAATATAAATAACTTAAAAAGTTAAAATACAACCTGGAAGGAAAGGAGAGAGGAAAAAAAAGCAAAGGAGAGGGGAAAGCAAGAAAGAAAATTGAAAGGAAGAGGAAAAAAGGGAAAGGAAAAAAGGAGAAGAAAAGGAAGAGGGAAAAGGGTACGGAAAAGAGAAAAGAAAAACGGAAAGGAAAAATGAAGGGACAAAGGGAAGGAATGAGAAGAAAAAAGGAGAGGAGAAAAAAAGTGAGGAGAAGAGAGAAGAGAGGGAAACAACGGAAAAGCCAGGGGAGAAGAGGGGAGAGAGACGAGCCCGAAGTTGGCGG
>VZRE01003724.1:271731-325124 GCA_013396775.1 Cephalopterus ornatus | reverse complement strand
ACGGCGACCACCACGTCTCCTCCGCTCCCCCGCAGCCCGGCCGCGGCCCCGGGCCCGGCCCTGCCCTCCTGTGTGCCCCCGGGCTGCCGCCAGTGCCGCACGCCCCGGCGCTCCCGGTCCCCTTTTCCAGTTGACTGCAGCACCAACTGAGGCTTTCCAGTTAATTTACTTCTGCACAGAGACCCAGCTGGCCACCAGTTGCAGTTGGCACCGTCCAAGTGGAATCACAGGGAAAAGAGCCCAACGCTGCCCGCTTGGTTAGGCTGGTTTTGTCTGGGGCGCTGGAGGAAAGAGCAGGGGATTCACATGAGCTCACGGCCCCCCTTCTCGAGGCATGTTTCGGAAGCCAAAGCCGGCTGGCCTTGCTCTCCTCCAGGAAAGGACTTTTTAGGAAGAGATTCAATAGCTAACCTAGGGATCGCTGCCATGGACATCGCGGTGAACAATTAGAAGACAAAATGTCAGCGGGCTTCACGGGGCGTGAGGTTCCCCCCGTGCGTGGAGGCCCGGCCGAGATCATACACAGTTTCTGTTCAGTCCTTCAAACAGGCAGGAATTTATTGCGTGACCGTATAAACTCCCGGATAACGACATTAAAAAAGTACTGCACGACCATGTCTATAGGGAAGGGGTGCCAGCAGAACCGCTCCCCGGCATTCACCCCGTACTCGGGCCCGGGCCGAAACCCCCGCGGGGAGGAAGCGGCCGCGCACACGCGTGGGTAAATGCGGGTGATGGAGCGGCCGCGGATCGAGGAGGGCTGTCCCTGCCTAAGCAGTGAGAGATCACCGCAGGTCTGTCCCGACAGCTCCTTCCACAAACAGCTTTTGGCTTTCCCTTCTTTCTGTCATAGAGCCCTTGGGTTTAACCCCCATTCCCTTCGGCGTGTGTGCGCGGGATTTCCAGGCTCAGCGGAAATTAAGGCGGCTGTTTCTGGGTTTACTTTGCTTCGGTCCCTGCCATGTGCCTTCTCTGGGGTGCAGAAAGTACCGCGGGAGACGTTCTTGGCTGTGCAATCCCAGGGTGCTCAAAGCATGCCCCCTACTTCTCCAGCGCCGCTTCTTTGCCGAGCTACTTCGCAAGAGCAACCAGCTGCGATCCCTCCTCAGCCCCACCGAACATCACTGCAGGCGGAGGAAAAAACTTTTTTCTCCCCCTCGCAGAAGCGCCTCAGGAGCAGTACCCTGCAACAGCCGTGGGCACCGGGGGGCTGCGGGAAGGGACTGGGGGAAGGAGAGAGCGGAGGCACGGGAAGGACACGGGGGCCCGAGGGCCACCCCGCCTCCCGCACCCCGCTCCCGGCCGGCAGCTACTACCTGCGGGAGACATGCATATGGATGCGAGACTTGTGGACGCGGGCAGAATCCGCACTGCAGTGCCACAGGGCCCCGAGGTCGGCAGCCTGGGCTTCGCCTCGGGGAATGCAGGTTACAAGGGATAGGCCGTGTCCGGCCGGCGAGTGGGAGCGGCCGCAGGGAGCGGAGAAGGAAGAGCTCTCCCCTCGCGGGGTGATGAAGCGGCCGCTCGATTCGGGGCATGTGCGCTGGGGGGAATGCCAGTCCGTACGCCACTGTCACCCGGCCCTTGACAGGCCCTACAACAGCGCTGTCACAGCCTCGAGGCCTTCGGACTCTCTCATCCCGGCAGCAACTCACACCCAGAGCCCTTTGAGAGGGCAGCAGGCAAGGCAATGCCTACATCCTGCCAGAGGGATGCTCGGAGCTACAGCCACGTCGGGACAGGGCGACAATTTCAGCTATCAGTGACCTCTCCCATCCTTCCCCTCACGCGCGGGCTCCTGTTATAAGCTCCTGAAATCCCGTTATCGCTCATCACTTCCCGGTGCTATTAATTTGTAACGCTTCTCATATCACGCACGCGATGTTTTCCCTTCGCTCTCCCTCTATTTTCCGCCGTGATGTTGTTTCGTGCAGGACTTTCGTTGTACCCAGGCCAGCCGCCCCGAGGCTTTGCTTTCGACACCCCTTTCCTCGGGACACGACTCGTCCCGCAGGCCAGAGAACTCGGGGTTTATTTAAAATGCGAGTGATGGGCTTTCAACCCAGGCCTGCTTCCTCCCCCTTCCCGAGTCCCTTCCCGTATCGAGGCCGCTGGGAAACAGGCACCGGCGCCTGCCGCGGGATCCCGCGTTCAGAGCCGGCGCCGCTGCCCGCAAATTAAAAAGTAAGATGAACTGCTCCCTCCTAATTGCAGCTCCGCCTTTTACCTTCTGCACCGGTAGGTATTTCCCAGATACATGTTTCTGGCAGCGTTTGCCAGCTGTCTCGAACAGCGGTTACAAGTCTCCGTGAGGGACGCAAACATCTGCCGGGGCAGCGGGAGGCGGGCGGGCGGCGCTGCCGCGGGGAGCAGCGGGCACCCCGCACCGCACCCGCACCCGCCGGGCGCCCGGCAGCGGCTCCTCGCTCCAGCGAACGTGATTGATAAGAATAAAGATATTGATACAACGACACAAGCAGGCAGCACCGCGCTGCTCCATATTCCCCCGGGGATTTAACCTCTGCCCGGAGGACCCGGGGCTGCGGGAGGCGCTCGGCGGGGCCGGTCGGTGTCGGCGCTGTCCTCCGGGGCCCGCGGGCTGAGGGGAGAGCCTGGCACTGGCCCCGCAGCAATAAGCCGTTTCCGCACCCCCAAGTGCATCCCTGTAATAACGTCCTCGATCATTTATTAAAAGTCGTGTCAAGCGAGCCCATATAATTCATCTTTATGCAAATACATCAATGTCAAGCCATTAGTGTATTGCTCGGGTTTTTTATTAAAGTGCATTCTTTTTAATTCAGCTCGGTAAAATACGAGCCCTATTGCTCAAGAATTATAGCAACTATTAGAGTAACATATGGGCAACATGCACTCAGAAAATAAAAATCAACAGATAAAGTGGCAGGGTCACAACGGGGAGCAAACACTTAACAAAATGGCAGCGGGGTAATAGATTTTCCACCCGCGCCCCTGGCGCTGGGGTGTCAGGAGGAGCCCGCCGGCGAGATCGTGGGGCTGCCCTGTCCAGAGCCCCGAGCCATCCCCACCCGGCCCCGGCTGCAGCCCCTTCCCCGGTCCCTTCCTCACTGGGGATGCGGGAGCGCAGCCTTGCCCCGCCAACACTCACCTTCGCACCGCCCCCCGGCCCCCCCAGCTCTATCCCGGATTTAATGAGAGAGTTGCCCACATCCTCATCACCCCAGCATGGTAATTGAGCAGATCTATTAACTTGTTACACTAGATTTGTTTAAAGAGACTATTACACAGTCATTTAATCAATTTGTTACACTGGAGGTCCTGACTTATGAGACACTTGCCGTATGATTCCTTAATGACTGAATTAATTTGTTTTAATAAAACCAACATTGTGTACAAGCACATTTCGAGAAATGTAATTTTGGAGACGGAACAGTCCAATGCTTCATCTGATTAAGTCTTTTCTATGGTTTATCAAAGTCGGGAGTTGCCGTCATAAACTGCATGTATGGGGTATTTTTCTTTTTTATAGCGTCATTAATTTAATATGGATCATTAGTTCTTTATACACATGCATGTTCTGACAAATGTACCCAATGAATAATGCACCTAATGTGTTTGGGCTCAAATGCATCACGCCATAAACAGAAACTGCCGCAATATAAATAATAATAAACAACAATAACAACAATTAATATCTCGGCCTCCTTGTTCCCTCCCGTCCGGCTGTGCTCAGGGCTGGCTTCGGGGCAGAGGAGCCGGGGCGCTCCCGCCGCCCCCGCATCGGACCGGGCTCACGGGCGGCGGGAGCGCGGATAGATTTACGGTGAATTAAGGTTATGCCGAGAGCAGATGTAGGACAAGAAAATCGGTTTTGCTCCTGATGGAAAGTGACGTGTGTGGAATAAGTGTAAATAAACAGGAGGGTCCCCAAGAAAAGGAACTTGATGGTATCGATTATGTAAAATAATCGCCGCATTACAAATGTTAATGTACTATGGTAATGTACTGCAAACAGCCGGCGCGTGAGGGCCGGCTTTGGCGTAGGGGAAGGAAGGAGCAGCCTGGAGAAACGATCCGGGAGCCGGGGCGGTCACAGAAATGTCGACGACATTAACGACAGTAATATCGCTATAACGGTGAGCAAAGCGACGCCCCCGCCGCGGCCCCACGCGGGGTACCGACGTTCCAGCCGGGACCCCCACGCCCAGCCGGGACCACCGGGGCCGGGCGGGCGGCAGTGCAGCCACGCGAGCCACACGCGGGGCCGTGCGGGACGCCGAGAGCCAAAACGACTTCTGTACAGAACGTCCCAGAGCCTAAATATCCATCAGCCCGAACAGATTGTTTTCATCTAATTTCTTATACGTTGCCTTTTAAATTCTTCGCCTTGACAGCGTGTGTTGTTTTTTTTGTTTATTTGGTTGCTTGGTTGGGGTTTTTTTTGGTTGTTTGCTTATTTTTTGTTTGGTTGGTTGGTTTGGGTTTTGTTTTATTTTGTTTTGGGTTTTTTTTTTTAAAGTAATTTCCGTCAGTGACCTTGTGTTCCAGGAATTCAACTGGGCATCTACTTCTTCTTAGACATTGGACTTGTGTTTCTCGGACCCCAGTGGAATGTAAATCTCAGGCCAAAACGTGACACTTCTGTCACACCTCTCACCTCCTGCCCCTAGGTGATCAGCCACCAGGCTCCCACCTTCCTCTGAAAACAGTGATCCCAGATGCAGAGCCCACCGAGCAGCGTTATTTTCCACACTGCGATATTTTGCACATAGCAGAACTCAAAATTAAAACTCGGAGACTCTTACTGCTTGACAAAGTAAAACAAGATGGTGAAAACACATCTTCAGAGCTGTTTTTCATCCTCCTCACACTGTTCCTCACAGATAGGCTGCCCTTTATCTTCAAAGCTACATCTTCTATCCCCTTTATAAATGCAGGCAGCACATCCACCAGAAGTGCGTGCAGTAGGTGTATTTAAGTAAATGGATTCGACCTTTTGCCCATTTTAACAGATGCTGCTCCTGACCACCCCAAAAAGCTTGTTTAAAGTTAACAACATTAAGCATTGGAGGTCACAAGGCCAATTCAAGGTCATTTTAATTCTGGCTAAAGGTTAATTAGATCACTGCATTAAAGCAAAAATAGACTATACTCAACTTTAATGAGGACAGACAGGTTTTTTTATATACCTCTTAACTGCTCCCTTTATGATAAGGATATAAGGTATATATCAGAGAAGAAATCTTGCTGTCAGTTCCACAAATCAGGTTACAGGAGCTCCTCTGACTTTACACTGGTAAGGCATAAATACAGTGCTTGGTCTATTTAAATTCTTTTTTTGTTTGTGAGATTAGGCATCTGGTTTTCCTGCTACTCTTTCCTTTGTCTCCTCACAGAGAGTCCAGGATTGCACCGCTCCACTTTGAGGAACACTGGCCTCAATGTCTAAATGTGCATGGTGGAGGTGTGATCATATGGAAGCTACTAAAACTCATGGATGGTGAGGCACTTTCCCGGGAATGATATTGCCAACTCACAGAGCCAACAAGCCTCATTTGAAAAACTTCACAATACTGTGCTTATGAGTGCTGAACCAAATGGGAAGGTAATTTCTGATCTCGCAAGTGTTACTGAGCTTTCACAGTGCTTTGCACTCTGCACTGTGACAAACGCAACATTTTTTTCAAGGGTTTATTTAAAAAATAAATGTGGCTAGAAGAGATCATGGAAGTGAGGGATCCTGGTTCAAGCCTCGTTATCCCTTCTGAGGAGAAACAAAGACCTCTACCTAGGTCTCCTTCCTCCCCTGCAACCTCCTGCCACTGGGCTGCAGGTTGCTCTGGTGTGGACTTCTCTCTGGATGGAGCTGTTCAGCTTTGAGTCAGTAACTACATCAAAGCTAAGCAGTGAGGCCAGACATCCCTTCTTTTTAGGGAAATACCCTTGCTGCTGGGCCTCTAGCTACTCATGACTATCGTCCCTCACCTCTTCCCAAATTGGCTGTATAATTCCAATCTCCCTCAGAGATATTTTTTAGGGGAGAATGTAACCCAAATTATGTTTTCTAGAGGAACGATGTGGCTTGACAGATATTTTTTTCCAGCAAAAACCTGTATTGAAATTAAAAATCCTAATAATTTCAACATTTAAAATTTGCCCATAACATCAGGCTAGAAATAAGGAAGGGCTCTTATTGATTATTAGACTACAGGTATTGGACAAATCACTGACATGCAGGGAGAATGGTCTGACTTACATTCCCAGTATGGTCATTCCACCAGAACAATTGCTCAAGACCACCAGGGTTGGACATACTCTAAATCTCCCACTTTAACTTGCCATGGGATTGTGACTGGATTCACCAGGAAAGGCAAGTCATCCCATGGCTGATAGATACAGAGGCACAACAAGGTGTTGGAGCATCAGGCAAGTCACTAGAGGGAAAGAAGTGAAGAAGAGCAAGCTGGGGAGCTTATGTGCCAGACAGAACAATGAAAAACACGAACTACCAGTTCGCAGCACCTGGTCATTAACGTTATTTTCATCTTAAAAGCAGGGAGTGTAAATGGCACAATAACACCTAATGAGGTACCCACAAAAGAAACAGCCTGAAAACACCCCCTTCCCCACATACTTCTGAGTGCCAAAGACATCTACTGAAGTTAGGATCGGCTTGTTCATTATTTATGATCAGTGAAAGGGCTACATTTATTGGATAATTTATTTATAATGAATAATTCAACCAGTTTTATATGGAAGAGTTTCATTTGCTTGGGCTGTTCACTTGGGAGGCAGAGAGGCAAAATCAGTACACTTTTTTCAGAGCGCCTTCATTTCCTAAATTTGGTTGTTCTCTTATTTAAGTTACAACACAATCACCAAATTCAAAGCTATTTTAAATTTTTTTTTTTTTTTGTCTTGATACAGTAATTTCAGACACTCACATCTTCCAGACCACAGCATAAAACATCAATAGGAGAGAAAATTGCTCTTGTAGCATTTTTGGGGTCTGCCCTGTATTTTTAAATGTATTGGTTTATTAAAACAGTATTGTTCTCAGTACATGCTGCAGGTCTCCTGCTATCCCTGCATGCTACACCACTATTTCCTTGTGCTCTCCTTCCACAACCACCCTGAGACTCTCATTTAACGCCGAGACTGCCGGCACAGTCTGCAACTGTCTGTGTGCAGACCCTTAACAGACCACGGTTAGCTCCTGACAGAGGCAGTCAAATTCTTCCTCAATACTTCCATCAGGACTCATGCAAACAAGCACTTGCCCCACTTTCTGTTTTCCCCATAGTGCAGGTCATTCAGGCATAAGCCATGGATTGCATCCTCACTGGACTTTCCCTCCCTCATTGCCTTAGGCTTATCAAAAAGCTCATTTCAGAGGTTTTTTGGGGGGGTGTTTTTGTTTTATTTTAATTTAACTTTTTATTTATTTTATTTAATTTTTTTTTCTTTTAAGTGTTATGATGTTCCCAGTAAACGGCCTGCTGGAAGAGGAGCTCTATGGTCCATCTTCTTGTTCATGCCCAGAGGTGGTATTTACAGAAGGCTGTTGCTTGGTTTCTTTCTTCTCACATCACAAGACTTTCCGAAATCTAACTCCCATGCTTAAAAAAAAAAAAAAAAAGATAAAATTAATAATTGTAATGGATAATTCTGCAATAAATAAATGAATAAGCCAAGCAGTCATGCATCTGATTCTCTGCTAGGAGAAACTATCCTTGCTTTGTCAGGTCACCCACTGAGGACCTTGGCAAGTGTCTTTTCTCTGGGGCTGACAAACTCCTGACCAGATACTCCAACAATACCTTTCTAATTTGGTAGAACTGTGTCTTCCATTGGAACAAAAAAAAAAGCCCAGATCTAATATATATATAAATACATAAAATAGGTGTGTATGTAAAATAAACCTTTACCTATCTAGGTATATCCCTGTATGCATCTTTATTTGAATAGCTGTTAATCGCTGACATTCCCCAAGGAGGCCACCAGAAAGAATGTCAGGGGCCCTGCTCATAACCCGGCTGAATACCTGACTATTTTAAGGTACTCTGGAGCTGCATGAATCAGAAAGAAAACAGCTCCCCCTACCCATTTTATTAGAAGGCAATAAAATCTGGTGGTGTCTCATTAAATTTAATGATCCTTCATAAAATAACCATTACACTGTGGAGGTAATGAAAAGAATAACTATGATGGTTAGTAAATAAACCAGCAAGGGTGATACTATTAGATGTACCAGATACCTACGAGGTACCAAACAGGTAAATGATTCTCAAAGTAGATTATGGCACTGTACAGCCCTTTGCATGCATTGATATATTCTTCCATATCAGGTTTGAGGAATTTCTTTCCCTTCTTCCCATATGACATCAGTGTGCTCGATGCAATGCCAATTGTTTTCATAGCGCTCGGCTGCACGTGTAAAACCCTGAACAGATCAGCACATAGAGAGAACCTTAAAAACTAGATACAAACTTCCATCAGTGGCCATGGGTTCTGTGCCTCCCTGTTTCTGAAATTTCTTTTAAACTAGCCATCACTTCTGAAAATGTCACTGGCAGAAGTCTCGGGGAAAAAAGATTCCTCATTTGGCATAAATCAGGGCCATCCCATTCTGACATCGTCCAATCACGGTGACAGGTGCGAGCACTAAGATTTAAAAAGGCGGCCCAAAGTCTAAGTCTTTCCTACCTGGCTCATGTCATGCATGCCTCAGAAATAAAAGAGTTAAGCTAATTATGGGATCAACTCCACTGAGAGTTTATGACTACCCATAAGAAAGCAAGAAGAGGGGCTGAGGAGAGGCTAGCATAAAAGTCCAGAAGGTTGCTGTAGGAATTGAGCTTTTTGCATTTCCTATTTCACCTGAAATGGCACAAGGAAAGATTTCATTATGGTGGAATTACTCACAGGAGCAAAGAAGGAGGAACTGACCTGCAGGCCTGTTTCTATACCTATGCTTCCTTCTGAGATTCCTTTTGCTCCTACTTAGGGCAACCCTAGGATTATTACTACTTCAGTTGCTAAACAGACATTACATGTGGATGTGATGTGTCAGAGATACATTACAGTATCTGCAGTGTTTATTTCTGGATTTCATTGTGGAATCCAAATACAAGTATTGAAATCTAAAAACTCTGTGAAATAACAGGCCAGAGGTTGCACTCTTCCAAATAGACCATTTATTGAGAGACGGCTATTTTCCCAAAACTCAGAGCTTTTGTATCCTGAAGGACTTAAAAAAAATGTGCTTCTTTTTTGGGACACACCATGTACAAAACTGGACTGTGAGATTAGTAAATTTTGTTTATTGTTATATTTTGTTTTCTTAGGAAAAAAATCTCAGTTGCCAACTTGTCAGATCTCTCCCCAGTCCAGAGATCTCATACTGCACTATGAAGCTCAGGGGCAGCAGAGGCACTTGGTGTGGAAGTCACGTTCAAAACACCGCACTGGATCTTATTTCCCACCCCTGCCTGGCTGCTTCTCTTCTGCCCCCGATGAAGTGGATACAAACCTTCCCTTGGTTACTCTCTTGATGCTCCCTTATCCATGAGAAAGATGAGCAGAGCTGGGCTGTCCCACAGTCCTTCTCTCTCTGCACTCTTGCACGTGTACTCCTCGCTTGCAGACTCAACACAGGAGTACAGCACCATGCTCCTCTCTGAGAGGAGACCTTTGTGCCAATGTAGCAGCATGGAAAGTGGTCTTGCCAGCAAGCCCTTTGGCTCACCCAAAAGCCATTTCTTAGCAGTTCACAGTCACTATTATTATTTTATGGTAGAGGCAGTGCAATTTTTGTTGAATTACAAATATTGCAGATCTATTTCTCCCCCTCCTCGGCAGTTCCCAAAGACATGTAAACCCACAGTGTGATTGCTCCCTAATCTAGTTGAGGTGATGAAATGGTGCCAAAACTCTCATTGCAATTTCATTAGCATATTCATGAGTCGCACTTTTGCAGTGTTGCAGAAACAACACAAATTGGTTTGTGAATTGTGAACTCCCCCTTCTTTGCCGTCATCATCGTCTTTTTCTTCAGAATCACAAATTGTGGATTAGCAAGGCAAGTGTGCTTGAGTGACTTTGGGACTCGACTGCTGAAGTCCGTTAGTGTAGCTCTCTGGTTTTCACCGTGCTTTTCCCCTTGTGCACTAACAAAGGAGAGAGAAGCAGGGCAGTTGAGGGGTTTCTAGCTCTGCCATCCTGGCCAACCTGCTTCACTACCACAGGTCCATTTCCTCTCTGAAAACAGGAATAACCATGTTACTTGCAAAAAGAATTCAATGCAACAGGCACAGGCAGTTCCAATTTTCAGACAAAAGGTGCTACAGAACAGCCGCTACATGGCCTCAGCAGCAGTAGATGTCTGTATTGGCCACCCGTTCACTATATGGGTGGCAGGTTGCTATGAGGGGGTTGTGATCTGAAATTAAAGTTACCTAAAGCAATAGAAAACATTATTCCTCTTCTCTCTAGGACTGCTGGGACACACTCCTGAAAGGTCTTCTCTCACGCACCAGTAAGGTCTCTGATACATATGGGGGACACCTGCAGGTCCCAGCTCATGGGATGGTCCGTGCTCACAAACTGCAGCAGAGCTGGAGGTAGGGCTCTACCTGAGGCTTGGCAGTAGGTTTGGATGCTGTAAGCTAAATCCTGTGTCTCAGAGAGGGGAACTTGTTTGCAGATGACAGTCCAGCCCCTTGTCGTGCTGAGTCGCTCTGGCAGTCCAGTCATTGAAGCAGACTGGAGTGCAGCACCCACTCCCTGCACACATGCACCTGCAGCTGAATTTCACAATAAGCCAGCAGCTTTTAAATATGTTCCACTTAACCTGAACATCCAAAGAGACCTATTCCTTAACTTAGCACAGGCTGTAACTACATCTCTTGCAGCGAAATCACTCTTGAATCCACGAGATATTACTCTGGTGCTGCATTTGGAAAGCACAAAGAGCTCCCTAGCTCCACAGCGGGTGCTGGTGAGAGGGGGAGGTGGGAATGCTGCTTCTGGGAGAGTTTCTAGTGGATAACAGTCCTCTTCTGTGCAACCCAAACCTCTTAGGAACACAGGATGTGAAATACATTTGAAATGGCAGACTTTCACATGGAACTTGATTTAATTTTTCTGTGGAAAGATCACTTTAGACTTGCATTGTTCACATGAAATAATGAAACATTACTGATTTAATTAGAGCTCAGTTTTTCAGTCTGTGCTTTCTATATTGTTGAAATTGCATTTAGCATGGGACAAAACTATCAATAGATAAAGCAATTTAAAAGGCACAGCTATGTAATATATTCTCTTCCCCTTTTCTTTTGCTAGTTTCAATTCATTGCTCAATTTAAGTATGGAAATACTGTTTGTCAAAGATTTCCTGACACATGAATTCAAGCAAAAAAAAAAAAAAAGGCAGAGGAAGAAATAAAAAAACATCAGGGCATCTCCTGCTTGTTCTCCTAACCCATTTATGGTACAATATACAGATAATCCAATCTACTGCTGAAAACAAGGTTTGTGCAGTTATGCTCCACTACTTCACAATGCTTCACTTAAAACTTGATAGTTTTGTCATATTTTTTCTTTCTCCTTGAACTGACAAAATGTATTGGGCAGGTCCTAGTTGACGGAAATAGCTGTTGCCTCCTGAGCACTAGCTCTCTGAGGTTTTACATGGGGGCTGTGAATTCAATTTAGGGAAAGCAGGAGGTCAGTTTGTGAGATCACCACATGTTCCTGAGGGAAGGGCAGGGCAGCAAGTCCCACTGCTGGGCCACAGTGTGGGATAGAAATGGGTCAGGAGTTGGACAGCCAGGGTCTACTCAGAATCACAGAATGGATCAGGTTGGAAGGCACCATAATGAGTCGTCTGGTCCTGCTTAAGCAGAGTAATCCTAGAGCACATTGCACAAGATTGTGTCCAGATGGTTCTGGAATATCTCCAGTGAGGGACACTCTCTCTGGGCAGTCTGTTCCAGTGCCGGGTTACTTGCACAGTAAAGGTTCCTCATATTCAGGTGGAACTTCCTGTGCATCAGTTTCTGCCATTGCCTCTTGTCCTATTGTTTGGCACCACTAAGAAGAGCCTGGATCCGTCCTCTGCACACCCTTCCTTTGGATACTTACATAGATCAATGAGTTCCCTTCTCTGCTGTCTCTTCTTGAGGCTGAACATGTTCAGCTCCCTCAGCCTCTCCTCATGAGAGAGATGCTCCAGTCCCCTCATCATTGTTGCCCTCCTCTGGACCCACTCCATGAGCTCCATGTCTTGTACTGAGGAGCCCAGAACTGGACACAGAACTCCAGGTGAGGCCTCACCAGGGCCTTCTTGGCCACAGGGCATACTGCTGGCTCATGGACAGCCTTTTGTCCACCAGGACACCCAAGGTCCTTCCCTGCAGAGCTGTTTCCACCAGGTCAGTCCTCAGCTTGTACTGGTGACATTTGCTCTCTTCCAGTCTTCAGGCACCTCTCCTGATCACCACAACCTTTCAAAGACGTTTGTGAGCAGCCTCACTGTGGTGTCTGCCAGCTCTCTCAGCATTTGTGGATGTATCCCATCAGGCCCATCCATGTGGACGCCAAGTTTATCTAGGTGTTCTCTAATGCAATCCTTCTTGACCAAGGGAAAGTCTTCCTTTCAATATTCCCCTTACCTTGGTCTTCTTGGTCAGAGTTTGCTGAGGGCTGGTCTTATCAGTGAAGACTGATGTGAAGAAGACATTCAGTAACTCTGCCTTCTCTGTGTCCTCTGTTCCCCCTCCATTTACTAATAGGCCTACATTATTCTTAGTTTTCCAAACACTCTCTCCAGGCAACATTCCCACAAAAGAGCCAAACAAACCCAACCAGAACTGTGACCTCTTATTTTTGCTCATTCAGAAAAAAAGGCTGAAATGCAGTTTTTGCAATTCAGTTAAGGGATAGTTACCTCATTGCTAGCACAGGTGAGAAATAACTACAGCACACGAGCAACCCAGGAACGGATGCTCAGCACTTCATAAGGCAGCTTGCAGCAGGGTCAGCGATTTTGACTTCCAAGCCCTACCGGAAAACCAAGGTGTTTCTCTCAGTTTTCAAGCACAAGACATGTTATGTCCCAGTTTGAGGCACATGGAGTGAAAATTGAAAAAGCCCGCTAAATTTTCCAGCATAACGTGAGTAGCAAAATCCAAACAAGGACTAAAAACTGCAGGATGTAAAATCCTTGAAAATTCTTGATTCAAGAGTATAATCCGGTCGTATAGAACATCATCTATAGTGTCACTTCTAGAAAAGTAATTTTGTTTAGAAAATAATTTATCTTTACTCAGATATTTGTGAGAGAATGATGGCACTGGTTGTGTTTCACTGCTAGAGCAGTGGTTTTTTCTGTTGGCACCTACAGAGACTAAGGGAAGCTTTCCCTAGAGTAAGGTTTTTTCATTGTCTTGTTTGCAGTAAAGAAGCCTTTCCAAGCAAGATGACATCCACCCTTAAATTACTTTCCTGTGTAGTGTCTGTGCTGTATAGTAGGAGACTGCTTATTTCTCATATTGATTTACACAAGGCAGAGTAGTGAACATACAATTAATTAATAGTTGACTTCATTGGAAGCCAGCTGTTATTCCCCTAATTTACAACGGGAACAGTTTCAGAATAAGAATAATTATACTAGTAGAAACTGTATTTATAGGCTTTAAAGGTCAAATCCAGCGTCCACTAAGGTTCATAGAGACCCCAATGATCTGAAAACGATGCTATGTCCTGATGCATGCAGCCACGAGTTTCACATCTTAGACCAAGAATGACTTGACATGCGACCCTTATCCTAAGAACAGATATTTCTCCCAGGCCAAATCAGAAATCTGCACATCTCTTTCCAGTGTTGCTCCTGCAATAGGTCCAGTCCAACAAAGCTTTCTTTCAAAAAAACTACTGCCTAAGTATAAATTCTACCAGAGTTCAGCTTCTGCCTAGCTACTTCTGATTTCCTGCAAGGAGGGCATTCAGGAGCACACTAGAGGAATGGTAATGGGAAAATAAGTAGTGCCAACCTCTAGCCAACCTGAATTTCAAACATGCCTCTTTTTGCAAGAAGAAACTTGAAGAGACTTAAATAAGTGCTGGTCTCTTCAGAAAGACAATGAACAACTGCAAACAAGCAAAGCTTCTTCTTTTAACTTTTGCTCTTACATGATCTAAGCACCTAAGGGAAATATTTTTAAGAATACTCAGGTCTTTATGTAAAAAACCACATACTCCTCAATTCTTCAGCACCGTTGAATGTCCTCTGCCCAGCTCTGGACTCCAGGACAAGGTGTGAGGGTCTGGGATGCAGCATTGCTCCCTGCACCGCTATTTCCATGGGAAGGAACTGGACATAGGAGCCAGAAAGATACTCAAGGTCAGTCCATTCAGATGCCAGTGCAGAGGTGTTGTTGCCCAGAACTACTTTGCCCTGTAAAAGCAGCATAGCAATTTCTCAGTGATCTCCCAGTCAAGAGTTATCTATTTTTGGGTATAACTGAAATTCTGCCCAGATATAGGTACTGTACTTTTGTGAAGAAACATAGTACTAATTACTGATTTTCATTATTCTTACACGTATTTTCCCATATATGCAATGAAATAATGAAATATATTTTATGTACAGCAGAAGCTTTAGGTGTGTGCTTGCACACGTGTGTTTGGATGTTAACAAAGAAATTTATGTTCAGATACAAATACCTAAATACATATATGCATAAGAAACAAAGAGAAAAAAACCAGTAAATTATTAGCAAGCACAATAGAAATACATAGTCAAACAAAGAATAGTGCCATGTGAACATTGCCATGCTGATACAAAGTCAGATTTGGATTCCAAAGCGGTTAACTGTAACCTACTGTATCAGGTAAATAGCTTTATATTATGGTTTAGAGAGATGCAGGTAGATGAAAAGAGATTATACACGGTGCTTCCAAAGGTGTGGAAGTGAGGGCATGCCCTTCCAACCCTCTCTTCAAGCCCTGCTTACAGAAGGAGGCATGTCAACAAGTATTCCTCTGCTGCCTTCACAATGTAAACAAATATTAATTTCCCAACTCATAAGCCAGGCTGTGTTGATATGTTCATTTCTGGGCTACTAACCTAAAACCATGCATACTTTCTATTGCTTCTGCTTAAATATTGTTAGTATGTATGTGCTATGAAATAAATCCATGCAACAGAACTTAGCTTCACAACTGACAAATTAAGTTATTGACAGAGCCTTCGTCAATGTATTGGGCCAGATATTAAACAGCATTTAATTTGCTGATGCCCTTGAAGCTAAAACATTATTCCATGTGTCGTCATATCAGGAATTCATCCTTGATGGTCATGAACTAATACTTTATGTTTTGAATGTGCTTTTCTCAGCCTCTGTGAATGTAAGCACTGAGATTTAAATGCTCTGCACTGCAAATAAACTGGCCTCTGTTCCCAGGTCTGATAACCTAAAGGGTGGCCATTACTTCACACATTCTTTTTCCTGGTGTCAAATACACTGTGAGGAACACTGAATAGAAGATAAGAGAAGAATGTACCTTTTGCAGGACCAAATGCCAACACACAACACCTAGGAAATGAGATCTGGCAGAGCTTCAGGGACTGGCAAAGTGATCCTGAGTGACCTAACATACAAAACTGTTCCTTTGCAACTTTGCATTTCAGGATTTTTTTTATATTTTGAAAGATAAGATGCTTACATCTCCCTAAAAGACCTGTCATGCACAGTAGTGAGTCCAGGCCAGGCTTTGGTAATCCCTGAAGCAGCTAGTAGCTAAAAAAACTTCTTGAGGCTATTTCTGAGGGTGGGCTGGGAAGAAGCTGAAGTCCTGACAAGGAGGACTGAAGGAGCATCTGAAGAATTTTAGCCTTAATGTGGTAGACACAAAAGTGCTGGAAATCTTGCAGGACATTTGGATCAGTGTCCATGCTTCATGTCTCACCCCAGCTAGGTGTGGACCCAGAGGACATTGTCCAGTTTGTCCACAAGGACAGCATTTGTCATCAGTGCTGGGGGAGATGTCTGCTCCCATTTGTCTGCACTTATCGCCAGGTCTTTTCAGTACTAAGCTGACTGAAGCATTTTGCACCAGTTCAGACAGTTCTGATCAGGTAGACAGGGATGTGATCAGAGCATTCACTAATGTCCCATGGTTTGCACAGGAGAATTGTGAACTTATCAGGGAAAATTCCAGCTTAACATCACTTATACAGGACTTACGACAGGTGATGCCAAGATCTGTGGCATCCAAACCTTTAGAGTCAGATTCAAATCGTAGATGCTTACAGTTCCCTTGCCTTCAATAAAGCTCACCAACAGGCGGCTCTGAAGATGCAGCAGCACTGAGCTTTGCAGTGACTATCATGGGGTTCAGAGGGCAACCCAACCTCACCATTTATGCACTAGAAAATAGAAAACTAAGAACAGCGGTGCTTGTTTTGTACTTGTCTGTTGTTCTGGTTTTGTTTTTACAAACACAGATCACTCTTCACACAGCACCCAACCCAAATTACCCAGCTCCTTTGCCATGGGGCATCGCACTCTTATCAGGCAGTGCTGGGTATTGGCAGCAGCCTGAACTGCATCAGTGACCCACAGCAGAGGAAAATGCTTTGTGAGAATGGCTTCTCTATAATATGTTTCCTGCTTCTGTAGAGGTCTGTGAAATCCCTCCATTGCCTTTAGCCTTCAGTACAGCTCAGGCAGGAGTTTGAAAGCTGAGGGATAGCAAACTGGGCAAATCCCCTTTGGCTCTGGGAAAGGGTGACTGGGTGTTTACATGGGTGCTTCTCCTCTGCTAACTGCCTGAATCCAGGGAAGCTGTGGGACAGCCAACAGAGCCAAGTGCAACAGCCAGAATAACAAACAGAGATTCCACACGATTAAAAGAAAAGTTTCTCAGAGTTAATATTAGGATGAGCAGCACACTGGGTCACAGGCTGAATTAACCCAGAAAAAGTGGGGTAGTATTTTAAATAACTTTTCCAGTGCCTGACTACAGTTGAATGTCCTTTGAGCAAGAAAACGAGAGATGCTGTGGTTTTGTCTCTCCAAGCCAGCTGAAAGACTGATTTATAGTAGTAAGGATGATTTTATAATCATTAATCATTATAATCATGATTATTTTATAATCATTAACAGTGAGAATGGGGGATTAACAAAGGAAAGGAAGTTCCTTGCAAATGAGATTAATAACATCAACTCAAATAAAGAATTCCTGCACTCCAGTTCAAAGCCCATGGCTCATTCTTTAGATATATTCATCTGGTTAATGTAAAGCAGACTTTTGCTCAGAAAAGTATGAGCCAAAAGCCAATGTTTTGATGCTTATGTTGCTATTCTTTATTTGGTGACTAGGTCTTTTTTTCTGGTGCTGGAATTATGCTACTCTCTCTTTCACTGCTTTAGGTTCTTTACTGGTCTTACTCCAGATCCTATTTTGCAGATTTTGTCTAATTTAAACAAACAAACAAGTGATGTAAGACTGCTTCCTCTCCAAAGTCCAACCTTGGGGAGGATGCATGGTTCTTTTGGATAAGTTCTGCAATGGTGAAACTGCCATTTTTCTGTAGAGAGACAATGACAATTGACAGTAGCACAAGGCTCATTGCTGCAAGCCTCCCCGGTGCACAATGTTGGCATAATGAGGTAAAATTGCTCCAGTCTCCCTGTTATCTGGCCTGAGGACAGGTACACCTCTGCTCCACTAGTGGCTACTCGATTCCAGTGGATAAACTTTACCAGCCTGAAAGATATTTTAATTTCTGTGGCCGTTACTCAGACAGTTGCGCGATCACCTCCTAGCACTCCCTGCTCTTGGCAGTACTTTCAACAGACGAACTAGAACAGTTTGTCTATGCACTAAATAGTTTTCCTGACCGTATTAGGCACAAACAGTATTTGTTTCTATATTGGGCTTGCTAACCCTTATGGAAAGCCCCGTGTGATTCCGTGTGGATGCTACCAGGGGAGTTGCACGAGGACTCTAAAGGACTCCACAGAAAGCACCCGATGGGACAGGATATCTGATTTGTCAACACCGCCTCATGACATTGTGAAAGGGGAAACACTTCACACATTTCAACTACCCACATGCTGCATCCTCCTCCGCTCCTCCCAGGGTTTCCCTTGAGTGTTGGAGAGCAGAGCCCACAGCCCCGGCCGCAGGCTTGCCAGATTCATTCACATGTTCTCCAGACCTATTTTCTCTTCACCAGGCCATGGAAAAGAGGTGAGAAGAAGAGGAAAAACAAAGATATCCAAGTAAAGCCAAATCTTACTGAAATCAATCTACATCCTCAGAGGAATCAGAAGAATTCTCTAAGTGTGAAAAACAAGAGCTGGACCCTGCCCTAGTGCAAAGTGGTGTGTGGTGTTTGGGAGTCAGCCAAGCAACATGGATTCACCACCCCAGTGCGGATCCTGGTCTAGGACAGGGATTGGGAACCCAACCCCAGGCACAGGGAGAAGCAGAAGTGACACAGCAAGGACTCCCACAGACAAAGCAGTTCCTAAGCTGGAGTCAGACAGACATCCAAGAGGAATTTCCTTCGGTAGACCAAAGCAGAGTTTGGAGACTCCCTGTGAATGAATGAGAGTTGACAGACACTTTGGGTAGCAAGGCCAATCCTTCAGGTGTGAAGTGAAAATGCTTCATGATGTCTGGGGTCAAACATGGGAAGAGGGGTCTGTAGAGGTTGCAGGATCTCCAGCCGTGGAAATGGTACTGAGCAGGATGAGGCCCTGAGCAGCTCAGCCTGACTTTGATGGTAGCCCCACTCTGAGCCTAGAGCTTGATTGGACAACTCCTAAAAATCCCTTTGGGTAAATTGGTTCCTGATTTCAGCCAAGTATTTCCTGAATCCATGTCACGCTTACAGAAGAAGATTGATTTATATCTGGTTAATATTTTTCAATGTGTTCACCTTCCTTTTTTATTGGAAACATTTATTTATCTGAAACATATTTCATTGGATTAAAAAAAACCCTGATAATGAATGAAACACTCAATTTTTGGTCAAGAAAAACATTCTCTTCAACCCCACGAGATTTTTGATGGATGTTTTCTCATCTGCTGAAAAATAAAGTGCCCTTGGTTTTGACTAATTCAAAATACACTTTTAATACCCTACAGTGCAGGGGAATTGACGAAGGCCAGGTGTATAGTTTACTTACAATATTTACTTCTGCAAACACCCCTTCTGGAAGGAAAACTGAAGAGCAAAGTATTTTGCCCAGAACTTTATGTTGCACTGTGTCAGATTCTCTGGGTTTCCTTGAATTGCCTTTTAACATGAATTTTAACTGCTTGCAGGTGTACCCACACATACCCAACAGATACACCACCGACACCTTTCACTCAGCCAAAATTGTTACTTCATCTCCCTGTGTGCATCTGGTAAAGGACTAAATCCAAGTCACCTGCTGGCTAAAGAAAGCTAAACGCAAGAAACCTGACAAATGCAAAAATGATGGCAGGGCATTGGAGAGAAGAGAGATTAATACGGTCATCAGCCCCTTTTGGGATCACGCCACAGAGAGACGCCGAGTGCTCGGATCCTCATCACTGAGACAAAGGGCAGCACGGGCAGGGCCACAGGCAGGACATACTAACGAGGGCAGTAACGACCAGGGAGCTGCCGGCTGCGAACTGAGCCGTGGATCATGCCGACAACGAGGGAGTTTTCCCTGTCTCTCTCTTCCTTTTCGAGATAGATTTTCTTCTGATCGTTCAATTGTTGTTCATATTACAGCATCAATGCTTCCCTCACTGATTTACAATTGATCACGGAGTACGCTCCCTCCTAACCCGGCGTTTTCTTTTTCCTCAGCATCCAACCTTTATCTTTGTGTATCTGAAGAGAAATACATGAAAAATTTACTCATGGTTTTGTTAGTCTTGCTTGCTTGTTTTGCTTTCTCCCCCGGCAACAAAAGAGTTGTCAAAAGTAATGTTTATAATAATTTAACGGATTATTTGCTTATTAGATATTAATCATTCTGCTGTGGCCGGGGTCCATGCTGGTGCTCCTCTACTAGAACAGTGATTCTGATCTCAATTAGATTATGTCTCTCTCCTTTACCTCCCCATAAATCATTCCGGCAAACTGAAATTAACAGCTACTGGAGCGCATTAATAATCTGCCTCACACATTGGAAAATGCATTAGCCGGAACCCTCCCATCACTCTGACTGTTAAGCACATCATTTTGTTTATGAAATATAAACATTTCATGGAAGAGCTCTCCCACATTTCTCTGGGCCTTGTGACAGCTAAAATGATTGCCCACAATTGCCAGTCAGTCAAGCGCCCAAATAAAGTTTGTTTAAAGCCATGGCTCTGTGACTGCCCTATTTTCTCAGGCATTAAAAAACCCACGTTTAAAATAAAATTCCTCTTTATCTGGGAAGAAAGGAAAAAGAATAGCTGTGTATCTGTTGGAGCTGTATGGAGACAGATGTGCAGTTTGCAAAGGCTCTGTGGTTTCAATATTTGGTTTAGCTTCACATAGGAGGAAGTGCTGCCAAATTCTTTGCAAAATAAAGCTCCAGAAAAATGACTTTAAGGATGATCTAATCAAAACGTTTAATTTCTGACAAACTGACATTTTGATCAGCGCGCTGAGTAACGTTCCAACTTGTATTTTAAAAGCTCAGTATCTTATTGTAAAGCATGTCAAAATAAAATGAAAAAAAAACTCAGGAGTTTAATTTCAAAATGAAATATGAAAATGCAGTATGTGAAAAACATTGCAGCAGCGTGTTATGACAACACTGCACTTTCTGGTGGTTCTCTTGCAAAGCAAAAATCATCCCATAATTAAATTGCTTCCAAGCCTGCTAGAAGCAACACTTTCATTCAGTGCCTCTTCCACCCAGTCCCAATACTCAAACTTGCCACCAGCTAGGACTTTGGGATTTTATGTCTGTCTTTTATGTCTGTGCATCTGACACTGCGGGAACACAGACAGGCCCATTTCTCCCTTTCTGGGAAGGGGTAAGTCCAAGTATTTTTAAAGTCGTAAGTTGTTTTCATTCGATCTTGGATGAGCTTGCCCATCAATACAGTCAGTATCTTGAATATATTGATAACAACACTACCTTAACCTTAAAGGTTTGATAATCAGCTGCTGATACTGTGAAGCCCGCATAGACTAAATTAAGCAGCAAAACCCAGAGGATCTACCAATGAAACATAAGACTAAATCTTACAGGGATTTTAAATTGGTATATGTAGCTTGCAAGGAATTTATGTCTGTCTACTTGCACCAACAAAACTAGGATGGCATCTTCTGTAGAAATGAAGACCTGTATAAATGAAAACCTCCCGCCTGACTTTACTCAGAAGTCAGAGTAAAGTACTTGAAGATAAGCAAAGTAATAGTATCGTCATCACCTTCATTTTCACATTTGCCAAACACTTGATCTGACAATGAACATTAATGCTGTAATTAAGGCTCTGTATCAGTTAGGCACCTGCGACCACTTTTGCTGTCTGGGAGGACTGCTGTCCACATATTCTCTCATCTATATCCAGGGCAGAATGCTTGGACTGAGCAACCTTCTTGAAATGCGTGCTGGGGCTTCTGGGAGCACGCTGCCCTACCAAAAGCCAGGCACATGCTCAAGCCCTTTGCTGAGATCAGAGCTCACGTGAGTTCAGCTGAGCAGGTATTGGTATGAGAAAAGGGTTTGTGGCTGTAAATTCCGGGGGGTACAGGCCAAGTCATTCTTGCTAGGCTGCGGTCGTCTGTGCACTGATAAACAATAAATAATTGTAATGAATGGCAGTATTTTTTAAATACAGGAATGAGCCCATTTAAGATTTAGCTGAGTTTTGTTTATTATTCTCAAAATGCATTTGCAGCATATAGAGTAATGTCTCCAGAGGGCTGTTCTGCCATAGAATATTATGCAACTCTCTATCAATAAATGACACAGCTTTTTGTATGTTTTAAGTAAAAGAAATAATTGCTGCTCCTTGTGGAGTTAGGTAATTAATTGCCTAATTATTTTATTAAGTGTCACTACGAAAAGAAAAACATTACTGGAGCTTTATGAGCAAATTCTCATCTGAACTGAGGGTGAAATTCTGGGAAAGAGCATATATGTTGTATATCTGCCCCCTATTGAAGTACTAAACTCCTAATAAAAACGTCTTTGACTGGAGGAAAACTAGATTTGTTTCTTTATCAGTAGCTTGGTTTAATTTTTTCCATACTTATATTTTTGCTGCCTCATCATTTCTGATCTCTCCGAGGCTTCCTCCGTGGTGCTGACATGCATTTAGGCAGAACCGAGTTAGGAAAAAGGCAGAGCCAGGCTAGGGAAAACATCTGCCACTCCCAGCGTGCATTGATCTTTTATAAAGCATGGGGCCTTGGAGCCCCACAGCCCTCTGCACACACTGTAAAATATGTTTTGTGATGAGGAGCAGGAATTGTAGCACCTGCAAGGGAAATAAGCAGACAGCATCCTTCCTAGCTGAGATTTAATGCTGAAACCTGGAATTTGGGGATCATGTTACTACCACCACCTTTTCACTCCCTGTAGTGGTGTTGTCCCATGGACCTGTCCCAAGTTACCAAACTTCCTATAGTTAGGTATGAAGATGAAGGCATTGTCTCATCCTTCATTATTTTTGCGAGTAATGGCAGCAGGGGCCCATCAGCCTCCAGGCACTTAATTGCAAGTGCAAGTGAAACCTGCAAGTTCCTGCCTCAAATGCGGCTGTCATTCTTTCAGAAAGTACAGGTGACCCTGTTCACCCAATAAAAAAGGCTGAGATGAAGGAAAACAGAAGGGAATAATGCTATGTTGACTTGAATTTAGAGTTGCAGAGGAGCAAACCGTGCCTCTGATCGTGGTACAAACCCAGTTGGTTGGGCCCCAATGGCCCTGCCTGGAGCAGGAGCCTGGGCAAGGCAGCCCTGTCCAGCTGCCTCCTCCTGTGGCAGGGTTTTTCAGTTGCTGTGAGAAGGGATCCAAGACGCTTTTGCTCTCTTTGTCAGAAATCACAGTGTCAGGGTCACTTTGCACTGCCAGAGTGGTATGCGTCTCTCCATCTGTTGAGGAAGACAGAGTTGAGGGTCCTGGATTAACAGGACCACATCCACAAGCCACAGCTGCCCATGTATTTAACAAATGCCTGCAGCTACATGCAAGGTATGTCCAAGGAATCCATGAGGAAGAAAGGAAAAAAAGAAAGCAGAGACAAATAGAGATGACTGTGAGGCTTTCCTGCAGCTCTCCTGGACAATCCCTTGGGAACATCAACAGGAATTTCACACTTCACCTACAGACCCCATCAATTTTCCCTGTGGGTGTGCTTCAGGCTGGAAGAGGCATCCAGGTCCAGGAGCCCAGCTCACAGTTATTAAGAGGGATGTGGAGGACTCTGTCTTATAATTATCTTCATAAACCCATCAAGCTTCCTCTTAAAGCTGGCCAGGGCTCAGTTCCTTCTTTTCCTATAAGAAGGCTCTTCCAGAGCCTGGCTCCTCTGCTGGTTAGAAATAATGCAATTGCTCAAATTTATTCACAGTCAGTTCAAAGACATTTGTTCTTCTGCCAATATTGTTCTTTAGCTCAAACAGCTCTCCTCCATTGTGCAGTGGGCAGCAAATTTCAGTGTCTAAAAATCCAGTGTTTGGGACACATAAGGATTAGACAGCAGCCTACTGCAGCAGATTTGGAGATTACACAGACAGACAGACAGGTCTGGCTTGCTATACTATTCCTACTGTTAGCCCATGTTATCAGGTGCTGCCTCATAACTTAACTAAAGCTGGCTTAGGTCTATTTCCTAAAAGCCTCCAAGGAAACAAATTTCACCTGAAGTTCTGTGGGAAATTTTAAGTTTGACATTAGTGCAACAAGAGACTGTTTACTTTAATAAGTCCATTGCTCACCTTCAGGAGAAGTGCTGGGGAAAGGTAGCATTTCAGTTGAAACCTCACACTTCAAAACAATGTTATATGGTTAGACATGTGAGACATCAGCCTTATTCCACCTCCACCTGAAGTCAAATGACTTTTTCCACAGCCTCCTACCTGCTGCTTCTACCCTTCCTCTAGTCAGCCTCTAGTTGAGCAAGTAGTGCTTGCCTAATACTTATTTTCCTTCTCCTTCCCTGAGATCTGTAGGAAGCTTTTGAGAAATGGCTGGCACTTGATGTTTATCAATGTTTTTCCCTCACTGTGTAGGAGAAAGTATGAGGGATATATTCCATGATGAAGTGGGTTTCTAGTTAACAGGACAAAATGAAAGCCAAGCCATAGATCAGCATAATATGTCAAAAGAGAAAAGAGTTCAATTTATTGTAAATTATATCCGAGTTAGAAAAAACCACAGCGCTAGAAATCAAGATCCTGATTTAGGAAAGTACTCCAAGATGTGCTTAAAAATCAAGCGTATACTTTAGCTACTGAAGCTAAAGGATATAATTATTTTCTTCCATTATAAAGATTAGGAAAAATATCTTTTATTTAGACACTTCTTTGGTGTTGCAGTTACAGCTATGCATGTTACGTTGAAGGAGACAGTGTGGCATTTTATCCCACTTGTAAAATATTCTGGAAACACCTAGGGCAAAATACAACTTTGTAAATATTTTCTGGGCTCCATGAACATACGGATAGTAGGAGATGGGTCGTAGGGCTGCAGCAAGCACAAGGAGCAGGGCTGAAACCCCAGTGTGCAGTCAGGTTTTTATTGCCCGATTTGACCCTGAAAGGTTGAGGAGAGCTTTGTGCCTTCTGAAGTGAGCAAACACCGGGGTCACAGAAGAACCGTGGTCATTGTGTTAGTTTTTACAAGGTAAGGGTTTTTCCCACAGGAAAAAATTTGCCTGGGAGTTTCACACTTTATCACTGCTCACGTCACCTTTGTCAACCTGGGTATTTACTGCAGAGCACAATCTGCACAAACTGTGTGTTGTACCAATTCAGCTGTTTTTCACATTTGCGTGGGGACTGAATTGCAGAAGACTTTGGTGACAGTCTTGAATTAAAGACAACAGCTACTGAGAGAACACAGTAACTGCTAACCTGCTATTTGTAAACAAATACAACGATAAACCTATGAACAGCAACTGGAATTTAAAGGGAGTCTATTAGTAACCGAATATACCAAACCACCTACATCTGCCATAGGAATAAATAGGATTTGATATAACTGCATCAGGATAAGAAATTCATAGGAGGTTATTTTAATTTACAATAAGAAGATAACTGAAGTAGGAAATAATTCTTTGAGCTCTACATAGTACCCAAGCCCAGGATAGAGAACATCATTTGATATTGGATTTCAGGACAAAAAAGAAGTTGCAGGTAGCCTTCTCTTTTCAGGCAAAACTTTGGGCTGTGGGGTTGTGTTTTCCAGGAGGACATGGTCAGTGGATGAAGTGGAAGAGGTAAAAGAGAATGCAAATTACTGACTTACAGCAGCTGCTCACAACAAAAAAGAAAGAAAATATTTTAAAATCTATGATTCTTTTCATGCCCCTCTGTGGCAGAAGGGAAGTGTGTGATTCACACTCACTGATTTTTCAGCTGAGCCGGACCAATATTATAACCATTGGCTACTATCTCCCTATCACAGCGGGATCTCCCCCAAATAAAATACTCTTTCAATTTAACACTGCTTGAAAGCCATGGAGCAGGATAGGATTGGAGAGGTAATATCTGCACCAAGCTTAGATTGGTAAGGAAGGATCACACATGACTGTATCTTCCCCTGCAGCACATGAGAGGAAAACAGCCCATATTCACAGTAGAGACCAGAAAGGAGCATCACTGTGTTAATTCACATATCTAACACAAACATCTTCCCTACTCTGTTTTCTGAGCTTTATACAAGAGAGAGTAATATAAAAAAAATCATACTTGCGTCCTCCAAAGCGGATGCTCTAATGTTATGGGGCTTGTGTGTGGCCCAGGCTTCAGTATGGAGGTGAATTAAGCAAGGTGCTTGTGTGGACATGGCAGAGGCATTTATCCACCCGTCAGGTACCTGCACTCCCTCCTGCCCAGCCCCAGGCACTTGACTGGCCTTTTCCTCTAAATGAAGCACCATCTAAGCCTTCACTTCAGGATGGCTTTAGCAGCAGAACAAGTTTAGAAGACCTCTCCAAGACTGTTCTTCAGAATTCCTCTCCCACTCTTTCCTCCATAACTGCTCTGACTTATAGGCCTAGGTTGGCCTTGTATGACTTAATAGGATAGATTTATTTTTTTTAATATAATTTATTATCTGTGAGTAAGTGTCACTCAGTGTTCAGCCAGACAGTCCACATGCAGCCTGGGGTAGGGAAAGAAACTTGCTAAGCTGGAATCATGCAGGAGCTCATTTAAAGCAAAGCAAGAAATCCATATTCCTACAGGCATAATTACACCAGCAATTACAATCATTACCACAGTCGTGACTCGGGAGACCTCCCTGAGACCTAGGAACACAAGAATGGATTTGGGGCTCATGGCTTTGTGTGCAGTCACAAAGGAGACAGGACAACTCAGGAGCTCCAGGGTCGTCCTCACAGTATTTTCATATGGAAGGGCGATCAGATATGTTCCATTTAACCTGCAGGCATTATCTGATAGGGACACAGACAACTCTGCCACCAGATACTGATAAACAACCCGACTTTGCTGTGTTCTAATTGCTACGGAAACTACCAGCCCACCTACACCTTAGGTCCACCCAGGCTTAGCGGTTGCAGTTGCAGGATTTCAATAGTGTTGGGTGGCCAGAGCTCTGTCACAGGCTGCATGTGCATGTGTGTGTGCGCAGGCACGGGGAGGTGTGCAATGGCACCAGCAGCTGTGCTCTGCACCGTCCTGCTACGCTTGTTTTAGCTGCCATAAATAAAAACATGAGCGGAGTAGCGCCGCGGAAGTATTTACAGAATAATTTTCAATTGCTGACACCGCCAGGCTAAGCACTGAATGCTAAAGTTTATGATGTGTAATGCCTTGGGCTACCACGGCCCCAATTTGGACAAACCTGCCATTAACACCCATGTGGCAGTTATTTTACTGGGGGTGACAGATTGTGAGGTAGGGAGAGTAATTCAGACTATTACCCAGGTGAAGGCATGAAAGCTCGGTGATATATGAAGACCACTTAAATTCATTGTATCTTGTACATCACATCTTTGATAGATTATAGCTGTGGCATTAAAATGGAAATGGTTTCTCTGAGGCCTGACAGGGGCTGGGGTGACCTGTGACCTCCCTCTGAGGAATGTGACTGACCGAATTATCAGTTAAGAGAAAAATCTATGGGGAATAGACTCACAGTGATGGAGAATCCACCATGCATATATATTTTTTTTAACTTTTGCTTTGATTGAAAGCTGTGGTACTTGAGCATCCCCCCAACCTCCTCCTCTCCTTGTCTCCCTGCTCCCCCCAGCCAATCCCAGACTCCTCCGCTCTGATTCCAGATCAGCCGGGCCCCCGATATTGATTGAAAAATTGTTATTAGAGATAGTAGGTCTTCCTGCATGCTGCCTACTGATTTAATTTGGAAAACACTTAATTTTATGAAGCGGTAAATGATAGTGGCACGCTCTCTTGTGTTAGGGAGCAGCTGGCTCTTTAGCTGTTCACCGTCACTACTCCCAGGTGTCCTCTTTGCAATCATGTGTTCCCTTCCCCTTTGCTTAACAAGTTATTTCAATTTCTAAACGAATGCTGAACAAGAGAAAGACAACATGCAAATTGAGATCCCA
The DNA here is from genome assembly GCA_013396775.1 of Cephalopterus ornatus. NCBI lineage: Eukaryota > Metazoa > Chordata > Aves > Passeriformes > Cotingidae > Cephalopterus > Cephalopterus ornatus. Next base: position 297,383 of record VZRE01003724.1, on the reverse strand, counting down.
GCCGCCATTCACACATGAAAAAGTTCCCTTGGAATTCCCTCAACTCTGCCCATCCCTCCCGCCCTCCCTCTGCATCTGTCAGGAAAAAACAGAGCCCTTGTTCTCATCAGATTGTTTTTACCAATGACCTGACACCACCATCTATAATTAATTACATCATTTACATTAGACTATTGACTAAACAAATACATAAATCATAGGCAGAGTCAATAGACGCAGACATATTTAATCATGTTCTAAATAATGATTACTGCTCCCATAATGCAATAATTATTTTCAGCAGCTGACTTGAATTAATCTTCTGTCAAAGTGCCATCTGAAAAAAGAGAGCGGACCACGACGAAGATGAAAGCTGCAGCCTTGGTGATGGAGAAGCTGTCTAGCACTTCACCCTCACTCTCCCTGTCTCCCTGCCTGCCTCTCCATCCCCATGAAGTCTGCAGGCCCTGGGTCCCGGAGGATGCTTTGCACTGCCCAGTCAGTGTCCTCACCCTCCACCCCCACTCAATGGTGGGCTCCCAACAGCCCACTGAGCATTCCATGGGGCCAGCCCCAGCATCCGCTCTACTCCCACAAGACTCAAATCTGCTGGCAGGCAAAAGATGACCTCCCATTTACTCCAGTGGGTGCCCATGACTGTCCCTCTACACCTGAAGGGACCTAGGATCTGCTCAGGCAGCCTTGTATCCATCCTCCCTTCTCTCCCTACACAGGAGCCTGGTTCGCAAGGTGCCGAACACGTCTGAAAACCAGACGGACGTGGATGGTTGCTGAATGGATACTGCTCTCCGCAGAGGCTAATGCAATTAGGGTGAATTTAACTCTCATTTACTTAAAAGCATTTCAAAAGGCATTTCATTAATTTGCAAAACACACATCTGGTCCACCGTGCCGATCTGCCTGGCATGCTTCGACCATGGCATGTTTTCAAAGGGCCTGGAGGATGGTGCTGCGCTCCTCCCCCTCATTTCCACAGCAGCCCAAAACCTCCTCCCAGCAAAGTCCATATGAGCATGGATGTGAAGAGTATGAGGACAGAGACCCATTTCCCCATAGGATCATGCCCCCAGTGGTTAGCTTATGGTGCCATGATATAGGAAGCACAGTATTTTACTGGAGAAAGACTTAATCATTAGACGGGCTGCTACAGCTCTCAGTAGGTATCCTCAGAGAAGAAGCAAGGAAAATTCCCTATGAAGGGTAAGTAGCATCAGAAAAGGATACCCTGTGTTTAGGATTGGGAATCCTTCAAGAAGGACTTGAGCCTGTTAGGAAACTTGTGGGTTGACAGCTTTATGTTGAGAGGAGCAGGAAAAAGGATTTCTAGCTGGGAGAAGTTTGGGTAATTTATGGGGTTCTTCACATTGCAGCAAGCACAAGAGTGGTTTTGGGGAGGGAGGAGAAACCCCGTAACAACTTTCCTCCCTAACTACTGACGAGACTAACAGCCTTTTGGTCAATGAGCTATTTTGATAACGGGTAGCTTGACAAAGCAGGACTGTGCTGCAGGTAGCTCCAGCCACTACAGCCATTTTGCCATATTACTGTGCACTGGGACAAAAATGACTCTGCACCTGACATGGGACAAGGGCTTAACAGTTCTGCAAGAGATAAAGTCTGCTGCCTCAGGTGTTATCCAGCTTCTAACAGAAAGGAGGTAGCATGTCTCTAAACTGACCATTGGATAGTTTTTTCCATTCTTCTTTCATTGTCAAGATTCTATACCCAGTAAGTTTCATCCAGCAAAGCCCTTCTGTTTCTGAGGGTGAAGGAAGTGTAATAGCGACCACCAGATAATTCAAGGTATGAAACTGTCTAGGAAATTCAATTCTAAAATAAAAATTTTCTTTCCTTTCCAAAAATTTAAAGAAAAAAAAAGGAAGAAGAAAAAGGCAGACTTTAGCTTCCCAAGTAGGAAATAGTTATACCATAGACTATCCAGTAACACCATCATTATACATGTACAGATGATTCTTCCTATCGATACACATTTGTGGTAGCACAAATCTAAATCAGCCTGAGGAGATGTAATGAATGGCATTTGGATGTATACTTTGGTATTCATAGGACCTCCCAGCACAGCACTTTTTAACACTTTTCTAAAATAGAAGAATTGGGCAGACTACACTGAAATATTCATGAAGGATAATGAAAAAAAACAGCAGTCAATGACAGTGTTATAGGTTGGTTAATATTGTATGATGAGTGTGTTATAACCATAAATAAACAATAAGTATAAATGATATTGAATATAAATAATCACTAATACAAACAATAAATAATAAAATGTAAGCTCAAGTGGGTGATGCGATAGAATCAGGAGAGGCATCAACTGCTGAATGGTTTTCCCTTCTACTCCTCGGTCTCTCAAAAAGCTTTCAGAACTGATAATGTTATTCTCTGCTATCAAAACCAGAACAATGCAGTATGCTTCGCGTCTTTCTCTTTCAACGTGCACTGATAGCATTTCAACAATATGCTATTGTAATAAAAAGTAGAAATCTTGACCTTCTCGAGGGTACGAACCTTAAATTGGCACAAAAGGAATGAACCAGAAGAATGTATTGCCAATAATGTTATTTTATTCCCTGGAACTGAAAGGAACTTGTGTGAACCATGTAATTGCAGTTTGTTTAAATGCAACCTTCAGCCTCAGACTTTAATCACTGGGGAAAGTGTTAAAATTGGTTGTCATGTCAAATATTAAATACAGCGGGGAGGGTGAGAAATCTTCCAAAGAGAAAACACAAAGGAAGCAAAAGATAAAAATTATCCTGAGGCTCAGAGCCTGAGCTGGATGGTGACATGAGAGGTGCAGATGCAGTCTCTGGTTTGGATTGCATCTTACATGAGGGAAGGGCCAAGTCAACCAACTCTCCAAATCTCTTTTTCCAGCGGTATAATAGGAACAGGAAATTTCTCATGCCTCTCTACATTACAAGCTTTAATAAGAAACATTTTAGCATTGATGAAGAGAGCAAAACCCAGCAGAAATATTGCACACAGTAGCAGTAGCACAATGCTGGATCACACTGTCAAAAAATCAGCTTCACCATTGTAACCTGATAAGACTGATTTAACTCCCCCTGCCAAATCTTTCCCACCACAGAAACCAGTGTCACTCTTGGGAAACTTTTTGGAGGTGCTCTCTTCTTAAACTGGTGCTCAGTATTCATTGAACATCTTGACAAGCAACCTGCAGGACATTAGTGGAAGCTTACAAAAAGTTGGAGAGCTTGAATGATTGCCCTAAGACCGTGCAGGTGCCCGTCCATAGGAAAACGTGGAATATTCTCGTCAAGGAATTCACATTCACTCCCTGTTCACATGATGCCTTCTGAATTTATCTTATCTAGGTAAACTGCTGTGTCTCACCCAAAGGCCATGCCTTAATCACCCCACTACAACTAGGCCTTTGAACCCATTTATTATCTTGGCCTACCTTCGGGTCCCCCCACCAATCTGAACATATTTGTGAGCAGTACATGGCTGTTGAGAGACTGCAGTGCAGATGGAGACTTTCACAGGGAGATGCTTTGTCTAAAGTAGTTGCTTGAAGCCTATTAATCAGAGCCATGACTGAATTCAGATGAGAACTTCCCACTCATGAGCAAATTTTGCTATGGCACTCCTGTCCCTAGGGAACACTAGCAGGTTTTCCCATGCCAGGAGCAGGTAAAGCAGCCAGGACCCACACTGTCTCATGCAGCACTGCAAGATGCTCAGGTGCTGTGTTAAAAAATACTCTCTACAGAACAGGAATCACAATCACACTAACTTCAACTACGAATTCTACACATCTTTTTTTGTCACTTCCTGTCTTGAACCCCTTTTTTTGCTGTGTCAACACTTGTCTCCACTTTCCAAGCCTCGTGGAATAGTTTTTATTAGGGACCACTTCTCCCTGTTTTGTTTGTTTTTATTACAGCTGCATTTTAAAATGATTCCTCCAGTGAGGTTTGGTTTTTCAAAGCCAAAAGAGAACTCATGGCCAAGCCCCTGTTATTGGAAAGAGAGGCCAAGAGTTGGAGAAATCTTCTTGCCTGCCCATCACTTGAATGTGATTCCGGGGGAATGGTTGCATGCTGGTGTAAACAGCAGCATGTATATGAGCTCACAGCCAGCCCCAAAATCTTTAATAAAGAAATAAGGTTCACTTATTACAGACAGAGGTAAGTAGCCAAGAGATACGGTTATTTATAAACTTTTGACAAGTCTGTCATTTTTAGCTCTGCTTAAAAGCAACCTTTTACAATGATGTCTCAGGAACACAGTCAACAGTAAAGTGAGCTGGTCGTTGGCTTGATTAGATTTTGCTCCCTTTACCTTGATGAAATGATGGCTTATTAGCATTCCAAAATGAGAGTGCGCTCTAAATGTAAGTGGATTTTAATACAATCTTTTTGAGGAAATGTCAAACTGTGTTGGGTACGTCTCCTCCCTGCCCCCCTTCTCTTCCCTGAATAGCAGAGTTCAGCAAGGAACCGTGCCAAAATAATGAGTGAGGGACAGGGGGAATTTCAGAGTCAAGGTAAAAGATGAGAAATAAATTCTGCCAACAATAATGTCACTGTCATTCTGCCACCACCTGCTTAATTCAGTGACTTTCCTTTGGTTTTGCAGCAGTATAACCAGCAAGGCTTTGGCTCCCCACATTTCTCATAACTAAATTAGCACTTAAAACCACATATCAAAAGCTGGAGTATTTGCTGGTGTAAATTAGTACCAACTGGCACAGTTAGTTATACAGGCTGCAAAAGTCGTGGTCATGCCAAGCAGTTTTACTCTGTTGTGCACTTTGGTTTATTTGGGATTACTGGAGCTGTGCACGCATGGGCCTTGGGAGGTTAAAGGGCCCTGAAAAATTGATACCCAAAGTTACCAAAGTCTGGAGTAAAAAAACCCCAACAAGCCTAAAGCTCAAACAGGCAAAATACACCTGCTTAAATTAAATTAAATATTAACATCCCCGGCTTTAGAGTTACACCGTGAACGTAATATGTGCACTCTTAATGAACCGCAATTTATTTACACCTCAAACAAAGAGTATCCTCACTGGCCTAAAGTAGTTAAATTGCCCTCTTCCTAGTGAAATTTATTGCCATTTAAACATGCCAAAAGGCCACTCTGCTGGTCATTACAAAAATCTATCATTTCTGCAACTGCTGGTATCCTGTTCTGTGGTCAAATTCAATCTGAGAAGGGTCAACAGAATTTTTCCACCAAATGCTTCCCTCTTGCCTGTCATCAATTTACTTTTGTCAACAAAAAGGGCATTACTACCGAATGAAATAGAAGATCCTCTTAAGACCTCTGGCAAACAGCAAGAGCTTCTCTGACATATCGCATCTTTTCTTGCAGATATGTGTGTGAATGTGTGTGTGTGTGTGTGCGCGTGCGTGTGTTAGCACTGTAACTGTACTGAATACATGAGCAGGAATTTTGCAGCTTGTCAAGCTCCTTTTACTCCAATAATCATTCACATTTCTAACTACTGTGGATAGTTGCCCAGTATTTTTAAGTTTTCTCTATGAAAACAGTTTTAGGAATATGTTTTCCATTAGGAAATTCTGAATCTATCAGTAACTCAGATTTTTGTCATGTGACTCTTCTTCTTTTCTTATTATGCATATAGTCAGAGTGCAGACCCAGAGTTGTTTTACCTCATGTCACATCCATCTAGTTGTGATACATTTCCAGTTAGACACACTGACAGGGATAACAGAGCTGCTGCTTAGAAAAGCCATCAGACAACAGCCCAAATTGCACTCTGCTACTTTTGCTACTCCTCAAGTCAGAGCTGCTGCCATTTCAGCTGATAAGGCAAAGCGAGTTACTTGCTGCAGGTGGCCAAGGCCCCTGAACAGTCACACACATATAAGGGCTTTGGATCATCAGCTCACAAAGAGAATTCCAACTTTGAACTGCCACTGATTTTCAAAGTTTTAAATGGCTTATGTCCCTCCTGGGAGCACCATACTGAAAACTGACTTTATTATAAGTGCTGGGGATTCCACTGAAAGCACAGCTAGAGTTTTTTTAGATATCTAAAAATCTTAGGGAACAGCCTAGTGCCATATAATAAAAATAATATTACTAATTGAACCACAACAGTGCCCTTAAATGTTTTTCAATATGCAAGTGTCAGGAAACACAAACTCAAATTAAGTCAATTAGCTCACTACTATTAATCAGCATCCTCTTCGTGTAGTTGAAGGACCCCAACACTTCACCCTATTCTTCTAGCACACTGTTAAACACTTATTATTATGCCTAATCCTTGTCACAAAGAGCTAGATGACTAACTTTTTGTATACATGTAAAATGGGGACAAAAGAGACAAGTGTGTAGCTTTGAGGTTTCTTTGTAACAGGAATACTGTATTCCCATGATCTGCAAGTAGGTTGTCCCAGAGCCTGCAGGTAATTGAGCCTGGGAGAAAAAACAGGGAAAGGGCTTATGTGCTGGCTGGAAGAAAGGAGTTCTGAAAATGTTTCTCAGTGCAAGCAATAGCTGGACACATGATCAGCAGAGTAAGGAAAAGCATGAGTGGGTAATCAGAGTAAGTAGGAAACAGCAAAGCCACAAGGTCCCTGATATCATAGAATATCTAAAGCATCACCTTCAGCACTGGCTTCGAGCAACACCGCTCAATAAGCCATTTCATGATACACTTCCATTCTTGAGGTACTTCGCAAGCACCAGCAGTACTGCTGCCTTTTCAGCTGCATCCAACTCATTTTCACCACGTGTTCAGTTTGTCACATCCATTATGTCTGTGGATAAATGGTAACAGTTCGTTCATACTGCCTTATCTCTCCTCTGTTCTTTTTCATGGGCACAACAAGTAGGTATCAATCTGGAGTGAGTTTTGGCACTTTCTTCCCATTTTTGACCTCTCTAAGGCGATCCTAGGAGAAATCCTGCAGGTGTTGATCCCTTCCCAGTAGGTAATGGAAAGTTGATTTCATTTTCTATAACATGTGACAGAGCCATATGTTTTGATGAACCATTGTACTGATTCAAAGATATGCTTTTTTTTCTAGTCCTCAAGGAACTAAATTCACAGGTAGCAAAGAACGTAGCTTCTATTTCTCTCAGAGCAAAAAAAATAATTCCTATACTGCATCCTCCATCTCCCACATCATTCCTGTGGCCAAAGAATAGTGGATTTTACTTGGAAAAGCTCTAACTGATGTAGAATGTGGGTTTTCTGAAAGCCAAGCACTCAGATGCAGCATTCAAGTGTTGGCCCAGACCAGCTAACAAAAAGGGTTGGTAAGGGCAAGACACAGAGAGAGGAAAAAATAACAAGGCAACGATTTTTAGTGAAGAACTACCTGAGCTTTGTCCAGTTTTCTTCTTCTGTCTATTTTCCTGCGTGTGAACACAGTGATCAGATGCTCCTCCTCAGGATTGTCAGCTGGATAGTGGTGACGATACTGCAAGATTTGGAAAGCTTGTGTGTCTCATCATTTTGTTTTTGTACAGGAAGCTAGAGCTTTCGACAGGCACATTCAATTAAAAAAAAAATCTATGGTTGAAGCCAAAAATTCTCTCAAGCACTCAGTTTGAGCTTTGAAGCAAAACCACCTCTCAAAGAGTCTCCAAAATAATTGTGTCGAAGTTGTATAAATGCTAACAATTTATTCCAAGAAAATGAAATCTGCTGAGGTGAGACTGGGAGGTGTTAAAACTGAATGAACAGAAAAATATACAGCCTTGCTTAAACAGAACTGAATTTTCTTGAGCTGACTACAGCCCTCAACATTCCCTCTTCTGATTTTTAATCACTTGCAAATATCCATATTATTTTTCCTGTGCTGGAAAGACGATGAAAGTTGTTTCCCTGCTTGAATACGATCCAGGTGAGGAGAACAGCCTGTGACAGCTTGTAGCAATTGCATGTCTTGACTTTTCAGAAGAGTTGGCCAGCAAAGCAACACAGAGGAAAATAAGGGGGGAATACGAGGTGCCTCTCTCTTCAAAGGACTACAAATATCCCTTGCTTCTGTGCTCAGGGGAGCAACTTGCATAGGGGCAGAGGAAAGAGGGAACAAGCAGACCCACATAGTTGATCAAGGGAAGCCAGTTGATGATGTAATCTTTCTGGATTTCAGTAAAGCTTTCAATACTGTCTCTCAAAGGATCCTTCTGGACAAATTGTCCAGCACACAGCTGGATAAACACATCATGCAGTGGGTGAACAGTTGGCTCATGGGTCAAGCACAGAGGGTAATATTGAATGGGTGACATCAGATTGGTGAGGTGTCACTAGTGGGGATCCCCAGGGCTCCATCTTGGTCCCTATGCTCTTCAACATTTTCATAAATGACTTGGACACAGGACTGGAAGGGATACAACCCAATGTAATAGGCTTTTTTCATAGGAGAAATTCACTGTAACTTTCTGCATCTACGTAGCAAAATAAACTGGTACCATCTGCTTGCACCCAGGAAACAGCCAACCTTGCAGAATATTGCTCGGCCCTTTCCCTTGCTCTGCCTGTCCACAGGGCAAAGAGCTACAACTGTTTGTTGTTACCTTCTGGAAGGGTCTGCAGCAGTGCAAGAGGCTCAGCTGGAGCCCAGCGTGAGCCAAATGCAGTTCCACAGTCAGGCATTCCAGCACAACCCATCTTCACCTCACTGTGAGTCCTGTTCCCGAGAGCACAGGCTAAGGCTCAAGTCTGCCTCTAGCAACTCAACTGGGGCAGATGCTCCTGGAGAAAGGGCAGTAACATTTTCAGATGGTGAAATCAGATCTGTCACAGCTCACCTGGCAGAGTCAGAGTGGGTTTGCATGTTTTTCTGTACAGTTTTTCTACTCAGAAACAGGAATGTAACTTGTCTCTGGCTGGAGCTTTTGCTTAGCTGCAGTGGTTTGTATGGCATCTGCATGACAAATTTTGAAAGTTGAATTAATGCGAAAGGCAGAAAATTAAAGATATTATGAGAACTGAAGGCAAGCATGAAGAATTTTGTCTCTGTCAAATAGCAAGACCTCTTGCATGCTCGTCTTTGCTTCAAACATGAGGCATGAGATGAATTCGGAAAAGGATTTTCATGACAGGACAAAGTCTCAAGTAAGAGTATTTCAACCAAGAAGCAATTTGCCTCACCAGTAATTTTTCAGTATTTTCTTTCTCACTGTTGAAGGTGTTTGTGTCTGAAAGCAAGTTCTGATTTTTATGCTGGTTGGATTTCATTTGTAGTTTACAACTCAGGTGAGACCCTTATCTGTACATATGTGGCATCATTCCTAAGCTAAAAATGAACAGGAACCTCAGCAGACGATACTGAAACAGAGGCTAGGGGGTCAGAGCAGAATGAAAAAATAGACTGTGTGGAAGGGAAAAAGCTTACACATGAATATATATAACTGTTAGCACAGTTAAAAATCATACAGCTCATGATGACCCTATCCAAAATTTATTGAAATCAGTTGAGAACATCCTCACACACCCAAGGGTTCTGGGTCATGATTTGTGTCAGTGAGTCTCATTTTGAAAATTCTGTGGTTAAACAGATCTTGCATTATGTTTGACTTTTTTTTTTTGCTCCCAAGGAAGGTGGGGTGCTGAACAGTGCCTGCCAAACACTGCTCTTGGGCATTGAAGTTGCAGGACAGATTCCCAGCCAGAAGAATGATCCAGAAGTGGTACTGGGATTTCTTGCTTATCAAGAGAAGCCAAGAGAAGGAAGCGAAATATTGTCCAGTCACACAGATCGTGACAGACTTTCAGTTTTAATCCACTGAGTATGTTCAATGCAGCCAGGTGACACAGTTCATTGACAACAGTTATTTTACACAAGTTTGCTTGTTTCTCATAAAAAGCAAAAAGTCATGGCTTGAAAAGGCAGTAATTCCAGTTTTATCAAATAGGGAAAATGATGACCTATGTTTCTCTAATTAATATCAAGATGCCTGACTTGAAAAACTGAGTCAGATAAACCTATCATGTTTTGCAAGTAAATATTTGAAATTATCCATCTATGTTTAATAATTTAAAAGCATCAAACTAACCTGCACTAGCACATCAAGTGGACAGGGTTAAACCCATTAAATATATCCTGGATCCAAGCAACTGACAAATACCACCACTCTTTATGAAAATCCCATGCTTCATGTTTTTTGTCATTGCTGTCTAGGCTGTGACAAACATCGGGCCTCAGGCAAAAAGGCACAAAACATTTCATGCCATCAAAACATGAATATGAGCTTTGCTTGGCACTTTTCCAGGAAAGGACCAGGGCTGACAGCTCATGGGCATACAGAATTATTGCTTGCCTAAATGTTGAATAACATAAACCCTCACAAATCAAGTCTCACTTTCCAAGTACCCTAATAATTCACCATATAGTGACTAGTTTCCAAGGACTGTACGCTAAGCCAGAGCAGCCAGCAGTATTGCTTGCTTCGTGTAAAAATATCTCTGATACCAATAATTTTAAATGTGCGTTTTGTTTCTTATGTGGATACCCAGCAGTTGTTAAGATCTTGATTCTTAGAAGACCTTTAGAGCAGGTAGAAAATGGTCCAAAGGGGCATTCAGACAGTCAATTTCCAGCTAATTCTGCCTATTATTTTCCTACTAATGAGCCAAGAGCTGAGAACTTCTGTATGATGCAGCACAGTGTCATAGCTTGTTACAATGCAGTTTTTTGTTGGTGCTTCTTGTGGTGCATTGTGAAAGTATGCACATCACATAGACCCCGTGAATTACTATCAACTCATTAAAAAAGCCATCTTATTTTTCCACGTCTTCCTTATTTGAGAAGTTAGGTAGGGACATGTTTGTATTGCTTGTGATTCCTTAAGTTCCTCTCTAACTTCAGTATGTATCTGTTGGGAACTGCCTTGCAACATCTTCACTTACAGATGGGATTTCCACCTCTTCACAGACTGGTAAATGGCTTTGTTTATGGGCTGCACTACCACAGTGCCAACAAAGAACAGAAATGGTGCCCCATATACATAGGGAGAGGGGAAAAAATGCAGGCCTTTTCCTCCCAAATGGAAGGGTGAATGGAAAGATAGTTTGTGGGTGAAACATGATGATGGGTTATATTTCATCATATCTATATATTACTGACACAGAAATCATTCAAGACAGACCACTGTACAAGGTATAAAGCTCTGACTCTAGAAGCTTTTTTCCTTCCTCTCTTTTAAACTGGCATTTATTTTCTGTTTAGTGTTACTTGGCAAGCTCTTGTTGACATTTACTCCTGGATTCTTCTAATACAGCTATAATAATTTAAAGTTATGCTTCTGAAGCCAGGCTTTGGGACTGAATTCCCACCCAAGAACAGGTATCTGTTAGATAGGTGGGATGAACTGGTTTTCTGGAAACAGTTCTGTCCCTCTGCTCTGACCTGAGGCAGCCTGAACGGCAAAGTAAAAAATATAGAGCAGAGAGGTTTTGAAGATGTTAAAGAGCAGCAAGAAGAAAAAAAACCCCAAGAAACAAACTCTTCCTTTATTTTTCAAGTAAGCTTGAAAACAGGACAGTTGATCAGATGAACTGCCTGCTCTGATTAAGTCTGAGTTACAATTCTAGAGTTTTGTCTTCCTGCAGAACAGAAAAATAGGCTGAACTGATACTGGCAGTCAAGATGGTCTCCTGAAACAGCCAAGGGAAACAAGTCTCCAATTTGACAAACCACTAAATTATTTTAAAAAATCAGATTATATTAATATTTTTCAAGAGTCAATAATTTAAATTAAGTCAATAGTTTAAAATATTTTGATATTTAATTTGGCTTACAAGGAATCCTTCCCATGCCCTGTGCAACTGCTTTTTGTCTGGCAGTGAGTTAAGACACAAGGAACCTCTTCCTTCTCTACCAGGAAAGCCGATTTTTTCCCCTTTGATAGGGTTGTTCACTGAATTTCTCCTTTCTTTCTTCCTGCCACTATACTTTACTTTGCTGTTGATGTCTCTAAAAAGTTATTCCTTTTGCTCCTTGCTGGGCTGAGACCATCTTGAACCAGGTTGAGGAGCTTTACTGTGGGTGATTGCAGTGCCCATTCTCACAAAGGCTTGTCCTTCCATCTTCAGAGAATTATATCTTCTTGTGGGTTCCTGTGGTCCACTGTCTCAATTTCCCCATGGGTAGCTCTGAATTAAAAAATGAATACATCAAGTGATACCTGTTGAATTGAAGAGGTGAAGATCCTACTGAGAGGAGTTGGTGGAAAGCACTATTTTGCAAAACCTGAAAATGTTTCAAACTAAGTTCTGCTGTTCTGAACACAGGGGCCAAGAAAGTTAAATCTCACACACATCCCCCACCCCCACCCCCTGGTAATGTTGGATCAACTCTAAGAAAAGAAATTTGAAAGAGTTCATTCTTCAACTCCAAGATCTTCCACAGGAAGGTGAACAGTAGAGCTCTGAAAAGGAACAGTGGTGAATGGGGTTGATTCTCTGAGCCAGCAGAGAGGGCTGCACCAGCCCAAAAACCTGGACCTAAACACATGCACTCAACTGGAGTTTTTTCCTGTGAAAAAGGGTGGACCTAGTGCCTGTTGGCCAGCTCACTGCTTGCAGTTGCACAGTGATGCTGTTGCCCTTTTGTTTTTGTCATCTGGTGATACGTGTAGCTCTCTGAAAGTTTGTTTTAAACCATGAGGTATTTTGGCATTACATCTCACTGCTGCCACTGCTCCCTCTCTCATATAGAGTTCCACTGTTGGACCTCCCTTGTACATGAAAAGAGAGACTTGTTATGTTTTGCATTTCGTTAAATGTCCAGAAACACCAAACATTTGCATATGTAAACAAAAACTGGATATCAATACGTGTTTCTACATACAGCTACTTGTAGCTGGAAACCTCTATGTTATTAACCAGTTACAGATCTCCTTGTGGACAACGTGATTTTGAAATTAAGGATTTTCCGGTGAAAAAAATAATAAAAATAAAGGCTGAGATTCATCCTTCAGTTTCTCGTGAATAAGGGGCAGGACTTCGCTATGCTGCCCTGGGAAGCAAGCCAGGAACAAATAAACCACATGCACAGATTAAAATTAATTGACTAAAGCGGGTGTTAGACTGTCTGTCTGATAAAGCATCACCCCGCACAACACAAATGATTGAACACTTATAACACTGAAATGTCCAGTTTTAAGTTTTAAGGGGTCAGCATGAGTTTGGCGTAACACAATGGCCCATAAGCTGCAGGAGCTCATAATTCACTTCTCCAGCAGGTCAGACCCCTGCTGTTTGGTGGCAACCTCTCCCATTCCTGTGGGTATCAGTATTCAAATCACTTGAGTTTAATCCAGAATCACAAGCACACGAGAGCCCCGAATCACATGCTGTCCTTGCCTCCCTTCTACTCTTCGACCAGAAGAAGCTGCAGCATGCCCCTGGGGGATAGCTTATGCCCGAGACCATATAATGAAGCAATCTTAAGTCAAAGCTGGGAATCTGTCCTGTCAGCACCCAGTATTGCCCCCAGCACCCGCTCCCTGCTTGCCCCAAGAGGCCAACAGGCAAACAGCCAGCATTTCTTCCCCAGTGCCAAATCAGAGTGCTCTGAGAAAGTCCAGGGAGGAGAATGGGGAACTTCTGGCTGCACAGAGGAGCAGGAGAAGAAAAAAAAATTCAGCTTGACACAGTGCCCCTCTTGTCCACAAAGGTGCAGGAAAGTCACAGCTTAGTTGCAGAGCTAAATGCAGCTGATGCAACCAACTAGGACTGCAAGGATCCCTCTGCTCACACTCCTGAGCCCTCTGCTCACACTCACAAACTGAGTTTTTTCCCCACAGTACTTTGTCACTGAAGCACCAGCACCTTGGCTGACACGGCTGAGCACAGAGTAGATCTTCTGGCACTCATGTGCTGGAAAGGGAACGTAGCAGTGATACTCAAGATACTTGTGGATGTACTTGTTCAGATATGGGAGAAAGGCAAGGCACAGCAGCAAGGAGACCAGCAATAGCCACAGTACCCTGTTCTCACTGCACTGCCGTGGGTGCACAGGTACCCCTTGGTAGAAGCAGCAACTTCCAATACAGCTACATAAAGACAATTCCTCTCTTGCTGCTGGATTAAATCAGTGCCATCTTATTTCTCCATTGCTGTTGCCTCCTAGGAACCCATCAGTTTACCATATAGCCTTATCAATGCTTGACTCCAATATCTGTATTTGATTTGGGAAAACATTATTTACTATGAAGCAGACACACTGTGTTCAAAGACAGAGATATTTGTTTTGAAGACAAACTTACAAAATCTAATCACTTTTCAACACAAATCTAGCTGAAACTGTGAAAGGTTTCCACAAGGTCTCTCATTGAAATTCTTTTCTTCCAAGACCAGCTGTCTGACTGCACAGGACACCACTTGCCAAAAGGCAGAAGAATACTTTCATAGCCCAGGGCTTTCCTGTACACCACACTCAATTTAGCCAACTTGGCCAAGGCAGAGACCCTTCCCAAAAAGACCAATGCCACCGTCTGCACCACCACATGATTAGAACAGTGCTGGTGAGTAATTAAGGCTTGATGAAATATTTGTTATCCAAAATGTTTCCACTCCTTGAGCAAATCGATCTTTGTGTGTTCTATCTTCAGGTCTTCTTGCATCATACACTTCCTTCAGTAACTGTCGGGCAGATATTTCTATACTGACTGACAAGACTGTAACAGTGCCCATAACTTGTGGTTTAGGCATGGTACAAATTATATATTAAACCTTAAGGTCCGTAATTAATATCTGCAGCTTGCTAGATATATTTTAATGAAGTGCAACATATAATGAAATTACCCGCCAGTGTGTTTTTTGAACTCTTTATCTGGCTATCATGACAAGGTTTTGTTTTGTAGGTTAGTTCAGATACATTATTTTACAAGAGCAATAATTACAAGCGTAGACAAGGTATGCAACTAATCCACTTAATTATAATTGCTTCATATGCCATTCTGCATATATACAGGCAAAAATGTAATCTACTATACACTTAAATAAAGGTCATATATTTTAATTTATTTTTCCCAATAATGTTAACTTGGCTTTCCAAACGAATCTCTCAACACAGCAACATTATTTTCCTCTGAGATACCTCCTTTAAAAAACTACTGCTTAATGGAGCTGTTGCAGAAAACCCAGATGCAGTCTGTGTAATGCAATAAGGTTGCAGTCACCAGCCCTGTCCTTATCTGCAGGAGAAAGCAGTGTTAAGGCTTCTGACTCTGAGTTTCTGCAAAATTATAAAGTGACTCCTGGCATTTAACATCCTTGCCCACGTGGTTGATTCTACCACATTCAGTCCTTTTTATAAATCAAAAGTGAGAATACTTGCCTAAATTAAAGCTGGAATTTGATTGCATCAAATATGACTACCCTGTTTCCAATTGTGATGGATGTGGCTATCTCCAAGGTAGGAGCCTGCTCATCTTGAACACAAGCAGCAGTTGGGGCAAGCATATCTGAGATGACAACTCCACTGCATTTTAGCAACATCATCTTCCCTGCAGTGGGCTTTGTTCAGGGCACTGCTGCAAGTGCATGACAGATGGGGGGGAATGGCATAGGGAATGTATCACCCCACTCTTCACATGGCTTCTGGCTGAATGCCACTCGAGAGCAGTAGCGTGGGAAAATGGAAAGAAGATGGGGTGATGTTGACTACAAATTCTGACATACACCTGCACCCCTCAATTTAAACACTGGCTGTGATTCTCAGAAGTGAGCTTAAAACTGCACTTGGATTGCTAGTAAATGCCATCTAAAATGCAACAGTCATCTCAGCATTTTGCTATGCAGATAGGATTGTGCCTTCTGAGCAAAGTAGTGTGCTGCCCTCAAGAGAAAGCCCTGTTTATCACTTGGAGATGCAATAAAAATAACAAATGTCCAGAGTAAACCTAATTCACTGTGCTACTTAGTATTTGAAATACATAAATATGTCAAGCAAAAGACCTCTAATAGACCCTTTTATACTGGTAATAGTGTACATATAATTTTCCTCTCATTAGTACAAAAACTACCTAGGGAACTATCGGCCCATCCTTCATCCATTTAATCTGCATTAGTTTACTTTTACCTTGTGTTTAATCTGCTTTCCCTCAAGGTATTTTGAATAAATCAATAGGAATACATGATTGTTTAATGATTTTTAGAAGAGCTCCCTTCGACCACAGCTGCATGATTTAGAATGACTAATTCCACTTTTTACAATTGATCCTGCTGCACACAGCCCATCCATTCCTGCCACGTCTGGCCAAAGGGACCAGGAGCTCCACAGTGAGGGGGTTCTTAAAGGGGCCGAGAAGGGTCCCCAACAGCTCATAGGCTAAAAAATAAGTAAGGCAACATATATTCAAACTAAATGCTCTTCATTCTTGGCAGCAGGGGTTTGGCTCCCTAATGTAGCTCAGCATTGCAATCTGATCATGACTCTCCTATACCTGGGCTTTGGGGACACCACTATGCCTTGCTCTTCAAAATGTCAGAGCATTTCACAGGAGGCAAAAAGAAGGCCCAGTCTGGGTGCAGCAAGAGGGACTCCTGACACTGGAGTTTCGTCCTCGAGTCTGAACACACAAGCTTGCTGAAGCTCAGTCTAACTCCAGAGCCTGTTTGCTTAACAACAGAGGCAAAGCTCTACAGGTCATTTTAACAGTGTGAATACACCATTGAAGCAGAAATATCAGTAAAAAGGGGTATTGTACCTCTTTGTCCCATTCACCATGAAGGAGGTGTTGTGTAGTGTGTATAAAAGTACAGTTGGGATGGAGAGATTTCATAGCTATACACATTTCTGCCAGTAAGCTGTTGCCTGACAGGGGATATGCTCTCCTCAGCTCTGTTTCTTATCTCATCAGTTGTCTGATCCTTTTTTAAAACGACATAAATTTCCCAAACACATATTACTCCATTTAAACAGAGCTTGGAGCACAGCAGAATCCTGGTGCCTGCTATTGCCTCTGGACACTTGATGCAAACAGCAATGGGTACAGCAAAACCTTATTTTATTGTGATTATGGAGAGAATAAACCAGTCAGCAAGAGCCAGCCTACTGCCCTAACCAAACTCTTCTCCCAAGAGTGGGCCTGATACTCCTTTACAGAAGCTTTCCTAGCCCTGGCACCCTTGTTCAGTGGTGGGGCCAAACCGGCTTCCCAAACCTCTTTGGGGACACTTAGCATGTAGCCCTTTCTATAAGTACAGAAAGCATGGGTAGGAAACTATCTGAAGTATTATAAAGGTATTCACACCATAGCTGAAGAAAAAGCCAGCACATCTGACACACCCATGTCACCTACAACAGGACTCAAACCCCTGCTGAGGGTGATATATCTACGAAAACCAAGATTAAAAAAGACTGGTCTAAACCTCAAGACTTGTGTTGTCCTTCCGGTGGAGGTGGTGGTTATCTTCTGCCAGCCCACTTTTTGCCCACTCCACTGCCAGAAATGTTTCAGTTTTGAGGGGGATGGGGTGTTTCAAGCTGTCAGCATAGGGCACAGAGGTCTGGGAACTGCAAGAGAATTATCAGCAGTATCGCTAACAAGCTCGACCTTTTAGACAGCTGAATTCACAGGACATAGATGTCCACAAAACATCTCCTCCCCCTGACCCTGTCTCTTTTAAAACATTGGTGAGTTCTGGATTACACCATACATAAAATTCTAAAGTCCTGTTAAGACTAAGTTCACCTTATTTCAATAGTGAAGCTGCATGATATATGAGCACCCTGGTAAACAGACCAGCATTGTATCAACACGCAGAGCTGACACTGCTACAGAACTAAAGGAAAAAATACTGGTAGTTAGCTTAAATAAGTTAGAAACCCTCTTTGATTGGGACACTGAAAGTCATTGAGACAGGCTGTGTGAGAGTCCTTACAAAGTGACAAGGTACAGAAGACATCACAGTTTATGGTGAGTAATCTATTGCTCTAGGGCTTATAAGTTGACTGCAGTCCAACAAAGACTGTTAAGAAGGCTGGCAGATGAGAACTAGGCTAGCATTTATTATTTATTCTATTAACAGCTTAATCAGTACCCAAAGCTCTTTGTGAGCTGGTAAGGACTTCGGAGAGATAGAGAGCTCCCATGGAAAAATCAGAAGGCATCATGCCATGGAAACTAGAGATCCCCAGGGGCTCAGAATTGCCTAAACTCTGCACTGGAAAACTGTTCCACACATTAGAGGAGCATCCTCGAGCTACAGGAGGAGGTGGAGAACAGAAGCCACAGTCAGTTGCTGTTGCTGCTTACCCTTCTCAGTTTGTCTCCATGGGAAAAAGGTAGCTTGATGTTTGTGCCCACACGACAAGTTTCGTAAGATGCTGAAAAGGTCCTTGATGTGTTTGATAACTGCTGCCAAATGGTTAGAGCAGCCTATCAAGAAATCTGGCAACTGACAAACATCTTCAAGCAGTCTGCTGTCTAGTGTTCCAGGACTGTTCCTGGCATAATGCAACACATTTAATAACTGCATAGGAGAAAATTCTATGGGACTGGAGCAGATGTTACTCAAGCCACCTACAAACTCCCCCCTCAGAGCCCCTGACCTGGCAGGCCCAGTCATCCACTCCAGCAGATCTGCCACAGGCCAGCTCTGAACTCCCCTGGAGTTACAATACAACAGGAACAACAGGAAGACTCAGTGTTCCTGCTCCAGACACCCTACCCACATGTCAAAGTCTCTGCCATAAGCAGCAACACACTCAGTAGTTCTACCTGTCACCTTATGCTTCAGTCTGAGGTTTCTCATTTACTCCAGTAAAGACCAGTGACGCTGTAACTGAAAGGTAACTCGAACAGCTCCCATCCCAGAGTCATGATTAGCAGATTGGAAACTGGGTTACTGTAGCAGCAGGATAATCCTTCCCAGCCCCAGCCCATTCAGTGGGCTTAATCAGTGAACTCGAAGTCCCTGGTACTGATAACACTGATAGTCCTGTGGAGTATGTGTGAGGGTCTTTGCTGATGAAAAGTAGAGGGAAAACATAGGTGGCATTGAAGGATTTTCATTTTTACGCAGAGACTATTGTCCAGTGTCCCACATGAACACAAGACAAAACTTAATACAGATATTCTGAGTTTCATTTCTGTGCATTGAATATAGTCCCACTTTTCCTCATACATACACTACCTCTATATTAAACAGAACAAGTACTGACCAGAACATAGGTATCTTATACCTCCAGACATACACTTATATTCAGAAGTCTCTTCATTTTCTCCTGTTTTATATAAGTGGAAAGTGTAGGGAGAAAATTATTTTTCTTAGTGCTAGATTAACATCTTACGTATTTTGTTTACTGGCATATGTTACTTTTTGGCTGTTTCAGAATATTACATCAACACCTCAAACTGTCTTTTTTCTTTTTTTTAGCTCTCATGTAAGCAAAACATTTATATTTTACTGGTTGACCAAATGATGAAAGTCTGTTTATATCAGTAGAGCCAGAGTGGTCAACCTGCATCTGGAAGGTAAGAAGGGAATGTCTTTGAGAATGCAATATTTGTGAGATGAAATAGTAAGAATTTTGTTCAGTTTCATTCCCTCCCTGCTCTTATCCTCTGTTTCTCCTCTAATGACTTGCTGAATCTTTCCCAACTTCATTTGTTGATTCTACTTTGGATCTTTTTATTCACCCTTGAACTAAACATAAACATCTTTCTCCTGCAGCACATCCTTGTAACAGGACTCTGGCATCAAAAGGCATTGTAGGCAGCCCCTGTAGCAATAGGCTCCTACCACTTTTAAATGTCCTCAAATCTCCATCCAGGGAAAATGTCAGCAACTTGGACTCCAAAAGTTCATCTGATTAAATGTGCAGTAAAGTAAGCACCATGTAAATGATTCCCCTGCTTCCTTAGATTTTTCCACTACTGCACCATGAAACCATTTCTACATTTGCTGTTTCTGAAGATATGACTGTTTTAGAAGTTGCTTAATTATATCTACATTTTTTTTCATCAGCATAAAATACGTGCCAGTGTTTGATTCTGGGGCCCAGCGCCCTTACCAAATGCAAAAACATCTAACCAGAGCAAGGAACACCCTTCTTCTGAAAAACAGGCTCTTCCAAATAGCCCAGTACGTGCACCAAACCCATTTGGTGACCACCAGCTGCAGACTCTGAGCTCAGAAACCAGCCTCAAGGGCCAAGAGCTAGGAGCTGCCTGCTGGCCCTTGAAAAATTCTGTCCTGCCTAGGGTGCCCCAAAGGAAGCTGGCGAGTTCTTCCCCCCCAACCCAGGCATTTAAGTCAAACCTAGCAAGTTAATCTGTCCAGCTTTTAGTGAAATACACTTATATCCCTGACTTAATAATATGTCAGAGGGGCTTTCAGTTTGTCTCCAGGATTGCAAATCCTTAGACTATATATGCTTTTGCTTACACTGTGCAAACTGCTACTCTTTGGAGCAGCGCTGGTTCTGGCTATGTGTGTGGGCAGCAGCGAGCACGGCACTGGTGCCACTAGGACTCCAGTGAACGTTAATAACCACACAGAGTAAGCCTGCATTCCCTCTTTAGGAGCTAAATATGTTTGTGCTTGAATTGAAGTGACTGATGGAGCATTTGAGTCTTGCACCTAATGTCATCTCGTGGCAAGCTTTAAGGAGCAAGTAAACTACCATTTCTCTGCTCACGTACTCTATCATTGGTCACTTTCTCTACTCAAGCCTCAAATACTGCCAGTTTTAGAGGCTCAAATATCAGCCTTACAGCTTTGGAATTGCTAAAGAGTGCCAGGAAACAGTGGAACAAAAGCTGGCACATGTTATTTGCATTTGTGGGCTGTGAAGCTATCTAGCCAACATGCCTTGGATTGGGGAGATTAGGTTTTTCTTAGTTGAAGTTAGAGAGATCAGGCAACATTGGTTTCAGAGGCATCAGTAATAAGTTGTGGGCCACGTCAGCACACCATGGCCTTCTTCTTTATCTTCCTCTCTGTGGATTTAAAAAAAAAAAGGAAACTTAGTATAGAACTATCTCTATGGGCACTCCCTCTGTCACTATGAAGTGAAAATCATCCTTTTCTGTGGCTCACAAATCTTCAGTAAGTAATTTCCAGACTTGAAAACAAGGAAAAAGCATGAATAAACAATTGTGTCATAGTTGTTTTCAACTCAAAGGACAGGGGTTGTGTCATGCACTACCTTCCCTCAGGAAACATAGATGAACTTCTGTTCTCAGCAGCAAGAAAAAAGTCATTTTTCTGACCTTACAGCAGTACACACATAGTAACTAACAACACAAATATCATGAGATCCCCTCCACCTGTTGCAAAGAGCAGAGAGGAAACCAGCCTGTTACACTGCGTTGCAGCCTAAGGCAATGCTCCACATAAGGCTGATGTGTCATTGACACACAAAATAAGGTGCTATGCTCCTGGGCTCTGTCTTTCCTGTACTGGGAACCATTAATCCTATTAATTGCACATAAAAAGTCTGGTAGCAATTCTATAAATGAGTAAACACAGAGATAAAAGTGTAATCGTACTAGTACAGCAAATTGGATTCAGGTCCTCATTGAACAATCCTGTTTCATTTCAGCAATTTTATTATCACGGTAACTGGAACAAATTACTTTATTAAACAGAAGGGGTTTTTGTAAAAGAATTTCTTCTTGTGGGCAATATCATGAAGCTCTGTAACACAAGACCAGCAATTACACTTGTCAGGGGATTTCTTTAAGCAATTCAGCTAATGGCTTGTGACAGGTAAGACTTGAAATGTTCATTCAAGGCTTCCCCCTGCTATAAAGATACATTTTGCCAGCACAAAAAAAGCACTTTTAGTGAAATGAATGCTTTGGGCAGTAGTTTGAAATCCTGCAGAAAGCAAGAAGGCTTGGGATAAGCTGACGTGCAGGACAAGGGCAAAATAAAGTCTGCTGACAGTTACACAGTGACCAAGACACACAAACACCTGGAGAAGTCCAGACTAACCCTACTGCTGAGGGAAATAAAATAGAAAAGATTGCTTCCCTGCAGAGTCAATCTAAGCAGTAAGCCAAGGAGGTCTCCATCTCTCGATGCTTTCACATCAAGATGGAAGGATAACCTGAATTTAAAAGATATTTTCATCACAGACAAGTCATCAGGCTCATTGCAGATGCAGCTGGACAACCTCTAACAGCCAGTACGGCTTTTTTTTTTTTTTTTTTAATGCAGTTCTGTAGGCTATACTTATGCATAAACAATGTGGTTGGAGAACTGCTGTCCTGACAAAGCAGGTTGCGACAAAGGGCTGCAGGATCTATGCAAGACAAGTATCCTGTAAACAAAAATATCAAAAAGCTATTTGAATCAGTATTAAAAGCTTGAAAGGACAGTCAAAAGACAGTGCCAAGTACCCAAATAACACTGAAACTCAGAGGTCTACCTTGATCAAACCTGTCAGGAAGCTGATACCTCTGAGAAATTAGGGCCAGGGTGCCCCAATAATACGATGTCTTTGATGGGGTCAGCTAATAATGCTGCTCGTTGTTTGTTTCTGCTGAGACATTAGACAAATTTTCCCTCTATTCTGCAGTAACCCTCCTCCTCTCGGGCTCCTCTCCATGCTTCTGGGAAAGGGTCAGCCATGATTTGACTATCACTATGCAGAATGGGTAAAGAACAGAAAATCACAGATAACCAGCATAAATGTATCACCAGAAATAAGAAAACCATACTCAGTCTTGGGCATCTCTTCTACCTCAGGGGTAACCCAAGAACACAAAGGGGTCCCAGATGTCTGGCAGACAAGACGGGGTGACTGTTTCAGACACTTCACCTTTATTGTGCTCCACTCTGACTTTCTCTCTTGTGTATGTCATGAAGTCAAAAGTCCAGGAGAGTTAATATAAATCCTTACATTCTCATTCCCCATGTACACAGCTATTTGGAATCAATAGCTGAGGCTCCTGAGGACTGATGTGGAGCTCAACTTAGAGATCTGTGAACAGCTCCATTCAACCCTGGTGTCCTCCATCTATTCTTAAGCCCTTTAATTCCAAAGGCAAACTTTTTTTTTTAAGGTCACCTCACCCTCCACCTCACTCTCACACAAACACACAGTTCTTCAAAAAGGGAGGCCTGCACTGGCCCTGTTTACTTAGAGCACAAACATATTCAAGGCAGCGATGTCAGATTAAAGGAAGAAAGGGGAGAGAAATCAAAGCCTCTAAACTGCACATAAAAGGCAATCGCTGGCAACCAATCTGTTCTACTTCCAACTCTTTGCACTTTATGAATAAAGGTCAAGCTGGTATTGGCACCCAAATGTTAATGTTCTTATAAGGGTTTAAGCTGCTTTAACAGCTGAATAAGTGAGAGCGATCCACAGGGCCACACCTAATCATGCCCTTACAGCAGGGAAGACCTCTCCTTCCCAGCTGGCTGTCCACAGGAGTTCAGGGGGACCTACAGGAGCAAATTACTTACCAATTGCCTAAAGAGGACTTGATGTTAACTAGCCCCTTCCCTTTTATTTTTCCTGCGCTGTCTGCTAGTTGCTCTTTTGCCTTCTTTCACCTATTTTGTACTTGTTGATCTTCTTTCTGGCTCTGAGCTGCAGCTTTCAGGATGTTAACCTTTTAAGGTTAACAAGGCACAATTGCCATTCCACCCTTCCACAGCAAAAAGCTTTGGGCTAACTGGCAGCCAGACCTGATTACCAATTTTCTTTCAAAGTTGATGATGCTATACTCTCTCTGTTTCACACCTCTCACTTTTGCAGATTCGCCCTAAGTGCCCTAAGCTCCCAAAAGCAGCATTAAATCCTCTCACCCAACTCTCCAGGCGGCAGCAGAGACCTAGCAACTTCATGTCCACATTTTCAAATGAGCAGCACACTGAAAAAGCTTCAGAGTGACTCAATACCAGCTCACTGTACCAGACAGAGGCCTCACCCATCAAAGAAAAAGAGGTTTTACTGAAGAAAGAAAAAGTCAATATTTGGGATATGTTTTCATAAAGTCAGGATGAGTGCTCTGCTAAATTAATTCATGTCTGGCATTTACAAACAGTAACTTGATCTTTCAGCTGGTGCCCTTGCCAAGTCAAGCAGTGTTTAAAAATTTAATTTTTTAAAAATTAATTTTTGTAAAGGTGAATTTAGTGCTAATGAAATTGAAAGACCAGTAGCAATAGCTCACACAAGGCGCTGGCCTGCCAGGCTCTACGGGAGCTTCTCATCAGCTGCTCACAAGGCATTTAGATCCTGAGCTCTATGGAAGCAGTTCCTCAAGTCCCAGGCTTCACCCCATTTGGATCAGAGGGCTGGGATTGGTTTTTGAGTGCACAGGGAGAGAAACCCCGTGATTTACCAGGCTACTTCAGGGAGGCTGCCCAGCACTGAGCAAAGTCACATTTCACACACTGGCTGGAGTCACAGCAGAGAAGGAGTTACCAAATGTGTCATACTCTGATCGGGCACTTGGTGTTTGACACATAGAGCTCTTGGCATCTGATATTGCACTACTGCAATGCTGTCCAAAAAGGGGTGGATACGAGTCCATCAGCAACGGTTCAGTCGACGTCCGAAACCCAACTTCTGAACAGCTGAGGTTCAACATGGATGCTTTCCTGCAGCTAAGGAGTACCTGAAGACACAAGGGAAGCCACCCCATTTGGGGTGTTGCTCTACTCCTCTCCCTGTGGCTCTGTGCAAGGCTAACCCCTACTAAGGAAGTGTCCAAGCCAAACCCTATGGATCCCAAACAGCTCTTTCCTAGCACACAGAGTCTCTCCCCCTGGCAAACATACATCCCTCACGGCACATGAATTATTTTCTGTCAAGAGAGGATTAGGGAATATTATTTGAGACCAGTTAGCTGGCCAGGCTCACAGTGAAAGCTCAGCTTTGTGGGTTAAGGAGCGCCTCCCTTAAATGGGGCTGCTCCGTGCAGGCAGTGCTGGGCTGTTAGCACGTTCGGAGTCACCCAACGCACCACTGCACTGCTTTGTGCCATTTGATTTGTTTCTGAGGCATTAGCTTTCCATAAAAGCTGATGTTCCTGTTTTTACTTTTTTTTTCCTTCTTTTTTTTTTATTTGCACATTTATAGTAAAGAAATCCTCAGTCAGGAGCACCCTCCTCTTACCTCCTCCTCGCGCAAACCCAGCCAAGCTTCAGCGTCACTTGTCTGTCGAACTTGTTTTCCACCTCATTAACTACAATTACCTATCCAGTGAGGTACTTAAAAAACAAGCTCCAACTCCTGGCTCCGGCAGAGACACGAAAAGGAGCGCTGTTTGCAGATTCCAGCTGCCTTTTCCTTCCCGATTTTGCAAAGATAAAGAGTACGATTAAAGGAGTTCGAGAAGGGCAGCGCCGCGGCGATTTGGAGCCCCGAAACAGAGACGAGGGACAACCGGGCTGCGTTCAGAAGGGCACAGAGCAGGCCCCCATCACCCCATCCCCCGTGTTTAAGGACCTGTTTTGTCCCCCCATCCCATCCCATCTCATCCCATCCCACACCCGGCGTTTCCCAAGCTGTGCCAAGGGACTCTCCCGGGTGATGCGCAGCACCCCCTGCCCTGCTACCCGGGAGAGGCGGCGACGCCCGCTCCGAGCGAGACTCCCGCCTGAAGATGCGGCCGGGAGGGCTCCCAAACGAGCTCCAGCGACAGCATTTCCATTTTAAAGCCCCAAGCTGGTTAAACACCCACCATCACCCAGCCCCCTCCTC
>VZRE01003724.1:187807-271615 GCA_013396775.1 Cephalopterus ornatus | reverse complement strand
CATCACCCAGCCCCCTCCTCCCCCTCCACCTCCCCACCCCGGCGTTAAGAAATGCAAATGCCGCCAATCCTATTTTATGTTAAAAAGCGAAAAAACATTTCAATGTATTCTTGTCTTGTATGACTGGCTAAGAGCCTCTAAATCCCCACCATTTACCAAATTAAACTAATTGAAAGAGCTTCCAAAAGCCACATCTGTAGGCTGACGTCTGTCCCTGCCTTTCGCTTTAGGCTGGGGGAAACTGTTCTCCATCCCATTGATCCCTGAATAGTCACGCCTGTCAGGAAGCCACATCAACCATTATCATTCTAATTTTACTGCCTTTCTTGGTCCCTAATCTAATTTGCAATGATGCTTAAGCATTTCGCAAGGCCATAGCACTTTCTTCAGAATTTCAACAAGAGCATTAAACCCCCAATTTACATTAATGAAGTGCACATTTAATTAGGGGAGAGGGTAAATGGAGGGCTCTTCAAGAGCAGTTTGTGTGATATGATAGGCACTTGAAAAACGAAGATGTACCTGATAAAAGACTCTCAGGCAGCCTTCGTGCCTCAGTTAATTTCTCAACTTCCTTCCCCACTTTGGCCAGCTTCCCTCCTGCCCCAAACTCCAAAGAAAGGGGTCAAGGAGAGGGGGCAGCACCTCCCTGGCCCAGAGGGTGACCCGGTGTGCATCTCCCACAGATTGGAAGCTCTGCTCTCAGGCATCAGCTGTGTTCCAGGCCCCATCCTCCACAAACTTGCATTGAATCCGTATCCAACCTACCCTGTATTTTCACACATTCAAAGCCACACTTGTACCCCCGAAACGGTTGGAAAGAGCCCTCTCTACCTAAGGTTTTGCCTCCTCGATGGCATCCAAACACAGGCACAGACCCAGAACTCTGTTTCTGGGGCGGAGAATGCTGCTTACTGAAGGTTTCCTATCATTCAACACCACCGGACTCTGGCTGAAGCTCAAGCTCCATGTGTACCAAAGCACTGCTCATCCAGACACCAGTCTGGAAAAGGAACAGAGAACTGGTTCCGATGTTTAAAGATCAATTTAATACACATATATCTGTAATTTTCTGCTGCTACACGGTTGTCCCACTGTACCTTTGAGTGTCAGAGAGTTCAAATCTCCTTCTGAGCCTTCTCCTCTGAAACCAAGGTAAGAATGAAGAAATCAAGCACCATCTGCAGTCGGCTGTGAGATTCTGGCTGGGCAACCCTCCTTGCAGCAGCTCATCAGGTATTCCTTCAAACCAGTCCTCCTCTGAGGGAGCTGGCAAATTCCCATGCCTCAGCTCAACCCTGGGTGCTAAATCCAGTAGCATAGGTATTTTCTTGAGGTCCAAGCCCCTGACCTAGGAGCATCTCCCTCACTTCTGCTGCTGACTCAAGCTGCAGCGTCTCCCACAGTGAGGCACTAGGAGGATACCCGGATTTCAACTTGCATCGACATCATCACATTGAGTAGAGAAAAGAACTCTAGAGGAAGGCTTGGCAAGCCATATGGCATTTTTCTTTACATTTCTAATAGAGGGGATGGCAAAGATATAATTCCCCCAAATCTCACAACACTAGCAGTGAGTGCTTTCAGTACTGTGCCCCACTTTTCCTAGCACTGCTGGTGTCCTCCCCACCCATGCTGCTAGTGTTACTGCAGGCACAGGGTTAGCAATGCAGAGACAGCCACCAAGAAAATGGGAGTTGGGAGCAGCCTCTGTGCCGGGCTGCAGGTCAGCAGGAATTAAATACCTTAACAAAATATATGAAACAGTTTTGTATTAATCAGTTTCACAGAGAAGGCTTGTATGAAGTTTTCTTCAAATTGAGTGCTGTTTTTTTTTGAAAGCCTGCAAAAGAGAAAGGCAATAAAGACAATGTATTTAGAATCGAAAAGGACCATGCAAAATCTGTTACAGCACATTAGACAGGATGCGTCATAAAATAATTTCTGAGCCTTGGATGGAAATATTGTCAAAGAACCAGCAGGAGGGAAAATGTAGGAGAGCACACACAGACAGATATATTGCTGTACAAGTGGAGGAATTTGAGAAGCAAAATAAAGGAAGTGATTTAGAAATAAGTAAGTAGCTGACAGAGTGAGAGCAGAGTGATTTCTAGCAGCAACACAGCAGGAGACAAGCCTGGAGAAGGCGAGGATGAGAGCGAGGGTGAAGAGGTTAAGCAGCAGAGAATGAAGACATGAGAGAAACGCGAGAGCAATGCCTCACAATTACACAAAGATTGTTATGTCAGCTGAGATACTTTGGGGAGCTACATTTTAGCAGCAATGGCAACACGAACAAATACATTAATGTTACAGACTCCTGCCAAAAACTTTCCCACCAAATGATACACCCTCTCCTCGATGCTTTTTTCTCCAGCATACAGACTGGAGAGAAAAAGCTGCAACGCTGTTGTTTCAGTATGGATTATCCCCTTAACTGAAGACAGAAGCAATGCAGCAACCCCTGAGAAGCACAGGACAGCCTGAGGGTCTCTAGAGGGAGCAGGACCAGGTGGAGAGGGCACCTCTGCAGCACCCCAGGGTCCCTATAGAGGACCCTTATCAACCCCTGCACCAGGCACCATCTGCCAGGGTACAGGTCACATGTTTAGGGCCTCCTTCAGCCCCCTTCTCCCCAAACTCTTGGTCAGCAGCAACTCTGGCAGCCACCCACAAAACCATGAAACAAAGCTCTGCTGCCCAGGGCAAACTAGCCAGTACAAAAGTGCAAAGCAAACCCAACTGTGCTCAAAACAGTCCAGGAGCAACACAGCACACACTTAAGCAAACCAGACTCACACATTAGACATGTCAGAGCAAATTGGTGCCAATACAGTCTTCAGGTGTCTACCTCACCTGATCTCACCACTCCGCTCACTCACCACCGCCACTTACAGTTTGGTGTTGTTCAGGGGAAAGAAAAAGAAGCCTTGACATGGACACATCTTTCTGGGCAGCCCCATCTCACCCAGAGGACGCAACGGACCACCAGAAGTCCAAGTCCTCTTGCAAGAAGATCAGGCCTCCTCACCTTACTATACAAACCCCTTCTGCTACTGGAGCACCGGTGAAATAACCTCCATGACCAGCCCCGGCCAAGCACTCTCTCTCAGCATATGCCTGTGATGAGTCAGACCTCCAGATGTGAGCAGCGGAGAGGAGTGCTGGCCCCAGCACAAGGCACAGCTACAGCCTGAGCCCCCATCCCCATGTGCAGCAGCACTGGCTTGGTACTGCTAACCATGAAGAGGAGCACACCTGCCCAGGTGGAGGTCTGTCTGACCTTCTTTGATGAGTACCCAGGCCATTTTTGCAGTCCCAAATTTCACCTGCAGGCCAAAGAAGCACTCTTGTGGAAGAGGCTGCACAGGGAAAGGTAGGAGGAATTTCTAGGGGAACAGGTAAAACCCAGAACTGCTCTAAGCCTGCACTGATGGAGCGTGGGAGCATGCCAGCAACTTGCT
This sequence comes from Cephalopterus ornatus, assembly GCA_013396775.1. Classification (NCBI taxonomy): domain Eukaryota; kingdom Metazoa; phylum Chordata; class Aves; order Passeriformes; family Cotingidae; genus Cephalopterus; species Cephalopterus ornatus. Next base: position 268,151 of record VZRE01003724.1, on the reverse strand, counting down.
TGTGCTGGCTGGGGATATCTGAGTTTCCAGACTTGGATGATGCAGGTAGTCTACCACTATGGACAAGGCCCTATGTTTAAACACTTCCATAGTAGATCAGGATTTAGTTTGTGTGCTTTTGGTGTTTCATTTGTAAGTCAGAGAGGAGGAATTGTTTCTTGTTTCCAGGAGTTTATTATAAGCACTGTTCTAGGCAAGGGTCATTCAAACTCTTCCCTGGTTTGTTGACATTGGCATTGTTTCTGCTGCATTACTAATACAAAAGGGTTCACACCAGGTAATAAGATAAAGCAAAAGTACTTGGCTAAATTCTGATTCCCTTGCTCATAACATCTGAGCTGTTATACAAACTGGAAGACACACGTGACATGGACATGGCTGATGTGGATAATCTAAATCAATCTGAGACCTGGTACTGCAGTTACCTTCTTTCTTAGGGTGGTTCTGTTTTGCTATCCCCCACCATCATCCCTCTGTGGCTACTGGGAAGGACTATCTAGATTTGAACTGCCTTGCTCAACAGCACAGTAAATGAACCCTCCTCAGTCACCCCATAAAAATGCCCCTGTCTGACTCTTGCAGCAGCCAGAGCTGTGGGCAGCAGCAGCAGATGCACTCACTTCAGACCCTCATTTCTCACAGCTGGGATGAAAAGCAGAGCTGAACATCACTGCCATTGAGTGTCACTGTCACTGTTATTCTGTGACCGGAGGCAGACTGCTGTTTGGACAGCATGGGTGAGTACTTTGAGTCTGCCAGCACCCTCCAGCGCAGATCTGGGTGACAGCAATTGCCGCTGCTGGCACTGTACTGGCAACCTGAGCAGCCCTGGAAGAGCCACGAGGAGCAGCTAGTACCCAGCCCTGCCAAGGCCTTTGTTGCCTGTGTTCTTACTGCTTGCCATTGGAAATTTGCCTCATTGGGGACTCTGTGGGGGATTTTTGGCCGAGGAGTTGGCAGAGTTTTTTCTTTACAAAGGACCATGCTATTGGGCCATGCCGCCATCCATCTGTGCATACAACGTGCTGCCTGTGGGTGAGGAGGGAGATCTCTCAGTGCTGGAAAGCAAAGATACCAGAGTGGCCTCCTTTTTCCCTTTGCTTTGATTTCATGGCACAGGCATTACTGGGTTTTTTTCCCCCAAAAAAACTGTGAGCAAAAGGTTCAACAATGTAAAAAGCATTGACACTTTTTCCCCTCTTTTTTTCTCCAAACAGTTTAGATGGATTTTTTTTAAATTTTTTTTTTTTAAAATTCACTTTGCAGCACAGGAATTTGGCCCAATTTCCTTGTAAATAAAATGCTGGATTGAAAGCATGTTTGTGTCTCCACTCACAAGTAGCATATGAGCAGCAGGATCACAGGGCTGATGTAGTATGGAATCCCATTTCTAAACAGAAAGAGTAGCATCCAGCAGCGTTGCTGAAGCCTAGATAAAACCAAACCATTAAGGTGGAATCAAGAAAGTTAACACAGAACAAAAACAAAAAAGCAATAATGAAAATAGCGAATTGCTTATAAAAAGTCAGAATCTGGAAAACTGTTCACTGTTTAAACATCGTGTCTTTTAATTACTTGTTCAAGTAACACATTAACAAACTGAAACCGCTGGTTTTTGATGGCCATGTGAACTAGATCACATTATAGACAGCAGCTGTGCTAATTCATCCATGCCAGCAGCCTGTCTGCTGAGTTGATAGCAAACTTCCTTCAAAATTCCTACAGCTGTGCTGCCTTTGCATAGGCACTTCTACTGAAGTCCCCACAAAGGAAGAAGGAACTAACAGAGTTTTATAGCCTTAAAAAAATCGACAGAAATCTCCACCAAATAACTTCCAACATGTAATAATTCATAGTGCCATTTTCCACCGTGTATTTGTGAAGCATCTGGAGATTATACTAATATAACAATGTCCTTCCAGCATGACAGGAAGCTTTCTGAAGGCATAAGACCCTGTTTTAGTTTTAATTCCTCTGTCTCAAAAACAGTGTCTAGTTTATATCAGTTTAACCTTACTTTTTTACCAAAATATGCGTATTTACTAGAGGACCATGAAAAAGGCATTTCAGATGCCTTAGTTTCCTTTAGACAAACTTCTGGAAGTTATCCAAAATCATCCGTTAAAAAATTTACTTGAAAAATAATTTGCTTTTAAAAATGCCCACTTCCCACCATCTATAGGACTGCAGAAGTTGCTATGTCTGATAGTGCCATTATAAACTTTGCCAATCTAAAATCTCTTCCTCAGATTCAATTTGTGACATGAAGTTAACAAAATACGCAAAAAAAATACTCAAAACCCAAAATACAATGATTTCAGTAACCTGCCATTCCTGTTTCGGTGGCTTTCAGAACAGGGTGGCTTTCTGCAGATTACTGTAAGACTCCTCAGTCCGTGCAAAGTGCCAAAATCAAAGTGATCAGTAAAACTGAACATCTGTTCAGGCTTTATAACACTGGGAATAATTCAAGCATTTCCCAATCAAGGGATAGATGGAAAGCACACTGATAACATGTAACACATTTTACTGAAACCCAAACCAGATCCGTAAATATCTCTAGCCTGAAGACTGGAAGTGAAATAGGGGCAAAAGAGTTTGGCAGATGCTAAGTAACCCGTCTTTTCAGCATCTTTGCATTCTCTTTTCATCGTCTTAATACTATGTACTTGGGAGTGATGGTCAAAAACTGAATTCTTGGGCTCTCAGTTACCTCTGGATGATCCCCCTTTTTCCCCTCTGAGTTTATGGACAGCATGAGTCGCAGCTGAATTGGTTATTTAAAATGTGTGGATGAAGACTTCATTTGAAGAGCAGGTGTTCTGTGCTGCCATGAGCAGCCTAGGCAGGGACTGTTAGTCCAGCTGGGTTCGACATGACATGTTCTGTGGTCACTCATGGCATCTCCACCTCAAGCAGGAGGCTCTGGATCACAAAGAGGCATTTCTAGCGTACCTTCTCTGTGCTTCCACAGTGGGTCCATGTTGCTACACATGTTTCACCGATTAAGAATAATGGTTTTGTCGAACGGCCCTGTCCACTTCTACAAAAGATGCTAGGTCAGTCACCTTTCAGCGCTATCCAGCATTCAAAAATGTAAGAATTCAAAAGGGAAGGCATAGTGGTTTCGGTCTGGAGGCTTTCCAGGGGCTGCAACAAGCTTTGAAGCAGACGTTTGGCATATCGGCTGTCCTGAATATTGTTCTAATGCAACGGCACAAGAGAAAAGGCAGCGCTCGTGAGAGAAGGACCACCCCATGTGCAGCGAATCTCAGCCTGGTTTATGTCAAAAGGTGTGAATGTTCATTAGGTTCCCCACCACACTTTTGGCATTTATTTTTCCAGCGTTATGGAGGAGTTAACTGCAGTAAGAGTCTTTGCTGTGTAACATGGTGTAAGTGAATATAGTGCCATGAAGGCATAAATGAGACTCCACATGATACTGCCTGTCACTGGGTTGCCTGTGGAAATGAGACATGTATAATCACCAGAGAGGTATTCTACACATTCAGTCATAAATAATTAAGACTAAGCTGCCTTCTTCAGGCCACTGAAAGAAGATAATGTCATTTGGCTCAGGTTTGGGAAGTTTTCATTTCCCTTTGGAGCAGCATCAAAAAGCCTTATAAATACATTGCAGTGAAACAATCACCTGAGGACAACTGTAGCAAACAAACCGATTCCTACAGCCGAGTCTCCCAGGCAGGGACAGTAATTAGGATAACAATCCATGTGACAAAAAATTATACAGTAACATATAGTAATTGCTCACTGGGAAGGATGTGGATTGGGAGACAAAAGGAGAGGATGAATGACTTGAATACTCTAACTGTTCAGGGAGAGCTGTGGGAGGATAAGAGCAGAAACAGAAACACATTTAGGATTCAGTTCTCAAGGGAGGCTGTAGCGGGTTTGTTAGCAGAAACGCACTCCCACTCGGCATGCTGCTGAAACCACACAAAACCTGGTGCACCTGCATTTTTCAGTGCAAAATTGTCTCCTGCAGTCACAGCCTCCTGACATGCTATTCCTGATTCTAGTATGTCAGAAAAACATTTCTGAGCGCACACTGGCATTTCTGAGCATGCATCTGTTGCACACGCTTGAAACGCTGAAACTCCTGTTATATAACACAAACATTTGTGAATATTTTTCCTTAGCCCAACCGGGAAATGTGACCTTTTCAGCTATACACATTTCACCATGCTGCAGCCAGCTGCGAAATTCTAGCAATTCCAGGATACTACCATACCAATTTAAAATGGAATATTTGTGTAGGTAGCTGTTTTCCTTTCCCCTCTTTTCCATTCTTATCTGCATATGGTCAGCTCTCAACAAATGCACTTTTTTTTTTTTCTTTCTCCAGCCCTCTGTTCCCAGACAATCCTAGATTGGGGTTTATATAGCTTTACATGCACTTAAGGCTGTAAAATATTCCCCACACCTTCAGGTGCTTGTAAACCTTATGGCGAAAGGCAACACTGAATATTTTATTGAAGACAGCATATTTGATTTTTGCCAAACTGCAGAACTTCATTCCTGCACAGGTGTTTGCCCTCACTAACAAATAAAAGACAGATGTCACATGAACCTGTGGCTTTATCAAGAGTCCACTAGTGTCACTCTGAAGAGCGAAGGGGAGTGAAAGAAATGTTGATGTTTATGTGAATGCCTGAGAGGAAGAAAAGAAGTGCGATTTGCTTGCAGAGCTGGCAAATCCTTGAGCTTCACCTAGTAATTTCTGCCTATTTTCTTATGCTTCTGCTTTTTGTTTCCCTTGCCCCTTTTTATTTTTTTTGTTTCTCTCTGCTTCATGTTTCAAGTCTTGTTTTGGTTGGATCCTATGTGTGAAGGAGAGGCAGGCTAATAACAGGACTGTGTATTTGTCAATCACAAACTCTTTCACTGAACAAAGCAACTGAAATATTAGAAGCAAATTAATGATAACATTCACTGTTAGATGTCAAAGCTGAGGCCATAATTATTATTTTGTTTACTGAAAACCTAAAAAGTAGGAAAGGACAGAGTGATTTGACCTACACTTACTGCAAGGGATCAAGTAGCAGAAATCTGAGTGCAGTACTCAATGAATTGGTGATTTTAGCTACACTGCAGCCCCTCCTTGACCCAGGGTTCCTATTTAAAATTTAGATAGTGCTTAAAATATTTCCCAGAGGTAGGAGTTTTAATGTAGTCATGTCCTTTCAGCAGTTAAGAATATACTACCACTCCAGGAATTTTTCCCTACTGTGGCAGTGGATGAAATTCATCCTTGAGCTGTACCCATCAGATACACTCCCTCTCACTCATTCTTGCTTCCTCCTACTTCCTCCCCACATTGCCACGCATTTGGTCTACCAGGAGTTCCTCTTTGACACTTCCACCTTTACTTCCCCCAAATCCATGGCATGTACAAATCTTCCTAGTCCTATTATTCTCCAGTCTGTATCACATGGTATCTTTGGTCTCTGCTAGCACAACTCCTTCCCAAGTGTTTGTCTCCTCACAGTGAAGCTGAGTCTCATTCTGTGTTGTACAAATTGCAAATAATTAAAGCATGAGGATGAAAAGTACGTCTGTGTGCTTTGAGCCCAAACTGCTGATGGCTGCACAGTCTTTAAATACCCTGGTGGCAGCTGAGATTGCTCAAAACAGAGGATATACAGTCTGAAAACAAGTGAAATATTTATTCTTGAGGAACGATTAAAGGTATTAATGAATTTGGAAAATGGTTTACCTCTCTTTTTTCCCAATTTCATTATTTCTTTCATTTACATTTGTTTAATAATGAGTTGTCATTTCTGTACAATACTGCAATGCAAAAGAAAAAAAAAAAGATATGAGTCTAAGCTGAGTTTTCAGTCTTCACTCTACTTGTTTGGAAGATTTGTCTTGGCAAGGGACAAGTTGCCTACTGGAGCATCTGCTTGTTAGCATTTACTAAATATTTTAGACCAGACAATCCATATAGGGAGCTCCAGGTAGCTTCACTACATCTGGCCAAGGCAGGTGAGGTCTTAGCAAGGCAATGATATAAATCAGACACTTTCTGCATCTTTTGTCACAGGATGACAGTAATTATCATCATTCAAACCAAGCAAAACCTATTTTAACACTTACACTTTTAGTCAGACACCTCATTAGCAACTAGGGAAATAATGCTTTTATTCTTTTCCCAGAGTCTACACCCCCTCTTAGCATACTCTGAACCTGGTTAATTTGTTTCCTTTTGTCCTCACAGCTTTAGGCTAGAAAGGAAAATAATATTCTATAGTCTGATCAAGGAGGGTGATTCAATGAAAATCAAGCTTGTGTGATTTGTTCTGAAATAAAGAATTAGGAGAGGCTTTTTAAAATATTCTCTTATGAGAGCAATAGCCTGAGAGCAAACAGAGAAAGAGTTTAAAGGGTGTTGTCACTCAATGGCCTAACAATAAACTGTGATGCAGAAATCATTTGCTACGAGGTAATTTTAAATTTTCTGAGTGTTCACTGTTGAATTAGCAAATTTATTTACATTTCATAGACAGAAAATCAAGTCATGGAGTCTCTTTTACAAGAAGCCCCTAAACGCAAACACTCTCCAAATCAAACCATTTCTCTCCCTGTTCAGCAAAACATTACTTGTTTCTAGGCTTCTGCTTTTATTTTGTTTTGTTGGTGTTTTTTTCTCTTTCCTTTTTTTTTTTTGTTTTTTACCTAGGAGATCACAGCAGAGATCACAGACTTGGATTTCAACTCTTGGATGCATCTGGGGAAGAGAAGAGAAAAAAGAAGGAAAACACAGAGGGCCTGGCAGTTTGGGTGGTATTAAAAAAAAAAAAAAAAGAAGTATTCAGGCAGAGTGTAGTGAGAATAGTGGTTTGAAAATACAGCCCTGAAGGAAGAGTCTCCAGAGAAACAATGGGAAAGGAATAAATAAAAAGAAAGTTATAAATTCATCTATTTGCTCTTCCCTGACCCTTGCTTTTACTCCTCTTCACAGCAACTACCCTGGGAAAGGCACAATGCTTTCTCCTGTCACAATATTGAGAAAAATTGAAATGGGGAAGAAAGACCACCAGATGCTTTATTGTCTTAGGCGTTTCCACATAATTAGCTGGGAATAAAGGTCCTCTGCATGGTTTCATTGCGTTGAATGAACTTGGATATTGCTACACAGTAGTGTGTTTTATGATTCATGCTCTGTTATCCAGCGGCTTTTTGAAAACTGCCAGCTACTTTATCACTGACGGCCAAGCCTAGGCCTACAACTTAAAATGCAGCAATGCAAAGTTAACTGTGCATGACAGATGTCCATGAAATTGTTTAACACACGCACGCATGCACACACCACACGCGTGCGCGCGCGCGCACACACACTCTCTCACAAAGCTGTCTCTTGCCTTCCTACTTCTTTCGTGCCTCTCTCACTGAAGAGCTCAGTCTCAGTTTTAAATATAAATAAAAGCCGGGTACTGTGGAAGAAATTTTGAGTGCGCGGTGAGGACCATGGTTTGGTGCAGAAATTTTGTGCTCTATATGAAAACTTGCCAGACAGGCTGTGAGAATCACAAAGCCACCTCCTCAGAGTGCATTGAGCGGGGGACAGGTCCTCTCCTCTTCCTCTTCCCTTCCTCTCCTCTCATCTCCCACACGCTCCCTCCTTGCACTCTGCTGAGGATGGGAAGTTTGTGGGTGAAGATCCCAAGATATTGCAGTTCTCAATACTGCAGGGTTTTACCTCAGAAGCCCCACTTCCAGAGGAAACACTCATGGAGCACAATCTTGCTACCGCTGTGTCTGGTACCAAATTGTCCACTGGCTTCCCTGACAGAGGATTAGGATCACAGGGTGTGCAAAACCTTAATATGAAGTGCTCCTCCTCTGAAGAGAACTTGGTGTGGAATTATTGTATAATTGGACTGTATAAACTGGGCCAAGCGAAGCAGACTCTCAAAGAACCAAGTTTTGGACACACAGAGAGGAGTTCACACAGGCTCAGGGCAGGGAGCTGCCTGGTGCCTGGCATCCGCTCCTGGGAAGCACGGGTCTGTCCCTGCTCCCCAACCCACTTGCCAGGCACAGTGGCATAAAGTGAGAGGGGAGTGAGTGTAAGAGAATCCTTTCTCTGCCTTCCATGAACAGCTCTATTGATTGCCATTGGGTTATTAGCATGGGAAGGTGGTACCCAGTGTGAATGCAAGTGACAGCAGAGAGCCAAAAGAAAGGAAACAGGGAATCAGTTCCCCTTTAGAAGGATAGCTGAGAAGTCCCCTGACCCTTCATGGACTCACTTTGTATTCTGGAAGGGATGAGCCCTTTCCCCAAGGTTTACTGGGGGCTCTGTCAGGCAGGAAATAAACATGAGAAACCTTCCCAGTGCTCAGCAGTTGGAGGCTGGGAGTACACAGGAGAGCATCAAAGGAGTTTGTCGTCTCACAAAAAACACCCACAAGTGAACATGCAAATAAATAAAAAAAATCAAAACCAAAGCAAAGATGTTTCTGCTTTCTATTTACTCAAGTCTAAACAAACGTAATTCACTTCTGTTTAACTTCAAGGTATTTTGCAAGGAAAGCAATAATTCTGCTATAGTGAACATTGGGCCAAATTCTGTTATCAGGCTAGCACACTTCTGATTTCACAGAGGTGGCCCACCTTCTTCTGCTTAGTGACTTGGGCTTGTGCCTCTGCCTTATGGAGATTAAAGTCATCATAACACTCAGTCTCCTGTAAACTACATCCAGGTCCAGACCAAAGAGGATGGTCTCAATTCACAGCAGACCTTGGTGCAACTTCCAGCAGGGATTTTATAATGGGAAGCAAGAGGCTGGAGTGACAGGTGAAACTTACGAAATTTTCCCATGAGATTTCTTTTTAAAGGGTAGTTTTTCCCCTCTGACACCCACTAACAACTCACACTTACTTTCAACTTCCTGAGCAACCAGTTCCACGATTCATGCTCAGGGCTAAGTAAAGCTTAGCTGATATAAGGCAGTCAAAATCCTCCAGAATTGTCAAGAAAATGACGCGCTTTTGAACTTTGCCAGGGGGAAAAAAAATGCCACAGCTCCCTGTCCAAGTTTTTCGCTCCTTCAGCAGAGCGTAAAGCAGCTCAGCGGGACGGCAATTCCGCGCCGCGGGATGCCGTGTATGTTCCTGTATGTCCATGCCTGCACGCCTGCCTGCGTGTGTGTGCCTGCCTGCGTGGGGCCCGTGGGTGGCCTGCTCAACATTTTGGTGGATGTTTCATTCCCACCCCTTTTACTACGACCCTGGTCAGGCCACTTTTATGCCAGTGACAGCTTCATGAAGCACAAAACATGGAGCAATACATGGCATGAAATTGGCAACAAAGCCGAGCAAAAGAAGGAACAATTCTCTGGCAGGATGTGATCACAATATGGCTGATTGGATCTGGAAGCAGATGCCAGCAGCGGGTATTGTCCCGGTGACTGAAAAGACATGACCCCCGAGGTACAGAAGACAACGAGGCTCTCCTTATGAACCACAGGGGGAGGGGAGAAGAGGTGAAACCAATGAATAAATCAGGCGATGGAAACAGGGGAGAAAAGAAAATGCTAAAGAGGACTTTTATGGGGGACAGGGGCAGCTCAATATGCAAGAGCGTTGCCTCCCCAGCTAGCTGAACACTTGCTCAGACAATGGCTTTTTAACAGATGGGAGCCCTGCTGAAAGGGGCCAAGTTTTGTGCAGTTGAGAATCCCTGTTTGTTTAGTCTGCTGCTGCTCAGGCAGGTGTCTGCAGAAAGGCAATCCAGCAGGTTAAGTGTCTCAGAGGCGGTTTAAGACAGGCAAGGCGGTGTATCAACCAGGACTGGTTTTATTGGCAGGGGACTGATCTTGTTAGACTTGTTTGTGAAGCCCTCAGGGAGGAGAGGAGAAAAGAGATCTCTTTTCTCCCTTCCGTCTAAGGACAGATTTTCTCGGTCTGGGTAATCAGGCCCCAGTAATAAACCCTGCCAGTAAAGCAGCTTCATGTCACAGGTACCGACAGAGCGCAAAATGTTGCTGCTTGCGATGTCACAACTCTGTGCTTCCACACGCATTTGTTCTGTTTCTCCTTTCCTACTTTACCTTTGAAAACCCTGTTGTTTACACTACAGTTTTCTGGATGGGCTTCTTCATCTATTTTGGCATTTACTGCAGATCATTGAAATTCGACTCACACGGCTCCTGACCTCAGCGATGTGCAATTCTCCTCTGCAGTAACAGAGATGCTGCCATTCTCCTCAGTTAACAATGACATCCAGCTAACAGGACTGGTGGGGTTGATTTTTCCTCAGTCACATAAGTACACAGGCACTAAATGCCACATACAAGATGGGGAGACCCCAGCATTAAAGTGTGGGAGGGGTGTGCTAGACCAGCCCAGTCGAGGTGAATGCCTCACTCACTCCCAGGATACTTGTTTCCAGACTGGATAAGAAAGTGAACACTGCAGGAAGGCCAGTGCCACACGATGTGGCTCTGAGGATATCTCCAGCAGGGTTGCAGCCCTGAGCAAGCCAGCAAGTGGCAGTGGGCACAGCTTCTCCTCTTGCTGTGAGAAATGGCACTAATTGCAAAATCCTGACCCCCCAGTGAGGGCAGGCAGCAGAGCAAGCTGGCTGCTCCCACAGCCAATGTGCCTTTCTCCGTGCCCATAAGCAGCCTCTGATGATGCCAGTCCCCCAGTATTTCAAAAGGAACTGCCCTTCTTGTTAAACCACAAAGCACTTGGTGATATACTCACCGGTGCCCAAGATGAGAAAATTTTCTGGTATGACCCTATCAAAACCAGCAAACTTACAACAAAAGGAACACAAAGCATGGGGAGAGGGGAAGGGAAGGAAAATACACACAGCATCATGTCTGAGTGGCAACGGGAGTGTCCCCTTCCCTTGTGCTGGATCACAACAGTCACAATAGTCCTGAATCTCAAACAACTTTAGGAAAGCATGAAGGTATGCCCACATGGGTTGGACACAGTGTCGCTTGGTCTTATATGTTCCAGACAGACCCAGCTCCTGGCCATGCTATGCTGTACCCAGTGCAGTTGCAGTGCCATCAGTACCAGTGGGGTTGCAGTGCCATGTGGGGCAGGACTGCAGACAGCAAATGAAACCTCCACCTCTAATTCCTACCTGTGCTATTGACTTGCTAGGTGACTTCAGTCAAGGGCCATCACTTCTCTGTGCTCCCAGTCCCCTCTCGCCCTCCACACCCTTTCTCTGTTTAAAATGCAAGGGCAGTCAGACTTGATAAGAATATGGATTTTATATACCCAACAAGACTTTAATCCTAATCCATGTATTTCTAGTATTCTTCCTCTCAGGAGTGTGAGACAGAGGCATTTGTTATGCTATTTTACCTCCTTATTTGCCCTGGAACTTCTCTGTAGTCACAATTCACATTGAGAACAAAGACATTGCTCTAATTCTACTTCATCAGCCTTCCAGGGGATAAAATGGGATCATTACTTTTAGTGTCTGGAGGTAGCACTATGGTTCCATGACTAAATAAGTGCCTTTCTGCCCTAGGATGCCCTCACAATCTCTCCTGCAGCTCCAGATCTGTTTTGAAAAGACAGAGCTGAAAGCTTGTTTCCCATATATATATATGGGTTGCTGCATGGCTACTAAGCCCACCCACAAAAAATCTGCAAAAAAATGTGAAAGCAGCACTCAGTATATTGAAAGCTTCCTCTCCTGCTTTCTACTTTCCTTTTAAATAAAAATTAAAAAAAAGCCAAACCTTTATCTCTCTGGATTGGGTTAAACAGCATAAAATACTAACTTCCACAGAGCTGCACATGTAATCGCACCTTTGGTATCTATTTTCTGGCATAAAAAACCTGGGCCTTGAACTAGCAACCCAGACACAAAGGTTTTCTAGTTACTTTCCAGTTAGCAAAGCCTCTTATTTTAATATTTTTGATACCAAGTTAAATGTTTTTCTTCAAAATGCCTAAGGACAATGCTAATGCTCTTTCTGAATTTGCCTCTTCCCATTTAGTTATCTTGGTGCTATTCATTTTTAAAGGCTTAAAGTGGAGTTTATGCGGCATTAGTATTCATAGGCACATGCTAATTTACTCTTATGTTCGGATACGCAAGTGGTTTTTTTCAGACGAAACAGAGGGGATTAGATCTAGATCACTTGCTCTGAAGAAAAGTTGTAGCATGCCTCAACTTTCTGTTCTTTTCCACACAGCATCAATAACTAAAACTAGATTTCTTATTCCTAAAAAGATTAATAATAAATATCTGCTGCAGAGTCGGAAAGAAAAAAAAAAAGCATTCTGGTGTAAGAAAGTCACAAAGCCCCCAACCCCGCCCTTCACCCTCCTACTTTCTCCACAGGGACAAGGGATTATTACCACTGATCCCTAATGCCACTCTCAGCTCCTCAGCTTTGTGCTGCTGTGGAAGCCCTGAGTGCACCCCAAGCCCTCGGTGCAGGTCTGGCTGCTCCGGGAGGTGGGCTGGCCAGCTGACCACCGTGACACCACAGCCAAGGGCTGTGCTCTGGCTGTTCTTTGTCAGCTCTGGCAGCTGGAGGGAAGGCAATAGTTTGGGTCTGTCGCAGCCAGCCAGAGCTAGGGGGTCATTCCCAGCTAGGGGAGGGGAGCATGAGTAAGGTCAGCATGTCCCTTGCCTCAGTTTCACAGCCATAGAAATTTCCTTCAATCTACAAATGTGGTTGCAGGAGAAACTCATAAGAAAAGCTTTTTCTAAGTGTTCAAAAGCATACTGTTGGAAAGGAAACACACCGCCTTTTTGGTTCTGTTTTCACTTCATAACTCAGATTTTAAACTTCATTGTTGTTAAGTATAATAACATTTGAAAGCAAACCCAAACTTTCATCACTTTTCCCTACATTTTCTGTTTGGAAACAAGAGAATTACCTCACCAAAATCCATTTACGTAGTGAATTTGATTTGGAATATGTAATCCTCCACGAGACGATAATGCAGTTAGAGGGACATGAGCGGATGCCCCATTCCCCTCTGGAGCGGCTGTAGAGCATCATGGAGCCAGCCCTCACGTAGACCCCAGTGCACTCTACAGAGCCTGGCTGTGGCCCTGCACAGACATGGACATCCCAGAGTCACTCCTGGATCACTTTTAATGTTTCATTTCTTCCTGACGCCCTCCAGCAGTAAAGGCAACACTGCGGGAGCACTCCAGGGTGGATGGGGAAGGGGAGGCAGGCAGCTCAGCAAGGTCTTCTTCAGACCACTCAATAGGAATGGTTAGGGAATAAAAGGTTTTCTTCCAGGCACACTTCTCCCCAGTCATAGGTATTCACTATTAAGGTATATAGGGTGTTTCTTTCCCCCTTAGGAAGAAGGACACGAAATTATCTCAAGAAGTCAGAATTCACTGTGGGGTAAAAACAAGCAGGTCAGCTGAGTACCTGTATCTACATGGTGTTAACTGAAATATGAACAACTTCTATTCTTATGAGAGCATATCAGTGCCATTTGGGGGTGCTGTATCTCAGGTCCAGTATGACTTACAATGGTTACTTTATATTTTGCCCTAAGTCTGCCACTGATTTGCATCACTGGAAGCCCCATAAACACATCGAAGGGATTTTCCAGACAGGAACTTTATACTAAGTCAAAAAGAAATATAACATCTACGCTGAAGCTAAAGGATGACTGCCCGGCTAGACCACCAGGACCTGAGTCAATCAGACATCAAGGTTACATCAAGATGAGTGCATCAAAGAGTGAGAGGACACAGTCCTGGGTACGAGAATGCAGCCATCTGCCCCAACAAACAGATACAACTTTCCCTGACACTGTTCTGGCCCATGCCAACCAGCACTGTCTTAAAAGACGCCCAGATGGAATTCCAGAGGACGCACATCCGTACCTGGGATTGCTTGCAATAAGCAATGTGTGTGCTTCACTCTGCTCTGAAAGCTCAGAGGATTTACAATCAAAGCTGTTCTTCACCACTGGCCTCTGTGCCTGGGAACACTCTGGGGCACGTTTAATTGTGTCACCTTGTGTAACCCAAAGGTCCGTTTCCCCCGAGACTCTAAAATTATAGCTGTTGCTTGGCATCAAACTTTAAGGACACTGCACTGCTTGTTTTATATCAAGTTGCAATACAATTTATTGCATAACACAAACAAAAGTAGGGGCTGCAAAGTCTGTCATTCCCGAGAGAGGAAACTTAGGTTTTAAAGCTGCACAGACAAATTCTGATACATCACCCCTACCTGAGCCCTTCACAAGCATTACTGAATTTGCTCCTGGGAAGTCCTCATGCAAAACAGGGTTTTTAGTGCACTTATTTTATACCTTGTAATCAGGCACTGGAATCTTCAGACGAACAGTACTCACCCTTTCATTTTTTTTATCAATTTGAACTATTTCTGCTTGTTTTTTCCAGGTATTAAAATTACCCAGTTTTAGCCCTGGATACAAAGTACAGTTCCCTGTTGACTTCAACTATTGAACTTACTGTAAGGCAATTCTATCAGAGGCATTACATCCCTCCTCAGCCTCATTTACCCTTGCTGTTTTTCTCCTCTTCCTGTTCCTTTTCCTTTCCCTTTTCTTTTCCCTTTCTGTTTTTCCTTTTTTTCTTGTTTCTGTCTCCTGCTTCCCTTGTCTATTTCTCACACAGGTCATGGGGCTCTGAAGGCACCAAATGCATAGGATTGCTCCAGGTTGCTATGTCCAGATGGAAATAGCAAATAAAGGGCAAGTTTGGCCCTTAGTTTTGTTCACATGTAGTCTTGGACTCATGCCCAGGAAAGACAGATACCACAACGGCACCTGATTTTCTATTAACTCTGGAAAATACATTTTTCACTCATTTTTCCCGTAGAAATGTACAATCTCCCTAGGTTGAAACTTCATATCATATTCAGGCTTCTAACACAGAAAAGTTGCTTTAGGGTAGGCAGGTGCAGAGAAAAAGCTGGTCCTATGAGCATTCACAATGGCCCTACTCCTTCCAGGATTTCTCTCCAACAGCTGGGATTTGCCTGTAGCCAGTGAAGCCCCACTTTAGGGAACAAATTGGCTAACACTGATGTTCTGGTTTAGGCAAAAAGGGCCCTGGCTGGTGTAAAATAGAGCATACAGAAGGTTAAAACGCATAAGGAAAAGGAAAAAATAAAAGAAAAAAGTGCCCTTTAATGTCACTGGATCTGCAGTCCTGCCAACCTTCAGTGTTTTACTGTGAGTTACATGAAATACTTTGGTTAATGAAATATTCCAGCAGCAGCTGAACTGGACAAATGCCTCAGGTTTTCTGTGGAAGAACAAAATAGAGTATCTCAGTCTTTCATGTGGCACAGAGAAGCTTGAAATGACCGCCCTTGGGCAGACGAACAGCTTTCAAACCAAGAGGCCTTTTCTCCAGTTCCCAATTTGTGATTTTTGAAAAGCTTGCCATTTCTAAACCAATTGTGTATTGCGTTGGTCTCTGCTCATGCAAGGCTGCAAGCTGCAGATCCAAGCAAGGAACCCCTGTCATGTCACTTTGCATATGAGTTATATGAATATTTCTGTTCATGAACCTGTCCACAAGTGAGTGTCCCACTTAAGCTCCTTAGAAATTGGTGTGTCGCATCCTAGTGGACACAGTAATCCTCCCTAGCTGACCTCCTCTAGTCTGGGAAAGCTCATCTCCATAGACATCTAGGGCCCAGTCTGCCCTGCTTGGCCATGTCTCCTGGCTGGGGCTGAGGCACAGAACGGACCACACATGCTGTCTCCTCTGCAAACTGGTTTAATTGGACTTGAGTCCTTAATGAACTGGGACTTCCAGCTCTGCTTGTTTAGCAGGGAGAGCTCTCTTAATTTCTTACTGTGGCACACTAGATTTAGTGCAGATCCTTTAATTTAAATGTCAGAATGTGAGCAGTAATTTATTTCCATAAAACAAAAAGCAATAAAGTAAAATATATTAAGCTCTGGCTGTGAGAGCTCAGATTATACAATTTATAATTGCACAGAACACAAACAGCAAAAAACTACCCACAACAGGATGAGTTATTATCACTCACTTAAGCATTTGATTCAGGGCTGCTGAAAGTGGTTGCAAGAAAACAATGAAGAAAAAATTAAAAAATGAGAAGCCAAAGCATTTGGGACACTGAAAGGTCCTTAGTGACAGTCAAACATTGGGAACAGGAGCAGCTGAGGTGTCCCCACACCTGCTGGCCTTCCCAAACCCCCCTCTGCTGCTCCTCCCACCACTTCTGAGGCTTACTCTGACCTCCCATTTTCATACTGGTTACTCTTCACCAATTTTCATATATGTGTTACACCCTAAAATCACACCCTCGATAAATGATAAGGAACACAAGGGAATAAGATGCTGCATTCTTTCCATCTGGGACCATATTTTTTCAGCAGTCAGCACCTGGGATAACCCAAAGCTGATCCTCAGTAAGAGCCTATCTGACACCAGTGATAGCATCACAGACACAACTGTGACACAGGAATTCAGATGATGATTAGCTGAATCAAACTCGAATGACACAGCAAAGTGAAATGGTGAAAACACATCTGGGATAGGAGTAGAAATATTTTGACTAGTACCTGCACAAGAACTTCTCGGAGAATTTGAGCTCTGATCCCCATTCTTTCAGTCTAGCATATCCATAAAGTGATCATCAAGTAATGAGGAATATTTAAATCATTCCAGCAAAAGCTAGTATTTGGAGGAAGCATATAAACATCAAAGGCCTCAGTAAAAATGTACAATGAATAAAACAGCCTCATTATTGGTTTTTGAGTGACAAAGGAGAGGCAGACCTGAGGACAAAATCACCAGAAGTGCCATTCAGAAATTCTACTCTATACCAGAACTCGAGCTATTACAAAAGTCACTGAAGCAGAACTATAGAAACAAAAATCTGGTGGTCACAAACCTTTTGCCAAGCCTCCCCACTTTCACTGCTGACCTTTATGCTATGTGCTGTGGAGAAGCTAAGGACGTATTTCCCTGTGCATCTTCCCTGTACAGTGAGAGTCACCTGCAAAGTGACTGAGGGTGCATTTGATCCCCTCATCCAGATCCTCAGTAAAGGTATTAAACAGGGCTGGTCCCAACACTGTGCCCTGGGGAACACCACTATTCTGGCTGGCAGCTGGATGGAACTCCATTCCCCACCTCTCTCTGGGGCTGGCCATCCAGCCAGTCTTTATCTCAGCAAAGAATACACCCATCCAAGCCATGAGCAGCCACTTTCTCCAGGAGAATGGGTGCAGGAAGGGTTTACTTGGCAAAAGGCATCTGCTGTGCTTTTTTGAGATGGGGAGGGTACGATCTGACACAGCTACAGCACGTGTGAGGGCTTATCAGGTCCAGGAGGACAGGGTGCCAAATTCTTGGACCTCTGTGATTTCCTTTCTGTTTTACTTGTAATAGGCTGGAAAGCTTCAAGAGTGGCTCTTCCAGCCCCACTTAATGCCCTCACTAGAAGGCTTCATGGAAGCCTGAGGAAGTCCTGATTAACAGTATTCATGCTGGGCCAGGGCTGGGGCACTCCCCTCCTTTTTGCTAACCCTTAATGTATTCATTGCCTTATTTTCATACATGCTGATTGAATAGCGATTTATTCCTCCGGCTCCAGGATAGTCCCTCCATACTAAATGTGAAATCTTTATTCCAACCAATGTCTAAATCATTGTTTTCTGGCGGCGCAGATCATGTGGCACAGATTATTAATAGCTCTGGTCTCTACACCACTTGACACGGCGCTCCAGCTGTCATTCTGCTCCCTGGCTCGTATGATTCTTGCACTGGTAAAGTGCCAGGCCCGGGCCGAGCCCATCAGTCACTGTCACCCACCACCCAGTGATGAATAGCCCCGCGAGCGCCGTGGCGAGGCCCCGGCTCCCGTTCACACGCGCCTGACTTTTCCCAACTCCAGCACACCAGCTGAGGCCGGGCCCCACCGAGGTGGGCCGTGGCGACCTGGAAAGACCACCCCCACCCCGCACCCCGGATTAGTTAAAAATGAAACAAATCCTAATGCGATCATGTCACTAATTATGCATTTAATTCAGTTATAAGGAGCTAATGGCTCCCTCAGTGACAGCTTTTACTGCTAAAAGGCAATTCATTCCTAAAACTGAGAAATCTAATTACACAAAATGCTTCGTCCTAATCCTTTCAAAGAATAATCTTATTTGTAGACATTAACATCCCAGATGCTGCTGCTGTTTGTCCATTATGACAGTGTTTGTCCTGAATAATGTATAAATAGCTCTTTCTGGACAGTTGCATGTCACTAAATCAATACAATTTGCTGCCTTCTGTTACATTAAGTCAGCCTGGGCAAGCTGGAGAAAATTAACCTTTTGTTTCCCACTCAAAAGGGCCTTTGAAATTAGAAACAAGAAAAGGTTGGTGGGCCTATGGGAATCATGAGGTCTTTTTTTTTTTAAAACCCACAAAGTATTCAGCAGATCTGCAGGGCTGGTGATGGATATATCTTCAGAAAAATTGGCTAAACATTTCCAGGTAGTGGGAGAGACACAAAGGGGAAAACTGTGTTATGCTTAGTTGTCTCTTCCTTAAATCCTTCAGGTTTCTTCTACAGAAGCAGCTAAATTGTAGTAGATTCTCACCATAGTGTTTTGCTGTCAAGGGAACAATACTGCTGCTAAGGTGTTCCTTAACAGTTGCAGTAGCTCCCACAGCCAGCGAGATGGGAAATATACCCACGGAGTTGCTCTCTACACAAAAAGCCCACCGAACACCCTAGAAAATAGAAAAGCTTTCTCTCATGCCATATGTAACTGAGAAGATGAACTGAGGGCATGTAGCTTTGAACAGAAATACCACCAAGTATAAATCTGGATTTCAGTGTATTTGCCCATTTATCTTACGTATTAAGAATTAGGTGCCTGCACCTATTGTGTATTAAAGTAACCAGCTCTCCCCTAGTATTAGTACAGGAGTTTCAAATTTCCCTGTGATGTCCTGGCAGCATTCCAAGGGACAACCAAATGTCACTGGTATTTCTGAAAGCCTCAGATACACTTGTCTTTAACCATAAACTGAAGTCCCACTGAAACCACTCTGCACTTGCCAGGGACCAAGAGAGCAGCTGAGCAGTGCTCAGAACAGATCATGGCTCTGAGTGGGAAGGAAAACATGGCTCCTACCAAACCCATACCTCACCTCGAAGTAAGTATGAAGGGTACATACTCTAAGTTCTACTGCAAAGTCATTAGGAAGCTAACTTACTGGAAAAAGTCCAATGTTAAGAAATTATGTCCAAGTTCATATATCCTCATAGAATAGAAGTGACGCCTTCAGCTCTTATTCTGTCCCCAGCATCCGTGTGTCTGTTCTGTGAAATTACCAGCAATGTCTCTGATTTTGCTGGCTTCTTGAAACAGCACAGAAGAAGCTCTGCAAGCAGCAGGATTGGTGTGAAATTTAGGAGCAGTCTGCCATTCAAAAAGTGCAAAATGCAAATTAGAAAATGCCATGTTTCTGTATTGGTGATTTGGGTTCTGACTTGGCAGGAAAAGCTTCCATGGCCGATCTTCAGGGCACTGTAGGGGGTAAGAAAGGGAAAACAGACCACAGCTTCATTAACACAGAGGAGCATACCTGTCCCTTCAATGCAGGCTTGCACAGAGGTAAATGCAGAAACATACTCCTTCCAAACACATGACTCTAACAGACACTAATAGCAAAAGTCAAAAGCTTGCTCTTGGAACCAAAAATCAAATAACAGTCTATTTACCCAGAGAAATAACAGTACAATAAAGCATTCGCGTCTGCCATCCTGTGAAAAGCTACATGAGGGAGCTCCCTGAGGCAGCACATGCACAGCATAGCATTAGGAAGAGTCCCTCACACGGTGACAGGGCTATTCTGACTGTTTCCCATACAAAGAAACCACATCTGGTGGCATTACAGACTTTACTGCAATTTCAAAAACATTTTCTTTCTGTTTTCTTATTTTTCAGATGGTTATTTTCTTTTCCATGCCCACCTGGGTTGTTTCATTTTACTCCTCGAGAAAGTCTCATGGCATGTTTCTCCTGTGAGGGCTGCAGTTCATCTCTCCAGGACTTTTTGCCATTCATGACTTTGTGGATTAAATTATGACAGCTGCTTTGCTAAACTGAGCTTCTCCTTGCTTCCTCATCCTAATAACAGAGCAGACGAAGAGAACTACCAGCAAAGCTCCTTTTGTCACCCTGCATTGCTGAATTGCCATTGCCTTCCATGGAGATGGATGGTCAGATTTGCAGAGGCTGGGGGGACGTCACCTCTGTGATATTGGAAGTTTCCTCTGGAAACACATGCTGCTGAGGCATGCACAAATCCGGCCTCATAGAAAGCCATACGAAGTCTTTTTGCCCTTTGCCGGTGGCATCAACCTCTTATCCTATCACTTGCTCTGGCTCTGACACCACACTGAAGCAGGAGCTGGGAATCGTGTGTAGGAATGGTTTTAAACTAATTGCATTGCTACAGAAAACACGAAATCATTTCTTTAGACTCCCTGCTGTTACTGTTCTGTGGTTAGGAGGACATAGATACATAGTTATGTCAGGTCAGCATTTTTCACATGTACTAAATGTATTAAAAAAAATATTCAATGTATCCATTTGAATATTTTTAGGGGGATTAATTGTTCAAATCTAAAAAGTTTATGCCACTCTAATGGACTACTAATGGAAGAAGGTTTTAAAAAAATCTCTGCATTGTTCTGAGACCGGACTGTGACCTAACCACCAGGTATAATATGTACCAATATCTATCTTACACTGTGAAATTTAGATTGCAAATCCATTACGATAGAGTCTGTGTCTTTATGTATTGTGCGCTGCTGAGCAAGCTCACAGAGCTCAATAAATAATAAATGGTAGGAACTTGACCTTGAATATTAAACGTGATCTGAATGATTCTTCACCCAGGAATTCGGGTTCATTTTCCCCACAAGCTTTGTCTTGGGGACCGAGGCGCAGCTGTGACAGACAAGCAAAGCTAGCACTGTCTTCTGGCTGGGCTCGGTCTGATTTGGAGTTCCAGCTGTCCTCTTTTCCAATAGAAGCAGGTGGACAGTTTGTCCCAGTGGCTGGCAGAACACATCAGCTCAGATGGTCCACCACTGCCCACCTTACCCACAAAGCCTCCAGCTCCCCTTTCAGATGGCAGGTGCCTTATGAATGAGCTCACCAGGGGCAGGAAACCCAGCTTCCCACAAGATTCCTTTCATATCCCTAGGCCAAACCAATCTGATGTGTTCTGGCAAGCAAATAAAATTAGTAAAGCTTATTTGCAGTGTAAAACACAGATCTCCCATACCTCAATCAGCTACAGAGGAAAAAAGGCTATGATTTTCTAAACTGAGGACCAAGTATTGAAGATATTCCTTGAACACACACTATTTCCCTTTGATCATCTCAGAAACAATTCCTGTCTTGGTTAATGAAAGACAAAGATCAAAAAAAACCCAAAACACCCCAAAAAACTACCTCCTGATCACAGTGGTTTTGAGTGGTGCCTGGAACCTCATTTAGTTATCAGGATAACTTGAGGTTACTAATTTATTGCTGTTAGCAAGTAAGCCACCTAGAAAGGGCTCCCTTACAGCTCTCATGATAAATAACAGTTCCCTTGTGCTTAGTCAGTAACTGTTGCTTAGTGCTGGATTTAGTTTTCATTTAATCAAACAAATTGAACATCACCTCTGGTTATCTGTAAGAAAAGAACACCAACACTGGAAGACACAGGAAGGTAAGAAAAGAAGATTATGATATATTTTCCTTCCCAAATAAGTCATGGGTCTTTGAAAGGCCTTGTCAGTCATTAGATGCATTGCCGTTGCTTTTTTGCTGCAGAAAACATTTCTGGAAGGAGTAAAACATTCTACCCATAAAAGAGATGAGGACTAGGGATCAGAGTGTGACACAGATGGGCTTGAGCTGCTCCTGGGGAGATGAGAAGCTTACACTTCATTGCTCACAATCTCTTTGGAAAGCAGATGATTTCACAGAATCACAGAATCATTTCAGTTGGAAAAGACCTCTAAGATCATCAAGTCCAACCATTAAACTATCAGTGCCGTGTTCACCACTAAACCATATCCTCAAATGCCACATCCATGCACCTTTTCAACACTGCCTGGAATGGCGATTCCATTGCTTCTCTGGGTGGCCTGTTCCAACACTTGACCACCCTTTCAGAGTAGAAATTTTCCTAATATGCAATCTAATATGCTATTCTCTGAACTATGTTTTACCTTTTTGGGGAGCTACCCTCTGTTTCTGAAAGACTGATGCCTGCTATGGTAAAGCCAAGGGTTACAGGACAAGTGGAATTAGAGACCTGGAGCAGAAAAGCAGGCAAAGAAAAGTGGTACATTGGGAAAGTATGTTTTCTGGTTAAAGAGTGCATTGTACAACTGACCTGACGGCCAAGATAAGGGAATCCCCTTTAATTATGTGAATCTTCGATATTCTGTGTGTAATTCGAGAGTCCATGGAGCCAAGGCAAGGAACTGATCTTATCCTATCAAAACGAAACATATAGATTTGTAGCCTTCTAGGGGTGCACGTGTATCCAGAAGCAAGGAGAAAAGAAAAGGAACAGATGAGTTTCCTATATTTCCTCCAAAGTTCTCCTTGTTTTTTTTTTTTTCCAGAGCAAAAGAGGATTTATTAAGAGTGTTGTCTGAGGGTATACCTGGTGTTATTATTACGCAACTGAAATGAGAAAATATTATAAAACATTTCCTGTTACTAAAAAATCAGTCCTATTTTTGTGCTGTGGAATAGCATCCAATGGAAAAACAATCACAATGTCATTTAAGAGAGAAGGGAATAATTTCTTTATTCTCCCCCAAAATACACCTATATTAATTAGCTGAGTACTGTTTACAAAATATGGCATCCTTTCCAGCTGTATTTTATAGAATTCTTCATGGTTGATACTGTTTTAAGAGTCTGTGAGCAAGATTTCTTAACAAGAACAAGCACAAGTGAACAAGATTTTCTTAACAAAAAGAAAATCACACACTCAGTCTCTCTTGCCAGGATGGGATAAACAGCCACAGTTTCAGAGTCACTGAAAAACTATAGATTCTTGTAAGAAGCACTGTTAAAATGTAAAATATTAAATGTCACATGATTGC
Source organism: Cephalopterus ornatus (assembly GCA_013396775.1). Classification (NCBI taxonomy): domain Eukaryota; kingdom Metazoa; phylum Chordata; class Aves; order Passeriformes; family Cotingidae; genus Cephalopterus; species Cephalopterus ornatus. The sequence continues at coordinate 245,025 of VZRE01003724.1, read as the reverse complement.
TTACCAAACAATCTCTGCAGCAGCATTTTCATTCATGCTGAAAACAGCAAGATCCACACACAGTCCTGAAAGGCTTTGTCCCTTGGGATTGCCATTTCAGGTACACTGCTTGCAGTGCACACCCAAAACATCAGAGTTATCTTAGAGGGCCTTTGAGCAGCACCTGAAGGTGGCAAAGGAGAAGGAGAAGTAGTGTCCAGTAGCCCCGTTAGCTGTGCTTCACCCCTTGGTTCATTGGAAAGTCTGCGTCTGCCTGAGCAGGCTGGTGTGGTCAGGCAGAAAACACAGCTGAGCAGCAGGGCCTGGGCACCCCTCCATCACTGTCAATAAGCGAAATGGAGGGCCTTTACATCATTTCATTTACTATTTCAATGATTACATAGATCATTGCCTTCTCATTGTTTCAGTGATAGATTTAATTAACTTCCAATTAATCACAGAGGGTGATATTTAATGCTCAGCCCTGCACTGAGCACAGTGTCACAGACCAAAGAATATATTTTGAAGGCTTCAGTAATCAAGAGGTCATGGAAGATAGATGTTCTTCACCAAAAGAGAGAGAGAGAAGATAAATTTGTGTGTCCACTCTGCTCTGGCTAACTGTTTTAGGATAATTGTTTCACGTCCACATTATAACTTTCCTAAAGGTCCATCCATGCACAAAGCTAGATAAAAGGGAGGAAGGGGGGTAGGTAATAGGGTCATATTATAGAGACTTCATAGGGCTATAATTCCCATTGGCAGGCAGCAGCAATGTTTCCAGCTGCAGTGGTTAAGGCCCTGAAAAATGGGCAGAAAGAAATTTCCTGTACAGATACTTCTGTTTAGATAGGATGCCTCAAAAATACCAAACTCAAATCAACGACAAAAAGGAGAGTTTCATTATAATAAGGGTGACTATATGCAGTGCAAACCCCGCATCTCATATGTTGCCTTTCTGGGAGCAGAGTGGTAACATTAGGTCATCTGCTGTTGTCCTTTTAGAAGGGGTTCAAAGGACTTCTGGAAAAAAATTTCCTATTATTTTAAGCAGAAACATTTAATTGACAGCATTTCCCTGATGTATCTAGTGAACATATTTGAGGTGCCTGTGTCACTTAAGAAAATACTAGATGGTATGTATAACAGATATTTTGGACATGCAAAGCAAGTTTGTTTCTTTTTACTCTTTTGACAGCATTCATTTCAGGCTTTTGCCTGAGACAGTGCCCAAAGGTACTTCTGTAATACAAACAGTGATCAAGTAACCAAGGCTGAGAACCCTCCAAGTTGGCTTTCTGACCTGGGCGACATCTTAGCAATTCCAAAATTTCCAGCTGTGCAAGCTGGGAGACATGCTCAGCAAGGCCAGAGCTCTGCCCTGGGAGCCAGACAACTTCTCCAGCTCACTAGTTCATTAATTCCCACATAGCCAATATGCCCCAAAGCCCGCTTCAAGCACAGTGCTGGTGCCTCAAAAGGCTGGTCTGAAAGAAAGGACAACAGCACTGAATTAAGGATAAGGAGAACCCAGAGAAGCTGGAAGGAGCAGTAAGGAAGAAGAGACAGTTGCGAAGGGAGAGAGAGCACCAGGCTCTGGTCTGAAGGGGCCAGAGCATTTGTTACAAGAGCCACAAGACATTTCAAGAAGTCCCTGAACAAGATGGCTTAGTACTTCCACCTTGCCAGAATTGGTAAGGTGGACTGGTGCATTTGCAGAAATGCAAAGAGCTGTTGGTATAGGGACTGAACTTGCCCTGAGCATGTGGTTGGGATGACCTAGTCCATTCTTGGTTGCTCCACCATGCTTTTTTCTGGCCTGAGCAGGGCCCTGTGCCATTATGCTCTTTACCACCAGAGACATGCTGCCCACTGCCTGCCTCATCTCCAGACCTGCATTGCAGAAATAGTCATGAGAGAGGGGGAGTGTTTTCACACCCTCATAACAAGCAAATATATCCCATAAGGATTTCTCCCATGCTGGCAGTCCTAGCTAACCTGACAATGTGACAGTAAATTCAGCTGTGTGCATGTGTGTGCATGTGTGAGTGGGACAGAGAGATGGCAGGAAATCTTCTGACAAATGCAGAGTATAATTCTTCTCTTTCCTTCCCTGTGGCTAATCTCTGAGTGCAAAGTAATTATCTTTCTCATGACTTTAAATCTCTCTCTCTGGTATATTCTTGCCTGTCCAACATGACTTTACAACTCCTTCATCTGGCACACAGCTGGCGTGCCTCACGGTGGATTCCTCTAAAGAGTGATTTAAAGTTGCTTTCCATCAGTGTAAAACTAATGAGCAAGAAACATCTTGACACATGGTAACTGTAAGCAACACACTTGGTCAGCTGTGTACAAGAAAGACACCCTTACTTAAGGCTTTCCAACTGTTCTCTTACAAGCACTCAGACGGCTCAAAGCCCAGGATGCTTATTTATTAGTATCTTCACTTGCCCAGGTGTCTCTTTTCAGATAGACACTCCACGCTTCTAATGCAGCTTCCCATCTGGAGTTAGTTTCTCTCTCTCTCTGTTCCTAGGGATGCACTGGAACCTATTGGAGTTTTAACTCATAGGACATGCTCACTGTTTTCAGTTTTTGAAAAAAAAATTAGCCTGAAGCATTTTCTTTAATATTCAGTACTGTAGTATCTCAGCACTTGGTCGCAGCAGTATGAATACAACCACCCTGCTAGCTTCCCTCTTGTGATCCCAGATTTACCACAGCTGAACTGAAAGTACTGTGAAATTATTTCAGATTTACCAGGCATATGTGAGATGAGAATTTTGACCCCCACATAATTTATCTTCATTTTCCCCCCTGCTCAGAGCAGCCTGAGCAGAAATGGAACCTTGGGTCAGCATTTTCTTAAACAAATAACCTAAGTGAGACTCTAACCAGGATCAAGCCTCTAAAGGAAAGCACCCGCATATTCTTCAATTTAATCTAAATAGTTATTGGTTGCCATGAGTTTCAAGAGTTCAGCTTGGTGGAAAAACAGTGTCTTTATTTAGTACCTGGATGTGATTTTGTGGTTGTTTTAAAAAACATGAATGCAACTGTGGTGATATATACTCACTCACTAGTGGAACTAGCTGTCTAACACTCAAGTGTTTGTAACTCCATGCTTCAGGAGCCAAATCTTTCATATTCAAAACTTAAAATATGTTGACTGTAACACATTCTTAACACAAAATCATCTGCAGGGAGAGAGTATCTTTTCCTCATATGTGTGTAATACCACTAAGTAAATAACAGTGGAGTCATAAGAGCACTTAGGACATGGCACTGTCTTGGTAATGCACAAGGAGTTCTGCAGCTTAGCTAATACCTTGCTTTCTTCCCTCTCTCCAAAAGCTATTTCCTATTCCCAAACACAACTCCCTACCTCTCAAATCTGCACAAACTTTCAGCAAACGGGGTATCCTCTGTGCTCCCCTAACACCATGGGAAAAATGCTCTCTCCATCCCCCATTTAAGTTACAGAGCTGGCTGCAGGGAGCAGTGACTTGTAATTATATCTAAACTTCTCCCACCCTGTGACATCTTAGTCTACATGCCAACCACAGCACTCACCACAAAATTGCCAAAGAAAAATAAAGGTCAGTTCCTCTTGCATTTTAGCCTTTCTGCCCCATTACAAGGACACAGTATGAGCACTTCTTCAAGAGAATCTATTGGCACCAAACAGACATTAAACATGGAGAGAGAAGGAGAGCACACGTACCTGAGTGTGTGTGCACCGCACTGTCTGTGAGTGTGTTCCCTTGTCAGTGCACGGACTCACGGGAGGGAGGTCTAACAGTGAGCCCGGAGTGGAGGAGTGTGCATAACTTGTTACTTCTACTATTTTTAGCAGCAGAAAATGCAGCCTCAGGCCACCTACCCATCCAGGTGAGAGAGCCAGGTGTGCCTGGGGCTCTGGCATGTATTTCTGTGTCAAGGAGACACACCACCTAATCAAACACAAGGGGACAAAAAGAAATACAGGGAAGTGGTGCAGCATGGTGAAGCCACCTCCTCACTTGGCAAGCCCGTGGTCAGACCGAATATAAAACCTAGGATTTCCAGTGTCCTGCCCACAGTCTCTCTGAAACAGTAATCACAGGAAGGTAAAGGCTTTTTTTGTCAGAACCCAAAATTAGTTCTTCAGGTACTTTCTAACAAAGCTAAGTCACTGCTTCCTAAAAGACAAGGCAGGGAAGTTATTAGTATTTTGTACAATCTTACTATCTAGCTTTTTGAATAACAGTATTACCAGGTACGGCAGTATTCCCTATAGCTGGGTGTCCACCTGCTTGGCAGAACACAGGCACTTCCCTTCCAAACAGCAAAGGCTAAGCATTGTGGTTTGGAAGATCCAGATGTGTAGAGACATCGAGACATGTCCACGTGTATCTAAACAGAGGCACAAAGAAATTGCTGACTTATCCAAAGTCATGAAACAGCCTGTGGCCAGAGTCTTTCCCAAGTCCCATCCTTCCACTCGCACCCTCCTGCTTCTTGTTTCCTTCCACAGAGAGAAACAAGGAGCAACCACAGAGCCAAAACAGAAGACATAATTTTGGACTTATTTTAAAGAGGCAGTACTAGATTCTGGATATGCCTCAGCCTTACATGAAGGCAGACAGGGAACTACTGCACTGAGTGGAGTTCAGGAGCACCATGGTAGGAGATGCCTTTTACAAAGAACTACCAGCCCTGTGCTAAGCCTGAGTTAGATGGTGTTTATTTTGTGAAAACAACTCGGGTCCTTCTCTGAACAACTTTCTTCTTTTCTGGCCCAGAGACCTGCATGGTGTGTAGGGATAAATAAATCCAGGCTCTCTGAAGGCAAACTGATACTTCAATCATAAATGGAAAGACCTGTGTTTGACACATATGTTGTCAGTGACAGAATCTGTTGATGGAGCTGACACACTCTGAGTGACCAAGGGTGTCAGTGAAGGCCCAGAGGGCTGTGTGAGGCCCACATCCACCCTTGCTCTAACTCCAGCCAAACCCCCACGACAAATGCTTCTGAAAAGACCTGGGATGGGTGTGGAGCCAGCTGTCTATCTCTCCATTTACTTTCAGGGGTTCTAAAACACCCGGGATTTGAAGAAGGCATCCCTACAACTGAAGAATCCTGAAGATGCAGGCAGTGAGAAGAAGTGACTTAAGACCTAAGCAGCTGGACCCCAATAACCTGGAGAGTCTAGGTTTTAATCCCTCTCTCTCTTTCTCTGCAGATACCGGAATTTGCCTATTCTTCAGGTGAACACTTGCTTTCCATTAGCAGTTAAACACCCTCAAACCAGAGAGAGCAGGCTATAGAAGACTACTCTTTTTCCAAGATGCTCATGTTGGGGGTGGACCCTGGCTTTGCAGAATGCAGACCAGGGCAGCATGCACGACACGGACATGTCACTCTGTTCGAGCTGCACTTTCCTGTTCCTTACAAAATGGCTACAGATCACACGGGGGCAAAGTCCAGGTGCCATAACCAATTTGTTTCATTTATTTGGTAATTTCAGAGACTTCATAAGAGTAGTGTTTATCTGAATGGAGTAGAAGTTCAGAAAGGATGTCAAGATGAAGGAAAAGAAAAAAAAAAACAATAATTCAATTCTTTGGGAAAGGAGAGAACACTTTATATGTCCAGTACTGGAAAAACATTTTGGAAATGGATCTTCGACCTGCCCAATTACCTTGAAAGAGATGACTACCAGACTGGTACTGATTCTCAGCTCATCAGAGATGTCCCTGGAGACCCTGCTCATGGGGGTCCCACCTCGGCCTCTCCATGACTCCCGCTGTCCACCCCAGGGATTTGGTCATGATCAGATGGATCTCCTGCCCATATGGGGGTCTCAGTTAACCCACAGTTTAGACATGCCCATAAGAGTGCTAGATATCAGTGTTAACCAATAATTTCTCTCAGATGGTCAAGCTCCCAGCCTAAGGTGCCTCCTCTTGGTATGGCATGATGCTCCATCTAACCTCCTTAAATATTTCTTCCCAGTTTAGTGTCCTTCTCTTCCTGACTCTTGGAGCTGACACCACAAAATTAGGTGGGAAGGAACCTAGGGGGCTTCTTTGCTCCAGACCTTCTTTAGTTCTCCCAAAACCACTTACAGTGTTCATTGGCAGAGAGTCAAGGGCATTTTTACACCTGTCTACACTACTGAAGTGGAAGCTTCCACTGACCCTATCACCTTAGTGTAGGTTTCTTGTAGTCTTCATAAGATGCAATTTTGCTTGACTGCTCCTTGTAACTCAACAGAATTAAGACTTTTTACATTGGTGCATTTATTGTATCAAAAAAGCAATATATTTCTGTGTAATTATGTGGCCAAGCCCCCTAGCAAATAACAAACAAGTTAAGAGGGCATCTGTTGACACGGTGTCTTGATGGATTTCAGTCTTGCAACCTCTGCGTCTCTGCCTCTGACTGCATCAGCTTATTTGGCCTAATTAACCTGAGTTTTCCTTGCTCAACAGAAATCATCCCCATGAAAAAGTCGTAGCTTGCAGATTCTGAGAAAGGTTTTTCTGTTTTGAAATATGAATGAGAACATGCTCTGGGCCACCTGGCGCTGGCCTTTGTAAATTCCAAAATGGATTTATTACAAATTAAAAAGGAATTTTGGGAGTCCATTTTTTTGAGCTTATTCTAGTGTTCACAGATAGCTTGAGAGGGCAAAACTGTGGTGATGTGCAGTCAATATTTGAACAAAGGTATGTGTCCCCCAGTCTTTCTCCACATCTGGCGATTAACCCTAAGGGCTGGGATATTAGCGTTGGCATAGGGGAGTGGATATCATGACTTCTCAAAGACACTGTTTTTCTCACATTAAAACAAATGTGAGATAATTAATGTCTGGGCATCATTTGCTGTCTTTGAGTGGGGAATATACACACCCATGGAAGAAGTTAGCTGGACACATCTGAACAACTCAAAAAACCTGGTGGTTTACCTCAGCTGGCTCCTATGGCATCGATGACTGGGTGAAATACCAGCATGCTCTACATTTACTATTGCTGCCCACAGCTAAGGTGCAATCATGCAGTGCGCTGCAGTGGAGACATAGCTGATTTGCCACTAGCCAAAGCAACCACAGAACTGGGAGCAGCACACCAAATGCATGCGATGCCTAAGTTAGTACAGTTGGGTAAAAGGCAGGAATTTTTAGCCTGAACACCATCAGCATTAGTGTAATTGCACTGCTAATGAGACCTGAGCAAGCACCTCCACGTGGCAGCGTACCAGACATTCTGGGGAGCTCAGCACTGCACACGACTGCAAGGCATAGACATCCCCTGGAAGATGCTCCCAGGATACTTTTATCCTACAAGAACTTGCTAGAAATCTGCTTGTCTCCCTGCAGCTTGGTGACACTAATCTGGCAACCTAGCAGCAGGCACTGAAAGTTAACATCTGACCCAGGAACAAGAGTGGATTTGTTTCTCTGCTCGCTCGTTGTCAGATGAGAGCAGAATTTGTCCCTTACAGTGCAAAGGAGAGAAATAAAGATAGAGGGAAACCAACTCTTAGATACTCTGCTGAAGGAGCGAGAGCTTTAAGCTGGCAATTTTAAAAGCACAGCTCTGTTAAATAATCCAAGAAATTGGGAAAGCTGATCTTCTAGTCAAAGAACAAACTCATTTCTGAGTAGTTTCATTCACTCGGGAATAGTGCATATTTAATAGAAAAGAAATACCTACAAAAGCCCAGATGCAAGATTTACATTCAACTGAATTACAAAGCGTACTGAAAAGAATTGCTACATTTTGGTGGAAATCTTTTGCTTTTAGCATTTGTGAATTTAGAAATACTTTCGTTTTAAAAAAGCTTTTACTGAAGCATGGTTATCCCTAAAAAAAATGAAAAAGCAAACTTGCTGAAAAAATTAATTTCCAGTGGCTCTGCTCTATTCCCTTAGGTCTTTAAAAATCTCAGATTTAAATGGATGAATATGCAAGTGCCACTTATTGACGGCCTCCCACAAGCAGTGAAATCCTTTGAAATCATTGTGGAGGCAATTGTAAAAGAAGTTATATGCATAAAATTACTTCTCTGGTGCAATACGGATCATAAATCAGTTCACAATCAATCCACCCCCAACTATTTCAATCTAGAATATTTAAAAATATATATCTATACATAGGAAACCAAAGTTAAAAGACCAGTGACAAAGGGACATGTGATTGAAACACGTATTTTTTTCTTGCTGTGATGCGGCATGTAGGAGCTGGAGAATACTTTCATATTCATTGAATTTAGTAGTAAACTCACTGGCTGATGATTTCTTGTGATACTTAACTACACTGATAGCACGGTGAAAATGTTTGACCAACCCTAGCCACAGTGGTTACTGCACTAGCTCAAAGAAAATGTAAGGAGAGCATGAGGGACTAGACAACAAGATCCCTGGACTTTGTCTCCCCATGACCACATTAATGGTGGCCAGATCTAGGATTCTATGATGGATTCTATGAGGGAATGCTAGCTGATTACAAGCACAACCGAAACCTGCAGGTGACGCTAATCCACATTTTGACAACTTCTGCTAACAGGACAGGACAAGGTTGGGACTTTTTTTTGTCCTGTCAGACTCTACTTCTGGATAATCTCAGAGACATAACACAGTATTCTTTTATTTTTCCCTTAAATCTCTTTGAGAGTCAATAAGCAATTCATACAGAAGCACTGCTGCTTTACCTGGTCATGCAGTGTAACTCTGAAGTTGGTTTAATGAGCCGGTATGCAGGCGAGGAAGAAGGGAAGGAATCACCTGGAGTTTAAGCAGACAACGTTGGTGATGAGGGGAGAGCTGAGTTTTTCCAGAGGTGATAAGCTACACATCACAAACAGCACCAATATGGGCTTGAGACTACTTTCCTGCCAATCTGTTAAATATACAAATCTCTGAAAATAATATGGTCCATTTAAGAGATCTGCACTTGGAAACACAAGGAGTTTTTTAAAACTCACAGAAAGGAACAGTGGGGTGGGCTGAGATAAAATGTGAAGAGGGCATTTCCCTTTAGATCCATACCCAGATTTTATTTCCTCCTAAGGAAAAAAACCTTTTAGCAAATTATTAGATAATTTGCTTCATTTTATAAGTAGAAAAATATTTGAAAAGATGAAATAAGTATGTTCAGTGCAGCCTGTGCTTAGCAGAGAAAGAGACTGTGCAAAAGGATATTTCCAAGGGACAATATGAGCAGGCACTGAGCAGATTCTGACTGTGTTCACATACTTACAATAACAGTAGGTGAAATACATTATTAGTGATGGTTGATGTTGACTTTTACATTTTCCAAGGGTAAGGTTTATGAGTAATGAGTCCCATAGTAGCCCCATGTTACAAGAAATAACACCATTATAATATCAAAGCTGTAACCAGAGCACAGAGGAGGCTGCAATATAAAGCTGGAGTGGAATCACGCTCACACGGTGGGTTTTCTCACCTCTGCTTTAAAGAGATTGGTTTTAAGTAAAAAACGAGGACAGTAGCTTTTCACCTCAAAAATTATTTGGAAAATTAGCTTTGGTCTACCTAAATTTTCCCATCTTGCTTGTGGAGCAGAAAGACATCTCCTCCCTTTGTTTCGCAACCTGCTGGGCAGCACCACTAAACAGAGGCCATGGGGTACCAGAGCAGTTGCAGCCTCTGAGGCAGAGGGAACAGGGCTCCTGTCCCTGCTCCAAGTCAGTGAAAGGATCTAGGTCATTTGGCTCTTTGGCCTGTACTTTTAAACTTGGGTGTTGTCTTTCTGCTCAGAAATAGCTGGTCACTGCTTCTGAATTCTCAGATTAAAGGATTTTTGCGTAATAGATTTGATGGGCTGCACTGGCCATCTGGGCCAAGTGTAGAAGATTCCTATCCATGGGTTTGTGGGAATTTCTTGCATTTCCCATTTCCAGCAAACATCTCTTAATGTTTTCAAGACATGTCTGTGCCCTAGAGAGGTAAGGATGAACATTTACATTACGTGCCTGCAACATATACTTCTAGAAAGTGAATACCCAATGTCTCAATAATTTTAAAATCCTATATTTAATTCTGTTCCAGGGGGTCCCCACCTTCCTTTTTTTTTAATTTATTTTCCCTTGCCCTCCTAATATCTGTAAATTACTCCTGGATATTTGCTTTTGTTGACTTGAAAGAATAAAGACAGTTCTGGGTCTCTTCCTAGCCTGCACATCCAATTTTTATTTCTCTTTCTTCCTCTCTCTCTCTAATTCTTTTTGTTTGCCAAAACTATCTTGATATTTAAACAGTTAGTGAGGACAAAAAAACCTCAAAGACAATAAATTGTAATTCTTCTTTAGTCAATTTTTGAAAGCTGAGGCAGTTACAAAGATTATATCTGTTATGGGTAAAATTATATGTGTGCATGGAGAAGCCTTTCTCCATTTCTCTTCATGCAGTGTTAAAAAGGAAGGCAAAAGTGAAAAAACAGAGCCCAATCTGTTTAAGGTTTTCAAACGCAAATTTTCCATTTTAATCAGAAAGGCTTGTCTGGTTGCATTATAAGATTTCTTGTCGAGAGTAATCAAAATGACACATTCCTGAGAGAAATATAACTTTAAAACACAGTCCATAAAAATGGAGTATATAACATTACTGACGCTGCGATAAAACATTCACAGGAATGGTAAGATACTCTTCTTAGAGTTTTCTCAGCATTATCAACAAGCCTCTTATGATCTCCACATCATGGGAAAGCTAAGAAGGATCATAATTAATTGCCTCTGTGCTCTATTTATTTAACTTGCAGATATAACCAGGCCTGTTAGAAGTACAAATCATGCCCACGATTGATGTGACCATGACAGCAAACCTCAGTAACATGTGTAACAAAAAAGAAATTTAAAAAATCTCTTTTTGCTAGTAGGGCTTACTACTTACTTTTCAGCCCATCGGTTTGTGGTGTCTGAAGGTTAGTTGTAGAGATGCCAGGGCTGGGAATTTTCCCACTCTGGCTCTCCCCGGGCAAGCAGAGGTGCACACAGTCCTGGTCCTGGGTGCAGTCTGCATCCTGGAGGATGCCCACGAGGGTACTGTGCAGCATCAAACTGCAAGCTCGAGAACTAGACAAGAGAAAGACAGTTTAGTGCAATTTTATTGACAGAAACTCCCTTGTTTTACATCATGTTAAAAATGTTGGTGTTTTCCTTTGGAGCAACTGAACTATACAATAAACTCACATGTTTTGAGGTATAGACTGGGATAACCTGAAAGCTGCACTTTCTGTTCCTGCTTTTAGACAGCAAAAGTCCTGCTGGCTTCAGCAAGTTTAGAAGTTCATACTTTTCCCACTTCTTTTAGAATAGTGCTTGCATGAATATCCATAGCAATAAAATACACACTTCAAACCAAACAAAACCTCCAAGCCAACTAAATGCTTCCTAATGCCTTTGCTCCGTCACCTGGGCAATGCTCCTTATGCTCCACAGAACTCAGCCTCCAACCAACTGCTCAGCTGAATAAATAAATTCTTTCAGTTCACTATTTTTATCTTGTGTTCATGTCCATTCCCAGAGATCATTCCTCCTCTTCTCTCTTGCTACAGGGCTTTCACAACCCCATTTTGCAGGAGGCCATCAGAGCCCTGCCAGCCCACCCCAGGCTTTCCCAAGGGCTGCCCCTCTTTCTTACTTCTTAGTTGTCATCAGGAGAGGAAGGCGGCAAAATACATACAGCTGGTCAGGGTGGTACAGCTTTTCCCCCATTTTCAACATTTTTTCTTCTATTATTTTAAGTTTCCAGACTTGAAAACCACTTTAAAAAAAGGTACTGGAAGCACACCAAGATAGGATTTAACTGCTTTGCATAATTTTCCCTTATTCCAAGTCAGAGCCTACCTAATCAGATCAAAACTCTTTGGAAAGAAGTTGAAACTGCTGCTTAAACTGCAACCACCCACAACAGGATCAGATGAGACACCTCTGACAAAGTCAGTCAGTAACCGCCCCTTATAACACGTCCTCCTCCGGCATTTATCTCCTTGGCACATGTTAAGAGACCCTTACTTGTGAGTCCAAAGACTACATGACTTTTGATTTCAAAATACTGGTGCCATAGGTATGAAAGTAATGAGAACACAGGATTTGCCCAGCCTTCCAGTCCTCATCAGCCACCTCTTTCCAGCAGGACCTCTCTTTCTCTTTCTCACACCCACATGCCACCGTTCAGGGTGTATTTCTCCAGCAGCTCCACATGTACTACAAAAAGCACGTAACAGCTGAGGCAGGGGAGGAAGCAGGGTGACGTGGAGCTGGTTTCATTCCCACAAAGGAGGATGTCTTTTTCAACAGCTGCAAACATCACAAGGAAATTAACAGGACAAATTAACTGAAATACTACATGCAATTCATCTACCATTTCATTTGATTGACACGTGTATCCACCCACTTACTATTACCCTAATGAAGATGCCATAAAAACTCTTAGTTACTTAAAAGCCAGTAATTAGTGCAGTTTAAGGATGTATAAACCCAGGAGCTGTCACATCACCCACCCAGTGGGGTAGCTATTAGTGAAATGGAAACAGGGAAGGCCTGGCAGGCAAAACAGGAGCTGTGTGATCTGAATAATTCAACTTTCGTGAGTGGTGGCACACGGCAGAGCCCGATGGATGTTCCCATCGGTAAGAGAATTGGCTTCGTTCCTGCTTCAACACTGCAGTTTTGGGGCAGGTTTGGCTCTGGACAGAATGTGCCTCTCTCAGCTGCTGACAGGGCAACTCAGAGGCACTGGTAGAGCGATCACCTGCTGCACTGACATGTATGGAGCTTGGGCAAATGACGCTGTTTGAGGCTTAATCTCTCCATCAGCATCAGTGAAGATTTATAAGACTATGTCTTTTTCTCGACCATTCTCTCTGTTTCTAGGCAAAAATGAGTTAAAAGCACCTGCCAGTAATGTGTGGGTAAGGATATGGCCAGGGTTTATCACCTCTTCTGAAAAAATCAGAGCTGAAACTTTCCATGAGAAACTGCCCTTTCAACGGAAGAACTTCCAGGAAAAACAACTCCCTTTCACCTTCAGAAGAAAAAAAAAATCCCCAAAGTCACACTGTTCCTGTTTTTCCAGTGCAAAATTAATTTTTAATTTTCTCTAGCATAATGGGGACTTGCAGAGTCCTACAAACCCTGCCCTGTCGTGACATTATGCAATAACTACACCAGAGCAATAGCTTGTAATATCAGACAAAATCGTGCAGACAGACTGTTACATCCCATCATGCTAGGAGCAGGTTAGCTATCAGCCACTGTGAAGACTTTTAGCTCATTAAACCAGGCGGTGCTGTATTAATTTTTTCTGAGTCACATTAATTTAGTCCACTCATTTGATTTACAAACGAAGCCCACATCAGTTCTGAGACCACAACAAGCTTGAAACAGCAGATCCCGCTGCCAAAGTGGGGTGATACCTTGATGAACACCCAAGTGCAGCCTTGCTACCAACCACAGGTGAGTGGCTGCTGTAATGCAAACTCCTTGTCAAGTTCACTGCAAATTCCAAGACCACAGTCAAAATAAAATGTCCGTACCAGAATGGTTCTGAACACTTGAAACATGGATCAGCACCTGAATTATTCAGCTGAGCTCATTCTCTTTTTCTCATCTGTAAAAGTGACAGAAGTCAGAAATGGTGCTTTTTGAAATAGGTCAAAATGTGGTTCATTGCCAACTCAGTGTATTTGTTTCGATTTTTTTGTGTGAGGGTTTTTTTTCCTAACATGACTAATATGGAACCACAAAGATCTTGCAGAATAAACAAAAGGAAGGTTGGAGGTTTTTTAATAGAAAATTTCATAGTGACGATTAGCAGGCTGTGGAACTTTTACTTTACAAAGAGACACTAAAAAGGAAGTAGCTGTTTATTCAGTTCCTGGGAAAATAACTAAATGCTGGCTGGTATTTATTCAGCTGAATTATTAGAATAGCATATGCTCCAATACTTAAAGTTGTGTCAGCATTTCCATTATGAAGCTTAGCACTTAAGAAAATCAACCCTGAAGCAAATTGGTTAATAAATAAAAATAACCTCAATAAATCAAATTAGCTTTTTATAAAGTTAAATTGCTTTTTAAAATTCTGACTATTAAAAAAAAAATGTTTAAAAGAACAAAGAGACGCTAGTTTCAACCTGTACCAGAAAGCCTTCAGGATGCTTTCATACTGATAAATTTATAAAATGTCCATAGAGAAGCAGTTGAATTTTTTTCTCAGTACATACCAGAATAAAGATAAAATTGGGAATTATCTCACTGACAACTTTGTCTATTTGAAGTTGTTTTCCTATGTAAGGACAGAAATGTACTTTTATTTTGAATTTGAGATAATTTCTATACTTCTCATCTTTTTTTTATTAGAGGCTAAATTCCCATTTCAGAATTTCAGTAAACTGAATGTCTTGATAAGGATTTTGACTAATGTGATTTAAAAGCCTTTTCTCAATAATTAGGAAAGGATAGTTTCATTTGAAAGATATTGACACTCTTCCAAATATTTTAAAAATCATAATTTTCAATCACTATAAAAAAATCTCAGGATGCTTCTGCTCCAGCAATATGTGTGTAACCAGACTTTCATTACTATTAAATTGAGGCTACTTTGGTGTGCAAAGTTACACACTTGAACAGTTTTTTGAAAAATTTTAGTCAATTCCTTTTTTTGCAAGCCATGGCTAAAAATCCCAAGTGCTTAAATTGCTAAATCTCAGTGTACAGAAGGATCTTGGCTAGAATTGTAGATGAGTTTTTCCACACCCACAAAAAACCAGCACCCTACCTAACCCAGGGGCAGAAGGCTCAGCTTTAAAAATTGTAGAATTCTGTGGGGAGCACGGCCTGGATAATCTAGCTGATTTTTGGGATGCTGGTTTGTTCACTCCAGGCATCACCAGCTAATCATGCAGTCTTCTCCCTCTTCCTCAGCCCCATGTCCCACCACCTCATACTCCTTAGTGGGAGGCACCTTTTCCTTTTCTAGTAATTAGCTAACTTCAAATACCCCCCACCATGTTCCCCTAATGATATACCTTCTTTTACTGATGCCAGCACTTCTTTGCCTCCGAATGAACTGCCCAGAGACTCGCACCCAGGACGAGAGAGACAATTCATGGATGTCGCCGTGTCAGCATTCCCCATCACTAGCTCCAAACCAAAATGCAAAAGCCCTAACACTTGTAGTTACAGAAAGGTTCACGCACAGGACAAACTCATTGTGCTGCCACAATATACACCCTGTTATTATTGATAACATTATTATATAACCTAATGCAAAGCTCTACCTCACCGTTCATGGAACTGCGTTAAAGAAAACATTCGTAACATTGGTCCTGACATCCTTGGGATTACATTTAATGTGTACGTGACCTGAAGCAACCCCCTGGTACCTGATCATGATGCTAAGCTGTTTATTTATTTATTCTCCCTTATTTCAAATGGTGAAGATGATTAATGCCGCTACCTTTGCTGCATTCACCTCTGCTTTCTGGGGGCTGTCCTTGAAGGACATCCGTTTAAAGAAAATGCTGATAAATCTAATCTCTCCTTGTCAGGCTATGCAAATTGTGACTTTACCAGAACCTGTGAACACCTACTTCATAAGTGTGAAAAGCCACTGGAAGAGACTCCAGTGGACACAGCAGTAATCCTTGTAAGAAAAAAAAAGGACTCCTATAGCCAACACTAGTGATGTAAAACAGTACACTTTTGAAGGATATGGCACAGTTCAGATAGGTAATAGGGAAGTTAAGCACAAGTGGGAACCTGAAAGTTTCAGAACATTGTCTTTAGGATGAGGACGGTATTTCTGGGGAAACATCAGCAAACCCCCACAATTTAGATAGGCAGCAACTCCATATTTGATAGCTTTTACTGCAAGATCTAGAGGAGTATTTGATATTAAACAAATGAGTCTAATTTCTCCATTTCCTCCTCCCACCCTCCAATTCTGGGAGATTATGATTTTCTTGGATGGTATTCATCCGTCAGAATGATTCACCATACAGTTCCCATGAACAACCTCTGGTCCCTACAGATTTTCTCAGAAGCTTGGTTAAAGACAGGCCTGACTGTATCCCACTTATACATTTGTGGGGAGCACGTCTGAAGTTTCCCTTGGGATACGTTCTATCTTTACTGGCACCGTCTGCTCCAGACTCTCAACACACTTTCTGCAAAATCATATGCTGGCTCCAAAAGCACACAGATCTATACCAAATATCCATTTGCAAAGTCATAATTTGGCTCTCAATAAATTCAGGGGGTTGTATTTCAAGAAACTTGTATTAATTTCTGTTTTCTATACATGTCCACATGGATGAGCTGAAGGCAAAAATGTAGCTAGAGAGTGCTGTCATCTTTGCATTGGGAAGGCTTTTTCAAATGAAGGAATTTGGTATAATCCTCAAAAAGCAGTCAGTCTAGATGAACTTGGCCATCTCTGGTAAACAGCAGTGCATATTAAAGGCTAAGTGGCAGTACTGTTGGCACCACGGTGGTCCAAGCACATAAAGGAGGTGAAGGTAGCAAAATGCAACATCTTTTCCAAGCATGACTGAAATTTGTCATTGTTTCTGAAGTGTGTTTGCTGTTCCTAGGAAAGAATAAAAAATAAAGATAGTCTCCCTGTTGCAAATCATGCCTTGCTTGCAGATGAGACAGCTTCTCGTGCAGGCAGGGCATAAAATGCCTTTTGCCTTTATTTTTCTCAACAGAGGACAAAGGGAATGGTGGAAAAGATGGGGGCATAAGTTAATTGCTCCTCATCAACTGGCTCATGGTTACCTCTAATATATACTGTAGCTTAATCCGGCATACCAGTTAGGATATAATATAGAAGGAGCTAGAACTTCAAGCCAAAATCTGTTCCAACAAAAACAAATTTAATGCTGGGTTGCATATCTGGTCGGCTAAATTGTGTCTGTGTTTAATTTGCACATGTCTGTGTGTTTCTCTGAGTCAGCTGAACTAAGAAGTGAGACATTGTAAGGAAACCTGCTTTTACGCTATTCCCAGGTGAGTCAAAAGGTACCACCCAGACCTTCAGAAAAATCCACTGGGTGAGATTTCCCACTCACTTTCCTTCGAGACTGTGGAGGTTCCAGATTCGTAGATCCTTAGGTGGAATGAAAATGAGAACTTGACACCTGAGCAAAAAGTTCACTGACTCACAGGGAGGCAGTGGAGGTGACCAGAGCCACATGTCCACTTTCTCAGAAAAGACCTTTGCACAGGCCTGAATGCCACATTTCAACCCCTGTGACTTCTTTCAGTGACACTTAACAGCCTCCAGAGCAACTGCTTTGCCTCTCTGTTTCTTACAGACTTAGTTTCTCAGAACCAGTCTTCATAGATTTGAGGCTTTGACTTGTTATTTCAAAGAATGAAATTACCTGTCAGGGACATTTGCCATATAGTTTTACCACCACAGCAGAACTATTTTAAATACTACTAGATTATTAAAGTTCTCTTTCAGGAATACTTTAGAAATAATTTTGCTGCCCTCTAGCCTACTGTTGAAACCTCTCTAGCACGCTGGCATTATCCTTCAGGAATGCTTCTAAAATAACTTTACTCTCTTTATTGTCCTTTTCATTACTATTGAAATCCTTCCAGAATGCTAAAGTTAACCTTCAGCAAGATGCCAGAATAACTTTCACATTCTGGAAGGGTTTCAATACTGATTTAAAGGATATCAAAATGCAGTTTTATGTCTTTTTGTTTTGTTTTGTTTCAGAATAAGGATTGTGGTGGCAAAACACAGATATATGAACTTCACTATGTTGCGCTTTTTGTTTATATAAACATGTATAACCACTGAAGCTGCAGTAACAGTGGTCCTGGAACCCAGAAAAAGTTATTCTTAAAAGGAGTTTCTAAAAATTGCCAAAGCATGAACTGAGGTGACAGCAGGGAATGTGGTTTTGTTTGCTTAATGGACCTGCAAGTGAATTCTGCTGATCTTACTCTGACAATGAAAGTTTTGAGGGCATGAGCTAACTTCTTTGATTAAAATGAGAAAGATCACAAACCTTTGCCCCAAACTCTGAACCCAAATTAAATCTATTTTGAGGTGTGAAAAGTTCCTTTTGGTTTTTGTTGCTGTGCACGTCTGGTTTCAGCAGGGGGAAACGTTCAGATACTGCAACAAAGACCGTGTTTGTAATCTTTCCAGCTCAACAGAATCAGAAAATCCCAAAGTCCTGGGAGACATTTCTAACAAACTCATGAGCACCTGAGATAATTTAGCATGTCCTGTGTATCTAATGCAGAGCACTTTCTATTCTCATTAATTCCCTTGATTCAGATCCCTGTTTTAAATCAGACAAAAACATGTATCAACCCAAGTCTCCCATGATTGACCTACAAGCAAAACGAAAAATTGTACTGCTTTTACAAACAGCAAAAAGACTTCTACTTGTGCTTGGTGGGGTGAGTGTGGTGCAAGCCAAAACCCCACCACTTTTGTCATTTGAACTGAGTACTAGTAAAATAAGAAGAGGACAAGACTGTGACTAGCCCTCAGAAAACTGAGGGGCATAAAGGCATCACACGGCTCAGCACATTGGTACCTGACTCAGCTTGCTGGTTTTTATGGGACTGATTCTCAGGCTCATCAACTTCCCAAAGAGAAAATGCCTTGTGGAAGCCTGTAGGTACCGAAAGGCAAAAGGCAGCTCAGCACCTTTCCTGAATCCAGCAGGCTCCACAATAGAGCCATTATTTAAGAGCAAATAATTCTGATGGTTGCTGGCATTTTCATGCTCTGGCATGCAATCCCGGCCTGGCTCAAGTCTAAAGCTCTGACCAGAATCAACAGAATAAAAATAAAATGATTAATGCCTAAGCACACACTTAAGTGCCTCCATCTCTCCATCACTAGATTTTTCTATTTTTCTCTTCAATTGCACCCACAACTAGTAGAGATCAGTAGGACTGTGGGGGTCACTTGCACTTCTCAGCAAGAAGCCGAAAGAGTTTTGATCTAAAAGAAAAGATTTCCTACTGTGTCAATAAAGAGTCTTATTAAACTTTCATAAGGTATCCAATGATGTTTTTAAAATGGTTTGTCATGAATGGAAGCCTGTAGCTAAAGCAATATACAAATGCATTGATGTGTTTTTTGTGAACACCTTATATGAATATTTGTAACAATACTACTATGTAGCTTAGAAATACAAATTTGAGGAACCTGATCACATTTCCTCTTTCTGTCTTAGAATAAAACCGAGAGTGTACATTCTGCACAGGAGAGTCAACACGCTTTTCCTCCTCTAAAAACCTATGGGCAACAGGGTTATACCCATGTATGAAGGTCAACCCCAGGCACAAGGTTGCTCACTGAATAGTAAAGCTGTTCTGCAAAAAACCACATAACTGTGCCCATCTCCAGCATGATTCTGCTTTGAGGCTATGAGCTCATTTTAACTGAGAACGTGTCTGCACAAAGAACACCTACTGCAATGTCCAGTAGCAGATGTTTCAGTACAGCTAGCAAGGGCCTGCTCCTGCAAAACTCCTGAGCAGGAGCTGAATGCTAAGCACAGGAATGAGACCTGGGGATTAAAGTGAGAAAAAGTCCCATCTTCATACAAGGGCTTTGTAGGATTAAGGTCTACGCGATATAAAGCAGTGACAGGTTCTCCTCTCCAGACTGTGAAACCGCCTCTTGGATTCAAAGAGGACTTGCAATTGTTTGCTTGATGTCATAACAAGTTTATTTAAATACTGAAGACAAAAACATTTAATCTTTCCCTAGTTCAGTATTGCACCTCTGATCTGTTTTTTACAGCACTGTTGCTGGAAGATTTAGAGTACAGTGGTAAAAGCAGTCTCAATCATATTTCCCATCCCATCACGTATTTACACTCTGTCCCAAATTTCCAATTGTGAACACCAGCTATTCCTCATCACAAGGGGATCTTTACTACAACAAAATATTATTTTAAAGTAATTGGAAGCAATTGAGTTTTATCAACTAACACAAACTGTGGGATTTCAGAGTTGGATTTCAGCTGGTATTTTAATGAAGTGTGCGCTAACAGCACAAAATCTTCTGTCATTCCAGCAGCTGAGTTCCATATACAGACCTTTGATAGGGTGACCATGTGTTAACACTCAGATGGTTCCAGCACATGAGTGTACACACCAGCAGTCCACAGATCCATCACCCAGGTCACTTTTCTACCCCCCTTCCCCGTCCCAGTGAATGATCCGATGCGGCGGGTACAAGCTCTTGTTCAGGCACTAGAAAAGGCCATTGCAAAACACGACCTTTTCTGTTCCAGCCCATACACCTCCCTTCCTGGTGCGGCATCCAGTACTTTCTACTAGCGTGTGCATGGTTACAAATGCTGTGGACACCAGCCACACTGAGGCCAATCCTGTGTTCATCAAAGCAGAGGAAAATTCTTCTGCTAAATTAAGTGGGTGACTGGATCTGTCACTCACATTGGCACTGCAGAGGAGACTAAGTTCTGGACCTTCATCAGCTTATGGTGTCTTTTAGATTTCAAGCCACTTGGATCAAACCTGCGAATCAACCTGATTTTGGTCTCCTACATGTTTCTTTACAAACTTTATACTGGCTAGAAATATTTCACTGTGAAGTCTTCTCTGCAAATCTTTTAAAGCATGTAGAGACCTTCATGGGAAGCAGGTATTTAAACTCAAAGTACTTACAGGAAAGAGTCAGGAACAGACAAAGTTCTCATTGATACTCAGCAGGCTCCTGCACTGTAGATGAAAAGAAAATGTTACAAGCTTCTGTGCGGACTATCTAGAATTTTGCACAAACATTTAAAAGTATATTCCTGATGACTTTACCTCCCCTTCCAGTTAAGCAGATGATTTCATTTCATGGTTTATACATTTTCACAAAAATTCAGAGCATGTATGATCATGTCACTTTTTTTTTTTTTTTACTGGCTGGTGAAACAAGTGGTTAATATATTTAGTTTGGAAAGAATAACAGTAAAATTATATTTTGCTAAAGCTAAAAGTTTCATATATTTCTTTAAAGGCATCAGAAAGCACACAGGCTCCCTTAAATGTGTCTCTTTCTTCACTGAGCATAAACTTTAACATTTAACTTTAATTTCTGTGGGTTTCTCTCCTCCAAACCTCGTCTTGACACAAATCAGAGAAACCAACTAGACTACAATTTTGATGAAAAGTAGACTTTCTTTTTTAAGCAGCTGATCACAAATGATCTTATGAGCTTGAAACTGAAGATGAACTACCAAGCTCATCAGTACAACAATTTGATTAACTTGGAATTCATTATCTATAGTATTGGTATTTGGATAACTGCAAATTAAGCTGAAGAAAAGCAGTATGACTTTGCTCAAGTTTAAGCTTTCCTCTTTAAAAATGTGAGATTGGTGCTGAAGATGAGCTACTCAATTGAATTATCTTGTAATCTGATTAGTTTAGAACATACACCTACTACCTCTATCTCAATAAGCATAAATGAGGCAAGAAGAACTCCCTTTAATTTGTTTTGATGCCTAGTGTCCCAATCTGTTTTAGGCTGAAACATCTTTCTCTTACCGTTCGTGACAGGCCCAAATAAAGACAGACAAACCTGTACAGACTAACAGTGTAAGTTTTCTTAGACTAGAAGTACTTCTGATTCTGACACAAGAACTCTTGAGAATATTTCAAGTATCAACTCACAGAAGTTGCAATCAAATACATTTTGAGCCTTAGTTACTACAGCATATATGCAATAGGAAAACATTACTGAGATTTATGTCACTCCCCTGTTTTCCTTCCCAAACATACATAGGAAGAAGAAAAGTTATTCTCATGCAAATGTAGACACGTACAGGTCAAATCAGATGTCTGTTGTCCTACAAGAAGAATTTGGAAGATCAAAGAACTCAGATCAGTTTTTCCCAGGAAGAGGGAGATGTTCAAAGCTAAGTGGGTGGACAGAAAAATTTGAGGAAGCGTGAACTTTTGCTTAGAAAATTTAACAACTGAGGGATGGCTGGAGATACAGACCAGCAAGTACAAATACTTGATGCAAACAAGCATTTCCGGCTGAAGGTCGGACTAGATGATCACAATAGTCTCTTTTTGTATCCTAATCAACAAACTATGTATATTCATGCAAATACAGGATTTGCACGTTGAACAGTAGTAGCAGGAGTATACAAACCAGACTCTGTAACAGCACATAGTTTAGCACACTTATTTATAGCAAGTTGATTTCTAATGCTTTTATTTCCTATGTGGTGTCCACAAAACCACAACGTGAGGCTAAATATTTCAAATGTAGTCAGAGGAAATTATTTTTGGACTATATATTGGTATTTTTAGTAGCTCTTGTCCCACTAACCAAGAATCATTCAGTATTGATTATCACAGTACAGCAGTCAGCTGTCTTCAGCTTCTTTTGCCATGACCATTTTTGTGCCAGGTAGAATATACTAGAAGATACTTAAATGACAACAATTATTTCAGATTAAATAATCTCTTCTAAAAACTTGTGTTTTTTCTTCTTGTGATTGCCTGGTGAGTTGTCCTAGTTGTCGAAAATTAATTAATGAAATAATTTCTTGTACATCAGTAACTATAACGTGGTATGCAAACAGCATTGGTAAAATGCAGTCAGTGCTTTAAATAACACAATCTTCATTTTAGTCTTTTTGAAAACCACTGTAGCTCTTTTGAGTAAGCTCTTCTGTGAGTGAGAGCCACAAGAAGACAGAAAAATGTTTCAGAAGGGTTTCAAGATTTCTGAAATGCGTTTTGTTCTGAACTGGAAAAATTTTCTAAAAATTTCTACATTTTCACATAGGAAAATAGTAACTGAAAATCACTTTAGGTCTGTCTGGTGGGATTTTGGCCTCACTAAGTTATTCTTATTCTTATTCCTCATTTGAAAAGCAATTGGAGCAAAAGAGGAAGGATATTTGCTATAACCTGCATGTATCCCTGCAGACCAGTGAGATGCAGGACATACGATTTTAACATAGATAAGCAAGGGCAGATACATTTCAGAGACTGTCCTGTGAGAGATACAGGTCAAAATAAGATGACAGCAAGAAAATATTTTAAGGTACAAGCTTTCCATTTTATTGCATGGAAATAACACATGGAAATTTCATATCACAGAGCTTTTTATTGCGTGGCTTTCTGCACAACAGCATCAGAAGCATGTAACGTCTGTCAGCTGTAGGATGTGCTTCCTGGTGGTCTGCAGAAAGGCCTTTCAAATTAAAAGTAAAGATTTTTCTCTTTGAAGAGAAAATTTTCACTTTGAAACATCGCCATTTCTTTTAGAAAATCATGCTATTCATTAATCAATCATATGCTGAAATTTTTATGGGAGGACACAAGTACCTGGATACAGCTGATATATTTCTTAAAGGAACACTTTAAAAGATGAATAGGAAAAAAGATTGTAATGCTTAGTGCCTTTGTAACTACTTACGTAGATATTTCCCAGTCTTTCTAAAGCAAATTACTACATGGACTTTACCCATAAGACAACTGAATTCTCCAACAATAAATTCCTCAAGAGAGTGAAAACAGAAGCAGGGAACAATTCTGTAAATGTACATTATGAGCTCTTACCTGCAAGACATTTAGAAGTTTTATGATAACAAGAGCATCAAGTTCCTAATATTATAATTGAGGTTGTGATAACAAAGGTACAATAAGACAAAATACATGCATAAAAAAAATAAAATTATTCTGTAAAAAAAAATAAGGAAAAGGAAGAGTTCCATTGTAAAAAAAAGCCATAACTTATGGAAAATAAAATAAAAATTATACTGAAATAAAAGCAAAGATCATGATGAAATATTTTACAGAACAGGCACGAAATGGTTATAATTGGTAGCCAATAAGCTTATGACAAAGTCATTCTTTTCCACAGCAGAAGAAAATACTTGTTAATGAAGAATAATGCCCTGAAAATGTGATGTAAGTGCAGAAAAGTGGTGTTTATCTTTGGCTTGTGATGCTGACATCAACAATAGAGTGCTCATATTAACCCACTGCCCTTGAAAATAAACAGCAGTGCACTTTAATCTTGGTGTTTCTACTTTTATCTGAGATTACTCTCTCTGCTTTGTTGAACTACAATTAAAGGGGAAGAAAACATGTAGAAATTAAGCAAAAATTATGAGTACTTTTTAGAGCACAAGAACTTTATTAAATCCTCATTTAGGCTATTATGTCAAAACATTTCGAAGATGCATGAAGCCCCCTGTGCCATTCCAGCTTTATGACAACAATCATTTATGTTCAACACTTAAAAAGTATTTATGTTCTCAGTGTTAAATATTAGTCCTTGCAAACACAGCTCTGGATGCTTGCTTCTCTGCAGTTCCTATATATTTGTCATTGCAGTTTGGGAGGGGGGCAGCCCCCAGACACGTTGACTTCTTCAGGCCTCCATCCAGCACTAGAGAAACTGGTGTGGGTCAGGTCTTTGATTTCAACTGGAAACAGATCAAGACCCGAATTTGGTGATTAAATGAGTGCTCAGTTTTTGCACAGCTCTCCCTCAGAGTGGAACTCTCTGCAGGGCAAGGGGTCATAAGGAGGCCTGAGTGTGGCCGTGCAGGTCCCGTGTCAGCTCTCCCAGCAGTGCTTACAGGCTGTGCACTGAGGCATTCCCATATGGTATTGAGCAGTTCCTATCTCTGAAAAAGGAATGCTTTTTTTCCCCCCATGGCTCTTTCCTTAGCACCCATCTATCCTCTTGGCAATCTCAAAGTCCCATTTCTTCAGCAGTGAAAAACAGGCAGAAGCCAAGAAGAGATTGAGCTAACCCCCAAATACGGCCACTGACGGAAACAAGGAAAAGCTGCAACACACTCACTGTGCCTGGGTTACAAGCAGGATGACACAAACTCCTGGGCTGTCATTATTTCATTAACAGGCCTGGATCAAGGGGTTTGCTCATCTGCTCGTGATTCCTGCGTGCAGTGCTTAGCATTTACCATTTGTTGCAATGTAGATTTGTCCTGCCTGCCTGGTTGGTATGTGCTTTACCCTGAGTGATGCCGGCCAGAAGTTTGCTATAAAATGTTCCTGTCAATTCTTCAGCTTAAGAACTTATCATTGCTTTACTCCGAAAAGACTCTTAAGGAAGAAAGGTCATTTTTCTGTGCAGAGCTGCTCAAGCACTAGATGCATCACACACAGCACTGAAACACAAAGTTACAATAAGTGAGAGTGAACTGATCAAGAAGGGATGGCAATCTTGTGAAAAGTTTAAGAGTGACATCTCCATTGAACACTCTAACTTCAGTGAAAATGCTCCACTGATATCTCTACCCATTGAAATGTGGGGAAAAAAAGGGAGAACAAAATGAAGGAATCACTTCTTCCTTTACTCTAAAAATTAAGAAAAAAGGAACAACTCTTTCAATACAAAGAAAGGAACCTGAAAAACATGTATTTCGGTTAACAAACAATCTGTTTATGCCTGTTCACAACTTTTGGACCACCTTAAATGCAGTCTTTTCAAGGAAAAGTTTTTTTCTCTCTGCATCTCCTGCACACTGAAGTGGCTAGATGCTGCTATAAAAGAGCATGTGCTCCAGGCTGTGTGGAAGTGAGCATTGAAAAACACCACCAATATCTATCCTGACAGATTGTTATAACTGAAGACTGTCCCTTTGCCTTTTATCAAGTGCTCAGAACCTTTTTAAAAAAGATTCTGCTTTATTTTGACAGAACACAAATGCCAAACCTCAGAATCATTGCTGTACCTGTGGTTTCAGAACCGAGAGAGCAGTGAGGGGAACACTGGTTTGAAACACTTCTCCTTAGAGAAGCAGGGTGACAGACCATACAGAAACAAAAAGCTTCCCCTTAGCAGCATGTGTGTCAAATCTACAAGAGTCTTTCTGGGGTGTTCTCCCTTAGCATAGATCCATCCATGGGGTAAGATGCAATTTAAGAAAGGACCAACTATGGACAGCACATGCTCACCACACCAATACTACCAGTAAGACAGAAATCAGTGATCAAATAACAAATGAGATAGTGAACGCAGATGATTATTTTAAGCCACCTGTTGGAAGAAAGGAAGGGCAAGGAAGGAAACAGAGGGAAAAATTGCCTTTTCACAGGTACAGAGCAAATCTGAGATGTACTCTAAGGGAGAGACTTGCCGTGTACTATTGTGATTTCTCTTGAAGATTGGAGTAAAGAGATGTGATCCTCATCATTAAAAAAACCAAATTATTTTAAGATGGATTTAACTGAAGAGCAGCCCAGATATTTGTAATGTTGGTGTACTCAGAATATCAAGCAAATTTGAGCAAGATCCTCCCATCTAGACACTGGTTAGTTAAAACCAGCCTGCAGGATAGGATGTGCAATGATTGCTTTAAAGAGTTTCCTTAATTCTCTTCCACTCTGCAAGACAAGCTCTGCAACAAGTTGTGTAGCACACATTCACACTCAGGCTTCTTGCAACCTGTGGCTGCTAAGTCATAAACTCCAGGAGCCACCCTGGAAGGTCTGAGGAGCTGTGCTATATCCTTGCCTTGGGAAGCTGGTAATCACATGGGATCAACTTCTCTAGCAGTTCTAACATGCCATCCATATACTTCCTTTCATTTGGCTGGCACTACAGAAAAGGGCTTGGATTCAGTGAAGAACACATTCCACACTCCTCACTGGATGTGTCGGTAACCTTTCTTCACTGCAGGGCTGCCCATGTCCTGCCAGGACTGTACGTCACTGCCTTGCACTTAGTTTACTCACATGGCATTAGCTCATGGGGCCTTAGAGAGATGTATTATTCCCCAGATAGCCCAGTTCTTACTATATGCTTATTTTTGGCAATCTCCTATTCCTTTTTGCATTTATCAGGACACAGGTGAGGAGATGCACACCCTCTAAAAGATCTGTCTTTTCCTGTAAGCCTGAAAAACTCTTTGGAGATGAAAATACAACGGAGAAAAGATGTTTTCTCTCCCATCAGCTAAAGCAGGAGGTTTACAGCTCACTAGTCATCTCTCGAGAGTTCAGAAAGCTGTGCATGAATATGTAGGTATGCGCAAAACAAGCAAAGCAGATGTTGCACTAATCTCTGCTGGGGCATCTTAGATCACAGAAGCTAACCTATGGCATCTTTTCCAGCTGCCAATTTAACTATCCCCTCCTCTCTGTGAAAATGCAGAGCTCTCCCCTGCTGCAAGACTGAACTGCTTGAGCTTAAGGAGTCAGCTGTGCTGACAGGGCCCATTGCTGTGGCTCTCCATGTATCTGTGCCATGGGCTCTGGAAGCACAGCTCTGTAACACCAGGCTACCACAGTCATCCCCTGAGAATTCCCACCTCCAGAGCTAAGAACACCTCTCTAGCCCTGAACCTGTCAAATGAGGCTGCTGCTACTAAGCCATGTACCTCACTTGGACTACACTGAGTTCTCCAGTTAATTCTACTTCAGAGTGTAAGAGAATCACAAGGTATCAAACACTTCTAAATTTATGAGTTACAACTGCAGGACTTGTACTACTGCCGGACCCACACCTCTCCACCCACCACATTAGCAAGACTTCTGGAAAGAGCCAACTTTTTTCCCATGTCATTTTGCTGGTAGAGAAGAGCCATCAGCTTTCTGTGTTGTCTGAGGCAAAATATGACCTTAAGTCTCATCACATTTCACATGGGCTCTCTTCCTGACCCAAGTACTAATTGGGCAAGGGAAGGGTAGCTCAGAAGGGACCTGCACTGTTGTGCTGGCAGGAAGGAGCTGCTGTCAGAAGATTCCCTCAGCTTGTTACTGTCAGGAAAAACACAGCTGAAGAAGGGAAGGATTAAAGTTGCTGGCTACAGAAGAGTCAGCTCATATCCCTGTCAGCTCCTGCAGATAGTGCCCATTTCCCCGTAAAAGCAGACTGCATTACTGTCAAAGCTAGAAGACACCACACTTTTTAGTAAAGTAGTTTCTCACTGTGTACAGTACATCACTCTGATCCCCATCCATGCTAATAAAAGCAAAAATATTTTCAATCAAACCAAAGCACAAGTAGCCTATTGAAAGTGAGAGCCCATACTTAATATCAGAAAGCATAACTGAAGTTCCACTGGAAATGCAATGAGAATACAGCCTGATGAGGTCCCTCTATATTTAACAGCTTTTTAAGTTGCAAGAGGAGGAAAATGACTTTTACTTTGCTCCATAACCCCCCCCCCCCCCCACACACACACAAAGAGCATGTCTTTGATAGCTCAGTGAAGAAAAAGGTTTCATTTTTCTGTAATAAGGATATTAAGAAAAATCTGACAGCAGACAGCTGCTTGAAAAAACTGCTACCCTGACACTGTTCTCTGACTGATGATGCTGGCTAATGATAGTAGAGGAACTTAAGAAGGAGGAAATTAGACAAGATGTAGAAACAACTGCAAACAAAATCAAAGATAAATACAGACTTCCACAGACTTTTAATATTTGTGTAGGCATTATCTCCACTATGAAACATGAATAAGCTCATGAAGGAAAGCACGGGGAATCAGACCTGGAAGACACTGGGAGCTAACTACAAATCCCTTCTGCTCAGAAGTTAGTGCTCAGCCACGTCTGGCTCCTCTGAAAATCTCAGCTTGCATTTAGACACGTGCTGGGTCACTATTCAGTTTCACCAGTGTTACTAATGAGATCATGTTTTATGTTTCATCCCAAGCTTCAGAAAAAAAGAATAGAATAAATGGAGAGTGATATTATCTTCCTTTAGCACACGACACTAAGCAAACAGTTTAGTACCTTCTGCTAGCACAGTTTCCTCTGGCTGTTCTTTTGGTATCATTGTTTCAGCAGCAGAGATGACTGACCACATACAACTATGCCAGACATCTGTGGTTTTTTTCCTTTCTGCCTGATTCATGTAAGAGCTTACAAGTCCTATGGCGGTTGACAAACTAAGAGCAGCAATGGGAGCTCAAGCTGGAAGACTTACTTTTCCCAGTGCAGAAGTTGAAGAGTTACTTCCTAAGAACTATCAACATTACAATAGCACAAGACAGTCCCAACCGACATTATAGCAATAACCCTTCAGGCATGCAGGTACATTCAGCACTCCACAAGAATGCTTCATCCTGTGCTTTCTCCTAATGAAAAGTTGAATAATCTCAATGTGTCTGTCTCCTGTACCTGCACAACCTCTATAGCCTGTGGCATTTTTTACACTTCTTTCCCGGATGAGACTGTGAGGCTTAAAAGCTCTGTCCTCCTGCCTGCCCTCACACCTTGCCAGCAGGCTTCTTATCAAGGGAAACCAATGTGTCTACCTCTAGATCTGGCTAGCCTATGCACTGTAGACACTGTGTCCCCAGCTCTTTAAAAATACAATCAAATTATTCCATTTCAGATGTAGCAAATGACTTGAGCGAGAGCTTTACTGCGATTCTATACTGTGCTGTTGCTGGGATTTGCCCAGAAACCTCTCCTCCTTTCCCTCCATCTTATGAACACGAAACATTGAAATGAGGAGGTAGAACTCGATGGCTTCAGTGCAACAGACCATCTCACTGCTCAAGAAAGTACCCACAAAAATAGTTGCTTGGATGATTATGTTTTTCTTTCTAAAAAATACAGTAAGAGCCACAAGGCTGGGCTTCTCCAAACAAACAAAACCACACCAGCAGCATCTCTGAAAGGACATGTCAGTCTGAATCTGCGACACTTCTCCTGTATCCGGAGATACAAATAGATTATGGTTTCTTTTTTTCCTCCAGGCCTAAGTCAGAGAAGCTAATAATTCGAGGAGCTGGCATTTTGTGACTCACTTAGCCCAACCAAGGCAAGCATAAACTGTGCACTAATGCAGATGTTTGAAGGGGAAAAGAGCCGTATTTCCTCTGGAAGAGAACGAGAAAGTGACAGCCATTGAGATTTAAATGACAGCATGTGGCGTTAGGAGCCACAATTAAAAGTCATTCCGGGCTTCACAGTAACAAATTATCATTGCATGCCACTTCATCAGGAAAACAGTAACAAATTAATAGATAGGCCACTGGCTTAAGTATGGCAGTAGAAAAGACCAGAATTAAAAAACAAAACACAAACAACTCTCTGATCTCCAGTGGTTTGAAAAGGAAGGTAAAGAAGAATCCTAGACAGCTGACAAGTGCTACCTGGGTATTGCTAATGCACCTAATTCAGTGCAGGCAACTGCGAGCTGAGGAAAGGGCAAATTCATCTGACATTCCATGTTTTTCTGCTGAGGCAAACTCACAGTTTAAAACAGGAGTGCATGGAGAAGCTTTCTTTTGTGCTCTTTCTCTCTGGTTTACAAATGGTGGTTCACATATGGTAGAGATCTTATAGCACCCTAGAGTACTTAAAGGGCCTACAAGAGAGCTGGAGAGGGATTTTTACAAGGGTGCAGAGTGACAGGACAAGGGAAGATGGTTTCAAAGTGACAGAGAGTAGGTTTATATTAGATATTTGGAAGAAATTATTTACTGTGAGGGTGGAGACAGGTTGCCCAGATAAGGTGTAGATGCCCCATCCTTAGAAGTGTTCAAGGCAAAGTTGGATGGGGCTTTGAGCACACCTCGTGGAAGGTGTGCCTCGCCATGGCAAGGGAGTTGGAAATAGATGATCTTTAAGGTCCCTTCCAACTCAAATCATATGATTCTATGGTTCTACCTCCCTGTGTATGAAAACTTGCTGCGTCTGATTCACAGTCATGGAAAACTTGTCCCTAAAACCTGCTTTGAAAGCATCCATACTGCAGAATCAAACAGGTCCAGGAGACAACCTCCACTGGTTTTTGTACCTGCACCTGTGTCTTTGTACAAGGATTTTATGGAAAACTCTGTATAGGTCTGACTAGGGCAAAGCACCAAGAGACAGGTCACTGAATGTGGGAGTTGTAGTTCTGGGTATATCGATAGCTGTTTGATAAAGTTCATAGTAATATAATTTAGCTAAGTGCTGTTCTTTTACGTTTTTTTATTTCCAGGTCTGGAAGCAAGTAATTCCAGAGAGAGAGAAGTTTGGTTCCTTAACACATGCCCAACTACTTGACATAATATATAATGAGAATGATACTAAAAATGATCATCAAGGCTCTGAGTAATTTAGTAATGAGTCATACTGGCTCCATATCCTTGTGAGGTTCCTAAAGGTGATCATGAGTTACTTTTATTGTCTGAAAGTCATCCTTTATTGAATAAGAACACAGGTAATGTTGGAGATGGACACTGTGAGCCCCTGGATGGCTGACACCAGCCTATTATTCAATCTCACATCACCGATCTAAAAGCTTACACCTGGAAATGATGACAAGTCACTCCTGTTGCTGGCTGAACTGCATGGGTGGGCTCTGCTCAGTTCTTAAATCTAAGTCTCTACTGTCGGCAGGGCAATAAACAAAAAATAAAATTAAATAAATAAAAGGACTGAGCACATCCAGAGACTGAATGTCACCAAGACTAGGATTATTAGATCATCACTGTGCCTGAATAGAGGCCCTCTTCTTATATGGGAGAGCAAAGAACTCTTTAAAAACGAAATGGCAGAGCAGAAGAGCAGATCCAGTTTCTTGCTAACAGTTGATATCCAACCTTTTTTCTGCTGGTTGTTATGTGTTCTTATCCTTTACTGATCAATCTGAGTTACAGCACTGCAGAACCTGACACACAAACTCCTCGTATGCTTTAAGCAACTACTGAAACAAGCAAGATCTGTATTTGCAAACAGACAAAAGCATGGATTAATTTGTTTCAAAATTAGAGATTTGAATTATTATTTTATATACTCAAACAGCAACCAGTAGCTCCTTAAGAAATTGGTGCTCTGCCATGACAGATGAGGTTAGATTATCCAGATTTAAGATGATGAAATGTTTGCTATACAAACAAGAGCTAATCACAGTAGGTTTTGTTTCTATTCAGTACAGGAATTTCTAGGAAGTATGTTTATTATAGGACATTGAAAATAGGTCAGATGGATTTTACCTCGGGAAAGCCCAATTCATTCCATGCACTGCCTACAAACAAGGCCCTAACGGCCACCTCAGGTGTGAAAAACCAGTGTGGCAGATATTAGAAACCTATCCAACCATATGATCATGCAATGCTCTTCTTCTCTGAAGAACTTATCTTTTACACACACACACGTCCTCAAAATGAGAAAAGGAGCACCATGCTTAGTCTGACCCACAGAAAACTGCCTTGCTCTGGTTTTCCCAGCCTAGCACCATATCTGAGATCATACTTTTTGACCCATTGATCTGCCATCAACTTATTTGTCAATAGGTCACCGCACTGCAAAACCTTCCTTGGGGGAAAAAAAAGCCCCAACAAACAGAAATGCTCTTGGTCAAGAAGATCAGGAGTGGATCCTTGAGATTCTCGTGACTCGATGTACAAAGATCTTTCATTACATCCAAAATGGATGCTCAGAGGACTTCATAGAAGAAAAAGAACTTAAAGCACTCACCACTCTTTCACACTCATATAACGTGTCATACAAGCATGTGCAGAAAATGGCAAAACATTGTTATGAGTGGCTCCTAATTTTTCTTCCATTTTTTCATACAGTTTGGCCATTGTATTAGTTTAATTTTGCTTAAAACAGTCCTTGTGTCAGAAAATCTCTTTCCTAGAGCCAGCAGTTTCTCTCTTCTTGAATATATAATTAAAATCAACAAAGGTAATAACAGTATATAAGTCTAACATGATAGTCGTGTCACAGGTAGAAAACAGGAATTTTAATAGAAAGACTATTAAAGAATATTAAAAGGCATGAAGAAAAAGAGTAGGATCTTAAAGCAAGATGACAGCAGCTGACATAATCAGAAACAATTATTGAAAGATTATTACATGATGCTTATAACATTGCCTAAAACACCAGTAGGTAAAGAACCTAACAGTGGGTATTCTAACAGCAGGAGTAGCAAAAGACCTGTATTGACTGAAAACTAAGTTGTACCATCACAAACTGAAACAGTGAAATGATAAACCAGATTAAAATCACTAACTTTGTTAGTTAGCACTCTACTGCTGGATTTTGTACCTGTGGGAACCTGAAGTACCTCCCCTTCTTAACTCATTTGTGAATGTACCATGATCAGAATTCCTCCCGTGCCCCCAGAGCATTTATCCTTCCATTTGCTCTGAGAATCTCTTTGCTTTCTCATCTCAGAGAGCTTGCAGAGCGCTCCAGTAAAACATAGTCTCCACATCAGGGGCAAGCCACTGGTATGGCAACATCTGGAGAAATAAAAATAAATAAATAAAAATATTATCTCCCCCCCCCGCCACTCTCATGCCCTTGAAAGTAGTTTCGTTCTCAGAAAATTAAGCCTGAAAAAAACTCCTCGTCCTCTCCTAGTTCCTCCCCCTAGCTCCCGTCATTCACACCCAATGTATTTATTCATATTATCAGATCACAGAGCAGCATTTGGATTATTTCAAACAGCTAACGTTAATCATCAAGACAGAACCTGTAGTTTTTACATGGTGGGTCTGTGCAGAGCTGTGAAGCACTGCCGCAGGCGTCCAGCATGAGCAATAGGCTGAGTGAAAGAGGATCATCAAAGCCCAGGCTAAGTGTCACAGAAACGGCTGCTCAGCCTGAGACTCCGATGGCCCTTCCTTTTCATCTTTGTTTAAAGCAGAGATGCTAAGACAGAAACATCTCTCTTGAGCCATTCAACACATCTTCAATCACACAATGGAATGTCAGTAAATACGAAATATATTTCCCGGCTATTCAGATGAAATCTGAGTTATAGTGACTACAGCTATGTAGGCATCAGGCTATTTTCTGCATGCACAACTTCAGGTGTAAATTTTGCCCTTTGGTAAGGGGCATTCCCTTTGTCAGTTTGATTACTTTTCCATTACTGAGTTATTCAGACATTGTGTAATCTCCTACAGAAACATTCCTCTCCCTTCTTGCTTCCCTATTTCTGAAATAAAGGTTATGCTGACTGAAAGAGCATTTGTTTGCCAGAGGAAGAAACAACACTTGAACTGAAACTGGGCTCCCAGAAACAACTGTCCCTAACATGGAGCCATTCATTTTCTCGTTGCAATAGTCACATCATTATATCTCCCTGTCTTTCAAGCTGCTCTTCATTTTGAGCAGCCATCATTCTGAATCAAGCTTCAGAGCACCAGGTGGTCTGATATAATATTTATAGGCTTCAACCTTTTCACTAGCTACTCTTCTATACCAAACTACATATAATAAATACAACTTTGCTCAGGAAAACAAATTGAAACTTTAAACAAATGTAGCCTACATTATACAGGGGGTCAGAGAAGGTGTGCATAATAGTCCCTTCTGGCCTGAAAAATCTAGGAATCTATGAATTTTGAAATAACTGCATAAAATACTATACTCCGACCCTAAATTTTGCAGTAAACCTTTTCAAATATTAATGAGAAGCTGTGCAGTTGAAAGAAGATGATGCCCTTGGATCCTTGGCTAAGGAATATTTGACAACCTGTCCTGAAAAAAACAGCCCTTCAGTTTCTGAATGAAGAGAAGTAATTGCTGGAGTAGCGAGTAATGAATGTATTAGCTCATTAAAAGATCATCATCATAATCATCTACAACACCACCACAAAACAACCAGGACATGTTATGGTCTGAGTTACTTACAAAGAAATTAATTAAAAAGCATAGGTGAGACATCTGAAGTTGCAAAGGTCTCTGTTTCTTTGCTGTCCCAGTGTTTTTCTGGGTGTCATGTATGGATGGAAAATTAGCAGCTTGGTACCAACAGTGGTGCTCTCTTTCACAAAACTCCAAGCATAGTAACAGGCCACATAAGCCCTGCTCTTACATGGACCCTATCCAGTAGGGCTGGCAAAAGACCTCTGTCACAGACCAACAAAAGAATAGTCCAGTCATTCCTGCTAACTCTAAAGCCCTCCCCTAGTTGTGCCTGGAGTTGAGGATGCCACCACAACAGCAGGTGAGACATAAGCAGCATTGGCCATGAGTCCTCCCTCGGTTGTGGTTGTGCTCGCCCAAGGAGTTACTGCTCCTCCACTGCTTCCTGCTGAACTGCCACTGCAACAGCTCTCTGCTCTGTGCTGATGACTGAAGGACTTGAAATAACAGTTCTTTGATATTTAGGGTGAAAACTGTTAGTGGGCTTTCACATGAGGGAGAAGTGGACTTAAGAATACAGTAATCATCAGGAAGAGATCAGGGATGAACAAATAGAAACCAGGTGAGGGCAGGCACCTCCTCCTGGATGTAGCTGTTGGATACAAACAGCGCATAAGTCCAACCTTGAGGAAGCAGCCAACCAAATTCCTGTCACTGACCAGGAACAGAAGGGCGAACATAAATGTACAGCCTCATGATACACAATAATCAGCAACACACAATAGCCAAAGTCTAGCAAGCTGGGTTATGCAAGGAGACAGTCTTCTCCAGGATGTTTTGTTGACCCTGCTCTCATTTCTGTGGATTCACAGATATAATCTTTATTGCAATATATGTTCTTCTGTCTCTGCTCACTTGGTTATACAGAGCACAGAGCTTCTGTACAACAGTACTCTCCCATCCCAGATGCCGCTGTGAGCTCTTGGTGAGGGTATGTTTTAGGACCTCTACATGCCTAGCTCTACTCTAAGATGATAATTTTTTTGTCTCTCATCAGGGTTCTGCTAGTTCATTCACATCTTTGAGAAGTACTGAAATGTTTATCTTTTGCCTTCCGATATTCCTTGAACTTGAAATATCATGAAAACCTCCCAAGTTGGTATGTGCATGTAGCTTAGGTTCATCCTGATCTTCAGAGCAGTCACAGGACCCTTTCAGACAGCATTAATTGTCTTTCCATTCTCAGACATGAGGCCTTGTTCACTCACAGGGAATGATGAAAAGTCCTTTCACTGCCAGATATGAGTATCATAATGTTGGTGTTGAATCCTGAAGAGTAAATTTCAGAAAGCACTCAGGGAAAAACATATGGTTGTCTTCCTAGCCTAATTCAGGGCACCAAGGGGTTTAAAAATATCTAGGGGAGCCAGAGTTGCCTTAGTGACAGTGGTTACTTGCCTACAAGAAGGGAGAAGGAAGGAGAGACAGATACCAAAGGCTGGAAGAGTACCTTTTCCCAGCAACCCTCTTCTCCTTTTACGAAGGTCACAGCCCTCCTTCTGACCACAAGTGAAGGTGTCTATGACAGCAACCACACAGGACCCCGAGGAATTAGACTGAAGTGCATGCCACTCTTCAGAAGTACTGGCACAAATTGGGGCTGTGTACGCTGCTGGGCTGTTTGGCTCTGAAGTAGGCTGTTGTCCAGTTCCCATGGGTGAGCCAACAGTGCACATGCACACACGATAATCTGTGCCTCCTCTCTGAAACACACCAGGGTGGTTTGTCATTGTACACGTGGAGTCTGGGCAAATAAAATCTGCTGAGCTAAATTCCACCTCTGGTTCTTCTGGCGACATGTTGGAGACTGGAGTTGCTGGGGTTTGCTGAAGTTCTTTGTTCTTGGAGAGGAGGTTTGCTTTAGAAGTTGAGCATAAACAAACCAAAATTACAAAAATAGCAGCAGCAGCTGCTGCCATCTAAAAGTTCCTTTGCTTTTGAGTCGACCACATTTGAGCTAGTTTTGTAACACAAACCACTAATAAAGCAACTCAGTCCATGAAAATTTACATGGTGGATTTGCTGAGAAACTCCCAGAGGAAAAAAGAAGGAGTCTCAAAGCAGCCTTCCAACCTCAGACAATCCCCATCAGCTCATACAAGGCTGACCCAGGTAATTCTCTTTCCTCAAGACAAGAAGGTGTCTGCCTGGAAGGCTCCGAGCTCAGGGACAGCCAGATCCAATAAGCAAAGTTCTTTCCCTGCTGCCCCTGCACATTTGTTTTGTAGCCATGTACAAAGTGATGTGAGCTGTCAGACTGCTTGAGTGGGCTTGCTATTACAAAGACTTTTAAGAGGACAGCCAAAAAACATAGGAACTTTAAAAAACTCTTGCAATAAAGCCCTGCCACTTTTCTTCACTTTTGGCTAACACTCTTAGCTGCAGAAAAAGAATTACATCACATTTCTTAGTAAACACGTCTTAGTAACTTAAAAACTTTAGGGAACAATACCTCCCACTTTCCTGAAACAATTAAGAACAATAGTGAGATTAACATTTCTGAAGAGTGCCTGTGTACGTGGAACAAGCTAAGGCCTTTAAAAAAATTTATAACAATGGGGAAGCAATATCCCCCACAGTGAGACTGAAACTGCCTTTATATCATGAAAGAATAGAAACTCTCCTTTCCACAGATGCATCTCCAGAAGCTGATTCTTCTTCCCACAGTTTGTCCTGTCTGTGTAGGGGCCACACACATCCAGGCTACTGTGTCATCTGGGACAGAGCGGCTGCCACAGTCTTGCACTTTTGAAACCTCTGTGTACACAATGTTATGTGTGGATTTAAACCTTCCCTGGGATTTTCAAAGCTGTGAGCATTTACCTGCGTGTTTCCACAAGCTACTTTGAAAACAGACCTTCTCAGCTGGTATGGAAAAAACCTCCTCACAAATAAAAATTGTGCTACAGGCAGAGACTTCTACCCACAAATCACATATTCACTGTTCAAGGCTTGATAAAGAGCAGTGGTGGGCCATAGGGGTGAAATAATTATTTTACTTGGGCAGAAATTGCAGAAAAAGGGTTTTTCCTCTTCTGTCAAGTAATCAGGTTATTCTCAGTGTATTCAACTCACTTGCTCTTTTCCTCAGCACCCTTTAGAAACAGAGTGAAGTCTCAGCTAACAACAGTGACAAAGATCTTACTGGCTTCACTGTGATGAGCATTTATTTTATCTATTCTCCTAGCAAACGACCATGGAACCCCATCCCATGCCACTCCAGCTCTGTCAATGACAACGTGTTGCCAGATGTTCTGGAAAGAAGGGAAGCAGCAAGAAGGGAAGCTTGAGGTGACAAGGCATGGCCTTAGAAAACATACAGATAGTATTGCTGTTACAGTCTCACCCTCCTCTCACGAAAAAAAATCATTTAAATGACAGAAAAATAAAATAACTGATCTGGACAGAGTACAAGTGAAAAGTGTTCACTGCAATAAAAAAGTTATCCAAAGAAGAAAGTGCTGAAGGGTACTGAATGAGTCTCCACAAAATATCTGGAGGACCCTATAATAAAATTCCATATATTCTGCGCATTGCCTAGTGACCAGCGCCCACCGCAACAGTTACTGTACAAATGTAAAACAGAAAAACCTTCACTGCCAAACAGGTCATAAACTGAAAAGAGTTAACAAATAATTTAAGCCCAGAACCCATCACAGACTAATAACCTCTACACACAAAGTCTGAGGTGTTCTCTGATTTGTCGACACAAATTTACTTATTTTGAGAATCACTAGCAAATGTTTTCTTTCGTGCTTTCAAATTTTGGGGAAAAATCATTATCGGAGCATTTCTCTTTTAAAATTCTGCATGAAAAAATTCAAAACAAGAGGCTTGTGATGGGCTGTATGGAATCCACAGCCATGTATGTATGCATGTTTGTTCCCAAATGCATTAAAAAAACCCAAAACAAAACTAGAAGGGTCATATTTTAGGCAGTTACAGTGTATCCACATTTCTCTTTCGTCCAGCATGGGTCCTAGGACCGAATTTACCCACTTTTCAATTGCTTGCTGCAAAAATTAGACTTTATGGATGGTTGGAAAGATGCCTGTTGGACTTAATGTGTGTTTGTATCTAACTTTTGCTCTAAACAGACACATAAACTGAGTGGCACACATGTGCAAAGAAGTCCATGAAAGCATGTGCTTATGAAAGGACTTTAGATATCACGAGCTGGAGATAACAGCTTTGGCCACAGGAGGGAGGTTTCTTCTTCTCCTTCTCCTACCTCCCTGCTTCCAAACATTAGTGTGTCACAGGAAAAGAGCAGGGCAGGCAAAAAATGGATGAGGCATTGGTTTTGCAGCTGGAACCATAAACTATGAATGTAATGAGGAAAGGGAGAAAGAGTCAAGGTTACTGGAAGCCAGTCACATGTTCCCGTGTTTCCTAGCCTCCCCCCTCCAAAGGGACACAGCATGGGCTCTGTGTTATCTGCTTATCCTAAGGTGGGAAAAAGGGGCACATTTACTGTATTCAAATTTGAAGACATCCTACAGTGCTGTGTGATAGATTCTCCACTAACACCATCAACTGCCCACACTGCTAATTGCAGAGGCTGCTAATCTGCCTGAAAAGCCAAAATGCTTTCAACAGGATTTACACACATTCAGCCTTATTTCTGCATCAGCCAGCAATTACAGTTTAAACTGTTGAACATGCAGCTTGCTGTAGGCCTAGGTAACATTTAATTGCATTAACAATGCACTTCCCAATAACCCTCCAGATCTCTTTACAGGGTGATCAATTCACTAGACTTGCTGTTCAGCACCAGCTGTTTTCCCTCATCCCAGCAGTACCATACCAAACATCGCCCCAGTGCCTGATGCCCCAGCCCAGGCACAAAAACTTGGTGTGAGTCCTCTGACAAAAGAGTCTTCTGACTGTCACCGCAAAGTAGACTCCCTGGAATTAAAAAGCACTCAGAATGTGATAAACATCAGTGTTCAGAAGATGGTAGTGGCAAAAGCCTGGAGAGTTGGTTGTGTGCTGTCTAGTGAAGTATCTGCTTTTGTGGTACATTGGCTGAGACCAGCCTATGTCATTAACTCTGACCCTTCCTGACCTTTGTAAAGTTGTGCTGTGCAATCACAGCTGGCAATGGGATTTCACTGCCAGAGTCCACCCTCCAAGAGATGCACCAGAGAAGGAATAAGGTATCCTGTGCTCCTGAGAAACATGGTTCTTCTTCCTGCCCAGTGCTGTTGTCTGGCAAGCTTGGGAGCACTAATGCGCCAAAAACAGCCCTCTCCTGTTGGTGGCTCCGAGGCACAAAGGATTCTATTTACATTCAGAAGCTGGTAAATTAGGGATGGAAATGCTATCTGGAGTACAAGTATGATACGCTCATAATCTACTGTCATCAAAACAAGTGGCAAAGCTTTTGTTTTCTTGACACAGAACAAAAGTTGATGTGACTTTAAAAGGTACGCTTACAAGTAGGTAAAACCACAAGTGCATCTTTGAAGCAGAGCCAGAACGGGACTGCCCATGCAAAACATGCAACAAACAAAAAATACAGTTTTTATCAGTATTCCTATGAATTGCATATTAGTATTCCTGCCTAAAAAACCAATTGGTAGCATTTTCATAGAAACAGAGCATGAAAGGTTACATGTTTGTTCACAGTAGATGAATCAGAAGACTCTGAATGATCATTTGTTAATTCTTGTGCACTGTTCACTCTGCTCTATCGAATAGTTGTTTTCATAACCAGAATGATTTAACACAGATGATCTGCAGCAACATGGTCATCCATTATTATACCATTCACTCCTCTTTTCATTGTCTTGGCAGAAAAAGACCTCTCTCTTTTCCTTTAAGCATTTTATACTTTCCTATGTTATTATACAAAATGTCAGAAGAGAAAAAAAGTCTAACTTTAAAATAGGGCTATCAGCATTGCTTTACCTTGGTTTTCTACCTCTGCGTTGAACTTAATTGATATCAAGTAAAAACAAATCAATTAAATTACTTGAAATTAAATAATCAGTTAGAGAGACAGACCAGTAACAGGCATATATGCATATGTTCAGGCAAATATGGAGAGAGGTATAAGGAAGCCCTCAATCAAATAAAAAGAAAAAAAAAAAGAGAATTCAACATGTACTGACTTGCTGTAATACACAGCAGTACTTAGATAACACAAGAACATTTTCCAGACAAAGATCTTGCTGAACATTGCAAATTATCATGTTCTCTCACAGGTGGGGAAACTAAGGCTCTAAGAATGGAAACAATTCTTTAAAATTCATCAAATCAGTGGTAGAGATGAGAACTGTACCCAGCTGTTGTGCCTCTAAGCCTCAGGGAGTACCAAGTGAGAGCATGAAAGAGGGTGAGGTAAGACACATATTATTTTGTCATCACAGCTAGCAGCTCTGACTTAGCCTCTTTTTTTTGGTGTGCTTTTAGAGATCAGAGTTAGGGACTGGCTGGACAAACTCTGAATGGGAGGCCTGAGGTGACAAGGCTTTCCTACAGAAAGGAGCAAGAACAAGCAACTAGAAGACCATCAGTGGGCATTTGTTTGACCTTTACCAGAAATTTCCAGGATGAATGAAGCATTTTTTTCCATGTTTATGCCAGGATTTGCTCCAAAGCAGGTAGACTACAATGTGCAAAGATGCTAGCAGGACACTGATTTATCCAAACAGATAAGAACTTGTCTACAGAACAAGTCATTATGGGTGCCACTCTATTGCTGAGATTCCCTGCAGACTCAATGCTCTACTAGGGTTCCACTGGCATTAGACTGTACAACAAACAAATCCTCTGTACACCTGACTACACTGCTGCAGAGGATGTTGGCACAAAAAAAAAAAAAAAAAAAAAAGAAGCCCTTAGAAATCACAGTAACCTTTATAATTGAAACAACTTTAGCACCTTTTCCTCTTGATCAAAACTGTGCTCCCTTGTGTTCCCACTGCTACTGGATGAATAGACACTTATGAGACAGATTTTAGGTAGAATTTTGAGCTCTGTTAGAGAGATCACTCACAGAAACAAGATGTCTATCACCGTCCAATAACACAATTTACTTTGTTACTGGAGGTTTGAACACCTCTTTGATGGGTCCCCATCCTCACTCAGTGTGGCTGGGAATGTTTGCCCTGCAATCCACAACAGATAAGTCCATCACAGAACTGTAATCATGTCTTGCCTCTGTAGATCTATGAAGTCTCTGGCCCTAACAGCTATTGAACTTTTGGAAGGTCTTTTAACCAGGTAAAAACCACACCTGGGCCTGAACTTGGATGCTGGAGTTACTGCAACTTGTAGATGCCAACACCACAGCTCCCAAGGAGCAAACCTTCCTTTTCACCCTGTGTGCCTGTATCCAAAAGCAGAGTGATAAGTGGTTTGGGGAAGTGCAAACTAGATACCAGCTGACCTTGGAGTTTAAGAAAAATAAAAAAGAAGTGAAAGGCTTTCTCCACGTTTCTTTTCGGCTGTATTTAGTCAGGCTTCAAGAGCAGATGAAGCTTGTCACTTCTATCCAAGGATAACTTAATAAACTGATGGGCACTTTATCACTACCTCAAAGACATTCTACTGTTTTAGGGATGCCTAAACAGATTAAAAATCAAAAACAAACATGAAGGGCAGTTCAGTGAGCTGGAGCTTATGTCAAGATCATAAAGCGGGATTTACAGATAGTCCTTCCGTTCACCCAAAGACACAACAGGCGGGAGGAGTTAGGAAAACAAAAGCTGATTAAAAAAAATCAGCAGATTTGAGCCACAAGAAACAAATATTTTTCTGAAAGAGAAAGACAACAGGCCTCTGCTACCTAACAAAAAAGATCCTTGCAATTACATCGCATCATTAAGGAAAACTAATGCATTGAAGTGGGGCGGGGGGGGAAGCCTATTACGAAGAGAAAAGTTGGGAAATCTGAGAAAATGAGAGGCTTGTATTTTACAGCAGCAGACGTGTGAAGCCAAGGGTTATAAGGTGTGGGCACATAAAACAAAACTATATATGCTGGAGTGAACATGGCAAGAAAAGCATCAAATTACAACACTACCTAGCCTTGCAAATCCATACTGGTGCCAGTAGCTATATCAATCGCTTACAAAGACAGCATTATCACAGCTGTAGTTGCTTTCAGTTCTTTTTGCCTCTTCAGGATTTTTATCTAGCTGGTGGGACTACACACATAGAACCAGTGTTACTGCTAAAACCACTGATGTTAGATACTTCAGAGTGATATTTTGCTTGAAAGGGTTTGGTCTCAGAAGGCAGCAAGCATTGTGGCCCCAGAAGGGCTCTAGTAGTGAAGGAGGACGTGAGTAAGAACAGGAATTTTCCCCTCTTACGTGAGCAGCATGTCAGACTATCGTGTTACTTCTGAGCTTGAATCCCTGCATGCATCTCAACTCCTCGGTCACCCATATTGCCCAGGCTTTGCTTGCGACTCCGCCTCTTTCCTGAACTGACTCCTTGTTTGTAAGGTGATCCAGTTTCTGGCTGGCCTGGTTTCCACTCTATCCCTGTAAGAACAATGGACGTAACTAGCTCCCAGTCCCCATGTCTGCTGCACAGTTACCAGTGACACAGAAGATGTTGGTACTAGACTAACATGCACCATATCAAATGCATTCTCTAGAGCCAGTCTGGACCAGTGCTAGAGGACATGCTTCTACAGCATAAATGTGTTATAAATGACAAAGTAAAGCTTCAAAACCCCTGAACCACAACTGACTTCCGTAGCAATGGCTTTTACATGCTCAGAAGTTTTTTTAAATTAAGGGGTGCCTATCCTTCAGGCACCCAGTGGTGAAACATGAGCTAGGCCTTTAGAAAAGTTGTCCATTAATCCCTGAAGTGTCCTGAAACCCAGCCAGTGAAACTCCAGTCTGCCGTTATTCCAATTAAAAAATTGTGGGATGCACTGGGAGCAGGTTTACTCACTAAATCTTCCTTGAGGTGGAAGAGGGGTGCGAGGGAAGACAGTGTTACTGAAAGCACCAGTAATTGCTCAAAGCTGTACTCAAGTTTGCATTTTATAAAATGAATCAGTAAAATTTATATGGAAGTGCCTTATTAACAGATAGGTACTGTGAGATT
Source organism: Cephalopterus ornatus (assembly GCA_013396775.1). NCBI lineage: Eukaryota > Metazoa > Chordata > Aves > Passeriformes > Cotingidae > Cephalopterus > Cephalopterus ornatus. The sequence continues at coordinate 201,345 of VZRE01003724.1, read as the reverse complement.
CTAAACCTACCTGTCTTTTCCTATGGACATCCCTCATTTATAGAAGTAGACACTGACTTGGAGCCCTTGTGCTCAGCCTCAGATCACTTGGGTGAGGCACAGAAGAGCCTCTATAAGCTTTATTAAAAACCAGACATGATTTGAGGCACTGTGCTATTAAACACATACCCTTCCTAGAACTGGTTCTCGCTATCTGTCAAGGATATCTTTTTTACAATACCTTTGGGTAAACAGCAATATATAGGATATTCATACAAACTCTGGAGTACGCTACAGGACAGGAGGTCAACACATCTGGCATAGGATGAAAAGATTTTTGATCACAGGTGAGTGGAAATCCACCAAGTTACTTTATTGGGCTCTGTGTAAGGCCCCATGTAAACTGCCAGATGTACAGGTCAGACTTTCATCTAAGCAGGTCTTCCACACTGCATCAAATAACTCTTCTGAAAAAAAAGACCACAGTGTTTAAAAGCCACAGACTGGGAAAGCTGACTCTCATTGGCCTAATGTTAAAGACTGTAATCCTAGGAAATAATTCATACATCAAAAATTAAGACAGATGCTGATTTGCTTTTAAAAGCACACTGTAGAGTACACACTAAAATACTCTGAATGACAGTAATTTATACACAGAGATAATGATTGATTTTAAGTTATGAATGCTAAAGCAACCCATGGCAGAAAACCTCCCTGAATTTATTCTGGTGGGCAAAGAAACAGAAAAAAAAAAAGAAAAAAAAAGTTATTCACATTATTTAGGATATCTTCATCTGGTATTTACTGCAAAATGACTGTAACATTTTGTACAGAGTGTGTCTAACAGGATGTGCTGGAGGCAGTACAGCAAGTTTGGCTTGGAAAGGAAGAGAGCTCCCTTTCTGAGAAAGCCATCCCGGGTCATCTGCCTTCCTGAGCTGTAAACCTTCCTGACTGTCGATGTAGACACTGAATTGCTTCAGCAAGGTGACTGAATTCAGGGCTGCTATGAGGCTCATGAAAGCACAGAAACCCATCAAGGGAATCCAGGGCTGCCTTTAACTTGGCAGCAGTTCAGTTACTTTGTCATCATCTGACCGGGCACCTGTCTCATCTGATTAATTTTCTTTTTTTCCACAAAACCAACTCTCTATCTTCATCTGTGAAATTTGAGGAAGTTTCCACTGTGTATGCTGCCTAGAACTAAATGTCTGTGACACCTGCCTGTGACCTCTGGCAAGGCTGTTTGTGCTACAGCAGCTGCAGTGGTGCCAAGAGACTGCCACGAGACGGCAATGTTTCAGAAGTCTTGTGCTCTGTCTGGGCAGACAGCGCTACAGCTTTCGGGGATACATGCTGTTTTATGTTAAAGCCCTGGAATAATTCACTGACACAGAAAGAAGACCTCCAGAGAACTAGAATAGGAAAAAAGGAGAGGCAGTACAATTTTCTGTTGTTTCAATTTGGTTGTTCATGCAAAAATTGTGTCATCTGCCTCACATTCCTCATTGAAATGGTCACTTAATTTTCATCCCTTTCTTTTGCAGCACTGGTGTCAGTGAGTTTTGCCTGAAGCCATGTTATATTGCAAGCATGTTTGAGATGATTTGGGCTGCTGTTCTCCCTAGATAACATTGTCAGAGCTGAGCATGTTCATCCCTAAAGGTGAACAACAAAGCTTTTGTAACAGCATATTTTTACAACTGCAAATGATCCCAAGTAATTTAGAGAACATGGGCAAATGCCTGCATTTAATCAAGAGGGTGAGGTGCAGGCAATTGTACTATGCCAGCTCCTCACCTGGCATCAGGGCTTTTCTGCAGCTGCACAGCTGATGTGTAAGGAGTAATCCAACCTGAGGGGAGCTATCGGCCTCACGCATTTGCAGATTTTGCTCTGCCCTCCTGTCAGAAAGTACTCCTCACAGTGATAAGGCCTTTGGGCTTTCCAATCACAGTAGTGCTGTGCCTGAATCCAAGCATCCAAAAGCCCGTCCATTTCATTAACAGTATGTTGTATTAAGGGACAAAAAAAATGTCCAAACAAGGCCTGGTTGCAACCCCTTTTCTAAGAATTTATCAACAAAATGTTTTATTTTGGACCTTTCAATTTGGATGAAACAAGATTTTTCAGCTACCCCTTAGGAGGGATTATGCAGTTCTGGGAATCTCACGGCACTGCTGGGTTTCAGTGCCTATGACAGTCAATATTATCTGCTCTGCTTTATCTGGGGCCAATTTTTGTGCCCTGGAAAGGGGTAAAACCAGAGACTGCTGTTTCTTCTACCTTTAGTCACCCTAAAGAAGAGGGCTTGAGATGTCCAAGCTCAAAAGGATAACAACAGGTCCAAAGATAAAGCACATTAAACAACATCACTAACAAAAACTCCTAAAAAAGGCCAAGATCTTAAACATGAGGGGACTGAAGCAATACCCTCTGAAGTCCATGGAGAGGGTAATAGATCATGCTGTAGCTTTTAATGGCCCAACCTTCATTATTGCTGAGGTGTGAGCCAAAAGCAACAGTTTGAGTTTCAGCTTCCAGGGAGATTGTGCGCTACTGACAGTTAGGAAAACCATAGGATTGCTTGTAGCTACACACCTTTGATATGAAACTGCTGGAAGATTCAGATTCATGGTGATATTTTTGAAGTTGCTTTTTGGAGCAACTTTTTGGAACAACACTGCTAAACGTCCAGGATTTTGTTTTTCTGTCTGCATACTAGTTAGAAAACATACAGCTTTCTTGTTTTCAGCTTCCAACAAAATGAGCATCTTTTCTTGTGTCAAGTGAAGCAGATAATTAATGACTTGTACTATTATCAATGAGCTTCAAAAATGATCTTTCATCATGATGGCTTTTGGGGAGTTTGCCATTAAAAATAAGTGTAAACAGCATAATCAAAGCTCTTGTTTCCTGCCCACCTTTCTGCCAAGTCCTTTTGCATTCTAAAGCTTTAGATTCTTTCCATTATTACCCAACTTTTCCATTTATGCTTGAATTGTTTAGTAGAATGCATGACATACATATTAAACTCATAGCAAACACAGAGCATGTATATTCAATAACTACAAGCCAGACCCTTTTCTGCATATGAGCTCATTGCTTATGCTTGTCTGGTATATTAAAACACGCATTTCTGGGAAGCTGCAATAAAATAAAGTTTAGTAAAACATACTTAATCACAGCGATAAAGAAATAAAGTTGCATCTGGAGTGAAAGATCATTCTTAGTAGTTATCGAGACAATTACATCTTGCCTAGTGGAAGAACCAGGAAAGTTTAAACACAATATTTATCCTGATTATTTGCATAGAATTTAAGAAAAATTAGGTCCAAATTCTTTTTGCAAGACAAGAGCCATTTTGGCAAAATTATTTTTGCTTTTACCTCTTTTGCCCCTCCCCATAAAGAAAAACACAAGCACCCTCACAGCTCTATGGCTTTTTAGGAGGGATGCCCGTAAGGTCTTGGCCAACTGCAATATACATCCTAGCCCTTTTACTGTATATCACACCATCATATATGTAAAAGCACTGTCTTTCCTAAGGCCCTGCCTTTTCCCTGACCCCACCAGATACTCACAGCTAGGGACAGACCACATGCACAAACACACTACAAACACACTACTGAAGTCTCGCTGGCTGGTTAAAATATATACTACTACAGAGTGGTTAGAGAAGGACTGGAGCAACATGGTTCTAACACTCATCAGTGACCACCTCTAGAAAGATCCAAGTCTGACTGACCCTTGGCTTACTTCATTATAATTGTGCTGGAGTCCGCACTCTGGATTTACTCCACATTTCCAACAGGGTTATGGATTCAGGCCTTGATCCTTCCGTGACATCTCCCTGCCTCAGTGCCCTGCCGTTATTTCCTAGCACTGTACATCCCCTGATGATCCCAAAATCAGACGTGCTTTTCATAAAGAAATAATAATTTTAGCCCCAATCCTGCACATAGTCTATTTCTATTGGGGCTGTGGTCTGACCCAAGCTAGAATAGCCTATTTCTTGTCATTGCATAACCTAGAGACAATGTCATTTCTTTGGGGGAGCCACTACGTGCGGCACAGTGAGCCCACTATTGATGCTATGCGAAAGCAGACAGTACAGCACACTGGCATTCGCTGCTGGGGAGCCGTGCTTCCCATAAATGAGATGTGTTACCTCTTGATACAGCAAATTATATTTACCTCCAGTTTGCCCCTTTTCAGCCTCTGTTTCTCATTTTCTCTTCTCTTTGAATCCAGTGATTGGCAGTGGTCTGTTCCCATCTCAGTGTCAGACTGAGATCTACACTTCACAGCTGCCTATTGCTAGTTTGTTCCACGGGCCTCCTTTTGGACAGATATGAGCACTTTCTGGAAGGAGATAAGCACAGATATAATCAGGTAGCTACACCCACTCAGTATTTAAGCTATTTGGCTTAAATCAACTGACATTGCTAGTGGAAAAATAACAGTACTAGGAAGACAAGCACGATATCAAACTGGCTCTATGCAGCTTGGGCAATTTAATGTTTACATCAAGTGTAGAAGTGACAAAGATGCAGTGCTCCTCTGTAAGGTAACCTTGCCACAATGCTGCTATAAGGTACTATCCACCCCTTACTCTGGGAGAGGTGGAGATGTTGAGGAAGAAAACATCTTTTAAAACGAGCTCTTCAATCTAGCCCTTCATTGAGTCACTGCAAATTAAGATGAAACTCATTGAAAACTCCACTGGAATGTTTCTCATTACTAGTCACGTGCTGTAAGTCCTGCAATTTTCTACGAACGGCAGTGCTCAAACTGCAGGATGAAGGCAGTAATAAGGTGGTATGTTTGAGGCATCAGCACAAGAGTCCTTTATAACTATTTTGGCTAAAGTTACCGTCATGCTTTACCAAGCCTTAACGTCAGTACCCCCCTGCAAATCCTGGCGCGTAAGTACTCTTTTTGAAGTTCAACTGTGCCACCGCAGTTAGCTTTCAAAATCCCATTCAAAGTGGCAAGTGCTTATTTGTGGCTTTGCGGTTTATTTACACATGAGCATAAGAAATCCCCAGATAGAAATCTGAAGAATTACTCTAAATGTTTATAGACACCAGTAAACTGAAAAATAAAGATACATCTGTCAACAAAAATGCGTTTCCCCCCCTACTTTCATAATGAGAATTTAAAAACCTTTCATTGAATTAAAAAATTTTCTCTGAATATATTTGAAGTTGTAGTTTATGCTAAAAAACACCAGGAAAAGAAGAGTTCAACAGAAAATATCTTTTGAGATAACTTGAGTGACTTGAAACAAAAATTCCTTTCTCAGACCTGGCACATTGCACTCATATTAGGCCTTTAATTCACCATGCAAGTAGGATGTCTGGGCACCAGATGACAGCCACATGTAAATTCACCAAAAGAAAAAGAAGTAAAGTAAAAATTAAAGACAACTTGGAGAGTCACTGGTGTTGACTCACTAGAAGCCAGGCCACAATGGAAGACAAGGAAATTTGTCTCTGTACCCACAATACCAGGAGTATGCAACTCTGGATCTGACCCCTGCGCAGCGTGGAGCGTATCTGTGGCCAAAAAAACTACTGGCAATACAAATACATTTGTATAAGTTGGAAGTTTATTCCTTTAGATGTTTCTTTTGGAAATAAGTTGTATTTGGTGTTCTTTGAGACTAAACAAGGCAGATGAATGGCCTCTGAGGTAACTGGTTAAGTCAAGTTCTTTTTTTTGTTGGGGGGGTTTTCTGCCTTTTTTTTGATTCAGATTATTCATGTAATTCACAGGAAAAGTTTATGAAATTGTCATTCCTATTCTGTTTTTGAAAGATGTCCTTCACCATGGCTTTGGGAAAGTGCTCCGCTCAAAGCATTCCTCGAATATCAACACACCTGGTTTCAAAGGGTTCTTTGCAATTAATATATCATCCAAACAAATTATATTACAGAGCGAAAAATGGCACTTTCCATCATCTCTCTCTTGCAGAAAGGTGACCCTGAGGTTTAGATGGAAAGATGCAGACCAAGCAGCAGAGTGGAAACATGAGGAACTCCTTAGAGTACAATTGCCATGAGACACTACTGTGACATTCCAGAGCAACAAACATATTTTAACTTTCATACTTTGAATATTGAAAATTTTTATTTCCCACTATCCTAAACCACAAGCACAAAAAAGTCTCCTTCTCCAAGGAAGAAGATAAGAAAGGAAATATTTTAATATAGCTTCAGGTAGAAAGATTTTGTTCCCAGCACTGCTATCAAGACTGGATGTTTCATTTCATGTTTCCTTGCATTTTCTGGATGTCATAAGTGTCATTGTCTCTGTTTTTACTATCAGGAGCCTGGAAAGTTGGGTTCTCAACCATTTGTGTTTACTTTTTTGCTCTTCCAACACAAGATTTTTCAGCTTACTTTCAATATTTATGGCCCCTTCCTGCCACCCCTGAACAGAAATAATAAGTGCCTGACAGCATGAACATCACACTGCTTATGGAGACTGCTTTCACTGGATAGCAGTTTGGAGTGACATATTTTATAATTATTAATTCATTAGCATTCCAATAAAAGATAGTCTTCTTTGTACCCTCAGAGTACACAGCAATAACGCCATCACCATAACAGTTAAAACATTACCCTGGCCTGCCAGAATCACTTGCTCATAATGTGCAATGCTGTATTAAAACATTCCTTCTACTTCCACATACTTTACAGGTTATTTATGTTTAATTTAGGTTTGGATTCATAAACTGCAACCACAGTGACACTATACCTTCCTTTCCTCCCTCCTCCTTCCACCTCTGTGGGAATGAACCTTGATTACTAGCTTCCTACTCTAACCACAGCTAGGCTTTAAGAATCTTTTGTGCTATCACTTCTGTAGCCATCTCCTATGTTTGCCAGCTACTGCAGAGGAGACTACGGACTTGACCTCCTGCTGCTCCCAGCAGGCACTTGCTGGTGCATGAAATCTCACAGGAACGTGGCCCAGGTTAGGGCATCCTTGTTGCTAAGCCTGCTAAATGTTGCTCTGTTATTCCATTTTATAAGCAAAAAGATTACAGCCTGGGGTACAATTATTACACCTCTTTATGTGGCCTTGGGTGGGTGATTTTTACAGCCCAAATACATCAAGGAAATCACAATTATATCATGCCTTTCATTTTGGAGGCGCCATGGCACCGAGGTGAGGCTGAATGGTGAAGCAGACTGCAAGGGATCTGAGCCTGGATCCCACAACTGCTACATTTTCCTCAGTAAGGCTCTCAGTGGGTTGGTCAGTGCGATGCTGAGGGCCAGCACCCATCCATTCACTGACACTTGCCCAGTTTCTGTGTTTAGATTAAAAGCCACAGCTACCCTCTGTGCATATGTGAAGTCCCCAGTACAAAAGAGCCTTTGATCCTCTGATCCAAATGAGACTCTGATCTTGGTTGGGGCTCATAGGTGCAAATGCTGGAGAAATAATAACAGATGGAATATCACAGTGATATATTAATTACCATATAGAACCATATAGAGCTAATAGGGGAACATTTCTGGGCAAAGGTCTCATAAATAAACCAAATGCGAATGCATAAATAAGTAGAATACAAACACATAGGGCTATTATAAGGGCAGATGTGTGAAACTTTTTTTGGTCTGTATGTTAAGCAGTCCCTGACATCTCTTTTAAAATTTATATATTTACACTGGCAGAAGAACAATCCTTTCTACCTAAACTACAGAGAGAAACCTAAAACATGCTGGATAGCTTTCCCATCAGATCTATTTTGTCTTTCTTTTCAAGTATAATCAAATTCTTTCCCATGCCTACCTGCCCATTACATTTCTGAAGAACTATGTGTTGCAGTCTGAGGAAGGTATTTGAAGTCACATGCATACACCAAAGGTAAAAAAAAAAACCAAATCCAAGTAATGTCTTCCTGGAAGGAGGCATTATAAATCATACTGGAATAAAAAAACCCCAGAGAACAGGCAAATCTTGATCCCTACAGAGACACTGGGCTTTCTAGCACTAGTGTATTTTTCTCACTATCTGTTTCGTAACAAAGGCTCTGGGGACACCGCTTAAAGGTCAGCTGGAGAAAGAAGACCACACGGTACCCACTGTAGAAGTTGCAAGGACAACCCAGACACCATCAGCTTCAGTGCCAGGATGGCACAGGGTGCCAAATGGGGCCAGAGGAACCGTAGAGGATCTGACTCACTTCAGTATATTTCAAGAGGAGAGAAGGAGTACAGAAACCTGGGTTTGTCGAATCCTGTTCACTTGCCTCTCTCTATCCTGGATTTGGGGTGATCACCTCAGCCACAGCTTTCCTGAGGCTGGCTGGCCAAGTTCTCACCCTCAAAGCAAAGGACTCCTTGTGAGGAGTCTAACCCCTCTGAAGCATTGCAGCTAAGGCAGACACTTACTCACCTGTGCCAGTGCCCAGCAAATACTCATGGATAGGGCAACCCCATAACCTTGCTCTTGCTCTTCCCTCATCAGTGAATAATTTCAAGCTCCCTGCCACTCAGCCAAGAATCCACCAGGTAAGCAGTGGTGCAGGGTCATAGAGACTTTGGACTAGGGCTGGTGTGTATTTAAATAATGGACATTCTCAAAGCAGGGTTTTCCCTGATATTCTAAAGCAGTAAGCTCCTTCAATTAATTGCAAAGTATATATATATATATTTTTAAAAAGAACTTCCTTTAAGCTGTGCAGTATAGCGAGCAAGCTACTGTCAATAGGTATTTTCAAGTGTGGTAAAGGATTTCCATTATATCTTCTTGTCCTCTATTGCTTGTAATTTTCCTTAAGTTTCACTTCACAGGCTGACATTTTCCAAACTTGATGTCTGCCCAAAAAGAAAATTTTTTGGAAAGCTGAAGAAACTTTCCCTTCAGTTCAGCAATGCAGTTTTAACAAGGGTCCCTCACACAAGCCCAGTAAAACTTGCCTCACTGACACCAAAATCAACACACATTTGGGAGCCTATTGCTGCAGTTATGATGCAGAGAAGGGACAAAAGAATTATTCAGTCTAAGTAAGACTGTTGGGCCCAGCAGGCTAAATTCTTCCATGGTGTAAGCCCTTGCAACATCCCCAAAGCCAACGGGATTACACAGTTTTCCACCCAGGCTGGGTGAAGCCTGCTCCCTTCCTGCAAGTGAGCGGCTCAGACTTTTTCTCATTGCTCTCCATGTTATTTAAAGATTTGTTTTTTGTAGCTGGCAGGCTCTCTCTTTGAAGCCTTCAATCCACAGAGAGTGCCCCTGTTGTGAGTTTAAAATGTTTTTGTGCCACACAGGCTGATGGTCCCTGCACACAGGGCTTCATGAATACTCCCCGCCCCCCTACACCTCCTCCCTCACACACACACTTCTCAGCTGAGGTCTTGCCTCTCTTTTCCTCCATTCCCACCACTGCACAACCTCAGGCAGAGCAGTTGGCTGCCTCTGTGGCTGCCAGCAGTGCAGAAAACGATGTGTAATTCTGGGAAGGAATGAAGGGGTTGCGGGTGGAAGGTAGTATACACGCTATTTAGAAAATTACATGGATATAAAACAAAGACTGAAGGAAGAGAAATACCATCCTCATCCTCACAGAACAAGACTTGACTGCTCTGAGAGCTATGTGAAAGCCAAGTGTCATAAATGAAACAAAAGCAATGAAAAAAGAGGACTTAAAAGGCAGGTCATGAGAGGTGTGAGCAGAAGCGAGAACAACAGAGGTTGAAACACATAAAACCAGAGGTGCTCTGGTGGTCTCCCAGAGGAGTCATAAGTCCTGTCCTGCAGACCTGCCCCAGATAAGCCGGCCCCCAGAGCACCATCCCTGACAGCCTTCTTGTTGGCCTGCTGCAGCTGTGTCCAGCTGAAGGGAAAGCCAAGTCCTTAAACTGGGTTCATCACTGAAGAGAAAACAGGACTAAGGGGAAGCACCAGTGGAGGAATCTCTTCGTTCTGGCAGACTTTTGGGAGCAGTGCTCTGTTTTAGTGGACCAGAAGAAAAAGTGCTCTCCCATACCATAGCTCACTGCACAAGTACCTGTAAACTCAGGAGAGCTGCTCCAATTTTTCAGTACTGGAAAGGCAGGGGGACCGACAGCAAGTCCTCAAATCTGACAGGATCTTGAAAGGCAACTAGAAAATAGATTTTCTCTCATGAGCGATGGAATCGCTTTTGTATACCTGAAATAAGAGGGCATTGCTGTCAAAAGGAAAACCCTGTGCAGGGAGGGTATGACTCCAACGGAAATTCAAGATGATCATTAAAAAGTGGCTGAGCTTTTTTTTCTAACCCCTTGTCTCTGTACCTTTTTCTCAACAAGCCATGCTTCAAAAGAAGTAGCCCTTCCTCCCTCACAGACCTCTGTGCTCTTTGCTGGGATTCCTATGCCAAAGCTCCTGGTCAGAGGCAGCCTGCAGAAAGAGCCATACAAGGTCTATCTGCTTGGTCCAGGAGGGCTCTGCTTCTGGAGGTCTCGAGGGTCCTGAAGCACCATGTCCATGGAAAGGGGGTTACATGTCCTCCACTGGCTCTAGTGGCCAGCTGTTCTTACTGTCCCCAGGCCTACAAGGTCACGTCCTGGTTACTCCTTCTGTAGGGTGTTTTGTCTCAGAAAAACAGATCAAGAGCTGTTCTTGTGCCAGCTGCAACTCTGATGGACTTTCATCAGGAGAGGCTGTGCGCTTAGACATCGCACTCCCATCTTCCACCCCCAGATAAGACATCTCAGAAATCCCTCCAAAGATACTCCAAAACAGACTGACAGAAAGACCCGAAAGAGGTAAGAGGACATATCTTACTGGCTCTGATCAGGATCTTATATTCCTGAGCAAATATTTTCTTTTTTTCTTTTTGGTAAAAAGTCTTCCCCTGGTAGTATTTGTTCAAGTGAAAAGCACCACCTTGCTATGTTTAGAGGAATAGACTCTTTACAGCTATTAATTATGTACCCTTTAAACACAAGCCCTCACCCAAATGTGTGTTTGCCCTGTGGGAAAAGTGTGCCTTTTTCACACCTGTCATTGTAAACCAGGCGGCAACTCGAGCTGACGACAGACAACAGTGAAAACCACCTGCTCTTATTCATCAGGACATATCACCACAACACTCCCTTCCAACGACCCTGCTGGGCAAATAGGAAATAAGGATCCTATGAATGTATTTAATGGAATAAAAAAACCCAAACAACACAGCAAAACTAAACATGAAGCAAAAACATCACTCTACAAGTTTCAAGATTAATAATAATGCTTATTCACACTTTTCCAGTAAATTCAACACACACTGGCAAACAAAATCCCTCTTTGTCACAGGGAGAAAGTGGTTCTCTCATTCATGCATATGAGATAGTGATCTCACTTGATACTGAAAAGAAACTTAGAAATTACTCACACTAGGCTTGCTGCACAGTAATTTTTGCTCAGTATTCTGCTTTGAACTGGCCCCAGTTTGGAGTAAAGATCAGGATGAACAATGTTAAAAATAATTACCTTGCTCATTCTGGACCCAGTCAATTTACTTATTGGTACAATTGTGAAGAAGAAGTTGTTAATGAAGAATCAAATATTTTCCCTTACTAAAGGCCTGATTCTCACTTCAAACTATCAAGAGGAATTATAGCAGGAGTTAACTCAAAATGAGAATATTTGTGCCACTTCTGCCTCCTTTTCTATCGAAAAGCACTAGCTATTTTGCTCACACAAAGATTACGGTGTCAGATTCCATCACTAAGAATTTAAAAAAAAATTATGACCGATGTGTCCTTATTACAAATCTCCTGGGACTGCTTCTGAGCTCTCTGGTGTTTCAGGAGCGAGTGGAACCTTCTGAGCTTCAGAAGGGCTCAGCAGCCACCAGGTGACATGAGAAGGGAATTGCAGCAATAGGAAAGTTCAGAGAGACAAGGAAATAACTTTGTCATACTGAAGGGCTGGGGTTTTTCTGAAGACGCATGATGGGTATGTAGGAGGGAGCACATATGTGGAAAACACTGAAGTAGCAGTGCCCTTATCAGAGAGAGGGTGTATGCTGAAGGAATTGTTGCAACATGAAAAATCCAATGTACATAAGATTGTGTCTAATGATTGTGTAATGAGATTATGTTTAATGAAAACCTATTCTACGCTAGTACTGCTTTTTCATAGTACAGTTTGGGTTGGGAGGGACCTTTAAAGGTCATCTAAGTCCAACCCCACTGCAATGAGAATAAATTTAGGAATATATCCTTTAGAATTCTTGAGGCTCCTAGAATTCCCTGGAAAAAAAATTACTTCTTTATGTGCGTTGTCCTTACATTTCAGATAATGGCACTGACAGTTTCCTTCGTAACTCTTGCACATTAGTTGCACTTGCTTATCCTCCCCTTATCACGGCTCCAGAGCAGAGATCTTGCACCAATCAATATGTTTTTTATTTTTGTTTGCTGTAATGTTTTTCATGCCAGAGAGCAAGGTAATGATTTTGACCAAAGGAATTACATCTGTGGAGCCTAGAAAGCAACTGCATAGTGAAGGACTGAACAGTCTGGAACTCTTTGGTCTGGAAAAGAGATGACTGAGGCACATGACAAGGCTGACAAACATGAGAAAGTAGTCTGGAGAAGGCATGTGGGAATCAACAGTTTCTTCTAATACAAGAACTTAGGACTGAAAAATTAAGATATGAGTCAAATTCAAATCAGACAGAAAGGAATAGCTCCCCACACAGCAAGCTGGAAACATGAGGAACTCCTGGGCAAAGAACAACATGGATACAAGAATTATGAAAAGGTGCCACATAGGCAGCTAAGAAATATGTGCTGGAAATTAGTCAGTGGGCAAAGAAGAAGGGGTTCATGGAATCTCTTTACTGAGCAAAGGATGGGAGACTATTGAAGGGTGCTACCCCATCTGTGCTTGCCCCTTTTAGTTATTTTAACCCTTCTCAAGTGCCTCTTTGTGGTGCATGGTTATGACTTTCCAGCTTGAATTCTCCTCTGGCACATGACATATCTTTAGATACACACATAGTTTGAACAGAAAACAAGAGTGGAACAAGGCTGCCCTCCACAGAAGAGTTGCACAAGGAAAACCACAGACCATTCATGATTCTAGAGTAGAAGCCAGCTCTAATGGGATGAAGGCAGTATGTTTGCATGAACTGATGTGTTCCTCTGATTCACATGTCCCATGGTCAGTAAAATGTGAACTCCTTGTGAAGATGTAATATTCATTTGTGACTGAAATGAGTCTCTGCATTTATCTCCTCTTAGCCCTCTTCCCAGACAGAGAAGTCACCTGGATATTTTTTTTGTCCTCTTGTACATATTGTGAAATGGACACCAGAAACATTGCATCACCTATACCACGTTAGCATTGCTCCTTTGGACAAGAACCACCACACGCTTTCTAGTGCTGGGGTCAGGGGCCTCAGGGTTGCAAATTCCCAACTGTTAACTCTGTGATGGAATGTACAAATCCCTGCTCCCACCCTCCTAAGTATCAGGGCTCATAACAAAGACCCAAACTTACAGAAGTATAAGAAGACAGCTCACAATAAGCTTTTTTTTTTCCTCCCCCCCCCCCCCCCC
>VZRE01003724.1:53488-187800 GCA_013396775.1 Cephalopterus ornatus | reverse complement strand
TTTTCGCTCCCCCCCCCCCCCCCCCCCATCTCCCTAAACATTGGATGAGAGAGAATTGCCAAGGCTTTCACTTCTTCCCTTGTCAGCCTTTCAGAAACATACTGTACGGAACATTAACTTGAGAGGAACTCATACAAATGCTTTGCTTAAGCAGGTTCTCTTGATCCTGAACCTGGGAACATTTGAGTTAATGGCAAGTTGTTAACACTTAGGCTTGATGAAGTGAGCATGAGAGTTTATGCTGCCAGTGTAAAGGAAGCTCGTGCAATCTCTGGGACAGTTACTCCACTATCAAGGTGGAATAATGTACGGGCTCAGGCTGCTCAGATTTTCTCAATGGAAGGAAAGAAATCTTTGCTTTATCACAGTAACAAGAGCAAAAGTTTAACCAGTTTTTGATTAGTTGCAGAATCTCTCCTTGACTGAACCTGGCACTTTGTTTAAGTGTTCACTGTCGGCTGAAACACCTAGTGCACAGGCTATGTGCTTCGGCAGTAGCATGAGGAATGCTTAGCCAAGTGTACTGATGCCCTCTTCCTTACACTAACACTGACTTATCCAGCTTTCAACAGGTCTCATAGCCTTTATGTACCTCATTTGTCAGCCTAAGACAAATAACACCAGGTTGAATTCAGAGAATCTCATGGGGCTGAAGATCAGCTTGTAAAAGCATGTTAGACAAACTTAACCAAAAGACCTTTGCAGCTGCAAATTTTACTAATTCATTAGGCCATCTCTTATACCAATTAAAATGCTATAGTGACTGCTGCTATGGTTTTTCCTACTTAAAATGCAAGATGAAAAAGTGAGATGTCTAAATTTGCTTGTGAAGACAGGGTAAAGAAGTGATAATTTAATTCACTTTAAGAAGAAAGTGGGAGATTCGTTGCCACTGAAAGAGCCAAGATCAAGTAACTGTGTGCACCTGCTAAATAGAGTGGCTGAAATTCTGCACCACAGCACAACGCTATTGATTTGAAAGAATTTGGTTCAAGTGCTGCAAAAACTGCTAAACAGGCAAATAATAGACTACTGCTCTGAAAGATGTAATTTCAGCTGAAGTGTTTTCAGAGGTGCAGTGCTATCTATCAGCAATGCACAAATAATGGAGAAGAGTCACAACATTTAGAGGATTGATGGAAAAACTGAATCCGCAAATTCAGCATGGCATTGAAGTTCCAGGATAGTAACAGGTCCGTAGGAGTCTCTAAGTGACAGTTAGACACATTCCTTCTAAGAGACTTTCCCTGAATAGGACATAAAACCAAAAGCATTTCAAAGGTGAATACTCACAGGAGGCAGGAAATTTTCTTTCAGCTCTATTACAAAGGCAAGATGATTTTATGAACATTTTGCAGCTTGCATGGCAAGTGCAGGCAATTTTCTTCTGAAATGCTGTCAAGCCAGGGGATCTGTGAGTAAAACAGTGATGACAGCTGTGGAACTGCCCTTCCTGGTACTCTTCCCTCAGGAGATCTGAGGCAATTTGCAATAAGGTTTAAAAGAAAAATACCCTCTAACTTGTATACGACGGTTTCTGTAGACTGCTGGGTTTTTCTTTTCACATAGACACTATGGATTGGCTGGGGACTAAAGGAACATGAATCTCACAAGGATAGAACCAAGCAGTTGCCATCTCTGAGCTGGTTCATCAATGATTAGAAACGAGGGCCAAAAATAACTTCAAGCCATGTTTGTTGGTCTCCTGATGCTGAAAAAATTATTAGACACTGACATGGTTCACAGCATAAAATAAATTCATTCTTGTCTTTCTATCTACAAAAATATTCCCGCCTTTCAGGCTGCTGGGAAGTAGCAGTATTTGCCACAGATCCTATTCATTGCACGCTACTCAAACACATATACTACAGGAGGAAAAAGGCAGCAAGAACTAAGAGGGGAAGGAGAAACCCTATAGCCGCCCTGTAGTCTTGCAGTTCCCTTCCAGTACAAATCAGTCACACTCAGCATGGTAAATGACTGCTGTCTAGCAAAGC
This sequence comes from Cephalopterus ornatus, assembly GCA_013396775.1. Classification (NCBI taxonomy): domain Eukaryota; kingdom Metazoa; phylum Chordata; class Aves; order Passeriformes; family Cotingidae; genus Cephalopterus; species Cephalopterus ornatus. The sequence goes on along the minus strand of VZRE01003724.1, from coordinate 185,803 downwards.
ATTAAACCAAACACAGAGAACTCATATGACCAAAGTGCTGTCTGGCTTTGGACCGAGAGACAGTAAATGTCCATGATTTCTGTAAGACAGACAGGCTGAAATAATGAAGCAGTGTGTATGATGCTCCCTTTTTACACAGTGGAAGACTACTTACCATGGAAAGACATTTCCTTGAGCATTAAGCCCATCATTTTGTTGACTGCTTTCTACATGATACTTGTCAATCCTGTGCTTGTAAGTCTGCCTGCCACATAAGCCATTCATCTTTACTTTGTGCTCAGGATATGATGCCATTGCATGCATTTCTTGCTTGAAGTCCTTCTGACTTTGAGAAGAATTTGCTTTTACTGATATGAGAAGGTCAGTACTTTATATTCTTACTTTGTTACTGGTAGTTGGAATATATAACATCCCTTCTGGAGCTAAATGAATGGTCTGATGACCATTTATGTCCATAAAACTCGCACAAACTTTTCCAGACAGGAGAACGGGACAATGAGGAGGTGTGGGAAGGGGCTGAATCATCCTTTCAAACAAGTCTCTAAAAAGCTGGTCACTAGCTCCACATAGGGTGACCAAGACAACATCATTTAATAAGTGCACTCAACCCCAAACATCTGGAAGTTTGCAACATCCACAATTCATTTAAAATTTTAGCTTGGATTTGGTAATGGTCAGCACATCCGTAGTAGGACAGCAGTCAGTACAAGTGGCCAATCCTCTCTACCGAGTCCAGCCTGACAAAATGTAATTAGATTGATTTCTTCTCCCCCAAAATCACTCCCTCTGGGAGTCATCTCTCAGAAGACTTCACTGATGCAATTTGTTGGCACTCTTAGGGGAGCAAATATGCTTCTGCTTCTTGTCACTAGTACTGATTTTTTCTCAGCGAAAAAGTACTATCTTCTAACTTGAGTGAGTTCTAACTCATCAGTTAAAAGATTATAGAAAACCCAAGTTCTTTAAGATCTTATTTCAGATCATCTTTTCCACTTCTCCCCTCCTTCCTATGTATAAAATGACTAATACTCACTCATATTCAGCTAGAACCACACAAACCATACAGATTGGAAACAGCAAGCAGCAAGAGTGGGAAGAAAATGAGAAGTGGAATTAAGTCAAAGGAGTTGAAACAGTAAGATTTTTTCTGATTTGGAAGATGATGATAAAGTTTTGGTAAGACTCACAAAGTCAGAAGACGGATAGAAGGGTGGGAAAGTCAATTATGCTGAGCTGTGGAAAAGGAAGTCTCTTTTGGCAAATACATTTTGGCAGATGGCAGGGGACAATGTGACAAGCTGTGGAGGTGAAAAGATTATTTTAGGCTGGTAGGCAAGACCTTGGCATGGACACAGACTTTAACAGGAATGAGTAGTATGCCAGAGGACATATTACTCTGAAATTGTTGAGACTGTTCCTGTAGAGGCATCAATGTTCCAGCTAATGCATTTTCCTGCGGTTTAGTTCTTCACTTCCTGTGGGAAGCAAAGCCATGTATTCCACTAGTGGTGCCTGTGTTTCCCTCACCACTCCTTTGCAGTATGTACTAAGTTGTTGCTGTCTGCACCTCTGAACACAATTCTGTGCAGGAAATATTCTGACCCTGGCAGCACAGTATGGATGGTAATAATAGGTGCTTGTCTGTACTTGCAGTCCAACATAGGACTCATGTACTTCTACCAAATGGATTTGCGTGATCAGAGTTTCTGCATTAAGGTCCCAGCAAGTATGTTTGAAGTTGCTGAGAATCAAGACACAAATGGATCCACAGTTCCCCGAGTGTCTGATCATGCAACTCAGCAACACCAGGTGGTAAAGTGTTACTAGTGAAGTTAGATGCAGTGGGGTTGAGCAGGGCAGGGTTGGCCAGGAGCCCTTAAGTTCAGCGAAGGAGTTGGAAAGTGATAAGAGTTTCCATGGGATCCCATATTTTCATTATGAGTTACCAAAATATTATATGCCATACTTAAAATTACTGCACTAAGGCTTTTCAAACAAAGTGTAGATGGTGGAAGAGGGGAAAATCTAGGGCCATTCCTTGGAACCACAGACTTTCTCATGAAACTATCACTACTTCCTGCTTCAAGGCAGCATGTCAATGCCACAAGCAGATACTTTCTGGAAGCTTTAATTTGACCATTCACGGTTTAATCTAATCTAATACCAATGCAAAGGCTCTCTCAGTAGAGGTTATTATAAACAAGGCTCAGTCAAGTATGCAATTAGCCAATGATTTCTGAAACAAATCTGAGAGCTGCCTCTCACTCTGAATGTCCCCTTGGCATAAAGGCTTTCAAAAACTGCTTTTTGTGAACACATGGAAACAAAGATCAGAAGAATACTTTAATGCCGTTACAGGCAGTTGAGCAAGGCAGAAAAACAGAAAATGAAACTAAATCAACAGGGGAGCTGATGCCACACAGGCTGTGCTCTGTGCAGCCTGCGAGCCTCTTCACTCGCACTCACCAAAAGAGCCAGTTATACCCCGCCACAGCAGGGCGTTAGAAACATCAAGCATATCAGCAGCGCTGCTAATTCTAAATCAGATATAGCATGGCTTATTCTTTCATTGCTAATGGAAAGAAAGCTTGAGAAATCATCACATCTCCTCCAGTAACATGTGCACAGTCCCATTGCTGCCAGCAGGAATTCGTGACTGAACTTTGGACCTCTGTTCCCCCTTCCCTCAGAAAGAGGAAAACATCTGAATAATGGTGATTAAGTCAGAAATTAATAACAAAATACTGATCTCTAATGTTTCCAAGGTCTATTTTTATACCTTGTGTATATTAGAGCCTCTCTCTAATACTTTAACCACCCATGCTAGAGAAATCTCCAGGTGCCACAGAGTTCACCTCAGCCCCCTAACTAGACTGGTAAATGCAATCCCTATTGATCTCATGACATTGCTGGAAAAGGGGGAAGTCTGTCCAGGTTGTACAGCAGGAACTGGAACTGTCCACCTCTGCACGCACAGAGCAATAGACATGCTTTGATCATGCACCAGCTGTCTTCTCGTCCCCACATCCAAGTTCTCCCTCCATGGAAATGAGAGGTGGGAAATACTGTATTCAGGGCACATTCACATTTCTCCTTGGTCCAACACTAGAGATACAGCCCATGTGATTTATCCAAGGTTATGCTGCAACCTGAGGTTATCCACAGACCCAACCAGAATTGCTTTCACCACTGGACAATGTGACCTCAAGTACAGTTACAGAACTTTGCTGTAGAGATCCACTTCAACTCAAGTTTTCTCAGTTTAATGCATATTAAAAGCTGAGAAGGGTTTAGATGGATTTTTTTAATGCAGGGACCCTTTCTTACTATAGGCCTCCTGTACTATTACCATAGCAGCACACAGTGCAGCTTTGAGTGCAGAGGTGTCCAATTAGTTTTCTTGTCAAACAAAAGTTAGAGCTCTAATAGCCATCATTGGTTTAAAATTGTGTATTTTTAAAAGGAACCTGTTATAAAAATATTCAAGGAGGAATAGCACCCCTTTTTTTTTTTTTTACAGTCATCTTGCCCCTTTCCTTCTTCCTCCTTTCTCTATAAGAACACGGAAGTAGAGTAAGTACAGTGTATCAGTCTGTAATATTGTGGGTTTAAGAACATAACCAAAACAGTTGGAATTATATTAATTCAAGTACACTAAACATGCACATTCACTACATTTTTTTTAACTGGTAACATCCAGTCTTAAAAGCTTATCCATAAATTCAAGGGCAAACCTTCCTATGAGAAAGCTATAAGGATTTCCACAATGGCCTCAGCTCATTCACATACATCTAGTTTCTCAGCTTTGTATTATGTTAAAATAATTTGGTCAATATTTTTCTTACATTATCTTCATTCACAAAGCAGAAACTGGAAGACAGTTCAACAACATGCTGCTAAATAAAACCTAACCTTTTGTTATTTAATTAGGTTGCGTAATTTTTTTATAGGCATATCTTTAACAAGATGATGTCTTACTCTACCTCCTCACAGGTAAATCTATTTAAGAAAAATACTCAAGGTGATTTTTCCAAGCATCTGAAACTATCTGCTAGGTACATTATATGCTTTTATAGAACACCCGTGAAGATTTAAACTACATATGCTTCATTTCCCAGCCCTTACCTTCCCCACATGGAAATCAGCAGGTTTGGAAGCAGTTTTAAGGACCATCTCTGCTGTGGAGTTGCCTCTAGAAGATCTGGTTTGTGATATGCATCAGACTCATGATTCCGGTGTGCGCTGCAGTCCTGAATCACTTTCTGTATCAGTGTATTCAGACCATCTTCAGCAGGCTACTGAACTTAAGATACTAAAATGCTCACATTAATGGCTATAGGGTTTCTAGCCTTAGATGACATGACAAGGAACCTTTCTCAGCATCACATAGTTGCAATGTAACTAGAGCTAAGACGCAGAAAAGGTTGACAAAAAGGGCCTTGAATGGACCACAATGACTAATATTTAGACTAAAACTTCACATAACTTTTAAGTCCCCATAAGGCAGATTGAGGGGAGATTTTATCTGGGCACGATTCAGTTGTCTAAAAGATGACATATAATTAACACCATTTAAGACAGTGAAAATGTCCACACCAGGCTACGTGACACAGTAACGATTGGAAGATCCTGTCCTTTGAGTAGAGCAGCTGGAGCCACACAGGACACCCTATCCATCTTCTCAGGGAAGCAAAATCTTAAGCTTTTGGTACCAGAAGATTTAATTTGCTTTTGTGGCTACACTGCACTGCACATTATTCATTAACTGCATTAAAGGCTGTTCTACTTTCTATCTGCTTTCCTATACTGCTCTAATTCCCTACATCCTCATCATCTATTGCAATGGAAAGGTTGGAGGTGAATGTCTCTAGAAATAGAGGATACCAGATAGTACTCTTACCAAATTAGCCATTTTACAGTGAACCAGGATATCCTCTTGCTACCAGAGCCTCAAACGCTGTTAAAAATCACAGTGCCAAGGGCAAGGTCATGGTGAGGAGGTGGCCATGACTGAAACTGCCTCTTGGCAATATCCAAACAAGAATCCTGATCGTGGTGGTGATGGTGGTGGTAAGAGGCAGTCAGCACGCTGCCAGCCTGTGATATTGTACTATTGACAACTGGTTTTTCCAGGTGTCTGGTGAAAGCTGTGAAAGATATAAAAGACTTCTAAAAAACGTTGGTGTTCCATCCTCCCATTTTTCCTCTATAGTTAACATAAAGAGATGAAATAGTATGTGGAAAAACACACACGGAAGATGAGCTAGGGGAAGATGCCAAATAACCTCTTACTGAATATGTTCTGCCATGCAGATATTCCACGGCATTGCAGCCTGGACCATCAGAGCCCAAAGCTCACACCACCAATTGCCAGAAAAGACCTGTAGTGCTGAACTCAGGGTTTGCATTTCAGTTTAAAGATTTACATAACAAAGGAAAACAACAGCAACCTTGGATATCTCTAGAGGTAGAGAAAACACATGAAAAAAATAAAACAACTGACTGTATTCTTACAAACCAACAAAGAAAGCGCTCAGTGCAATGGCAGAATCAGCTCAGTTTTTGCAGGCTTCTTAATGGAGTAGCAGGTCATGCTCTGAAATGCCCAGAGCACTAAGAGAAAATAACAGTTGCTTTTGCATTTGACCCGTGGATATGCAGGAAAGAACATCAGCAGAAATGTTGCACTCTTGTTTAACCACAGAAAGACGTATCAGAGGTGATCAGCTTATATCAGCTGTGGCCACTGCAGTGAAACAACTTCTCTCCCCCCTTTAAATAGTTCCTGTCAAATTAGTATGATTATTGGATATTATGATAATACAAATAACAAAATGGCATCACACGTGACACAGGAAACCAGAAAACTGTGGCTTTTCAAAGCTAAAGAAAGAAGTAATAACAGATTGTACAGACTAGCTTCTAGGTGACAAGGCAATGAAAAACAAAGCCTGAAATAAATCAGTGCCCAAACTGAAAAATATTCTTTGGAGACTAACCTGAAAATTTTTAGTAAACTAGCATACACAATGATTTATTCAAAGATTAACTAATTGTATCTATCTGGATCAAAGTTGATCAGAAATTTGTCACTTAGTCAGTTTTATGAAAAAAATTGCACTTTTGTTAAAAGCAAAGCATTTGATAAACAGATTGTGACAAAATCCAAAGCTTTAAGAATATTCAGTTTTTAAGCCTCAAACAGTATTTCAGCTTTTTGTTTGTATATTTCGCAAACGATCTCATAATTTTGTATTTGGCTTGCTGAGTTCTCCTGCGGATGTAGCTGGAATAGCTGTTCACATTCCCTGCTAGGTATGATGTTTTGCTACACTTGCCCGAAATGTAAGCGTGTATGTTTGTGCTGTAAATAAGAACCCAACAGTGGTTTTCAGCTGTATCCACACACTTTCCCCAGCCCAACTTTCCCCCACCCAAGCTTTAATTCTCTCTACTAAGGCAGCAGTTTGCCAGGACTAGCATTTCTCCCTTCTCTAACAATGTTACACGTATCATAGCAGTACAGCATCCTAAATAGTGCCCTTAAGAAATAAATGCTCCATATCCGACTTTCTAGGATATTTAGCAAGAAGTTGTATCTTAGAGGGACAAGATAATAATCACTCCACAGTTCACACACCCTGCCCTGCCTGTGAAACGCACAGAATGGAGGGATTCGTGAAGAACAGATGATGACCCCGCATAGGCTGGGGGTCTGCAGCGTGTGTCCTGATTTGCCACTCCATGCAGCAATCCCTCCTCCCCTTTGCAACTGAGGTGCAATGAAGGACTGTTTGCTTTGCACCATCCATCCCACTGTAGGATCTAAGGACTAACCTGGGTTTGGGAATGTGGCAGAAGTCGCTATGCCACAGTTGCATATATGTATCTTATTTGCATGAAGGAGCTGAATTAAGATTATATAAGTAAATGATGCTGTGCCTTTTTTGAGTGTTTGGTTTTGCAGGATTGCTTATAAGCTATGGAAGGAACAGCCAAGCACGAATGATGCGCTGAACTGATATAGTCAGTAAAAAAGAAAGGTAGAGATGGAGTGTTAATCAATGATCCCGAAAGCTTTCAGAGCCACTACAGTCTCATACAGCTGCAGTGATAAACATCATATTCCACCACAAAGAGTGTGCCAAGAGACTGCCAAAGGTGAGTGTTAAACAGCAAAATCACAAAGCACTAAATGAATCCATGCCAGTGGCCACAAAGTCTATGGCAGCCAGGCTTTCCTCATAGAAAGCAGTGCCAGCAATACTCTGCAGTGCAATGCACTCTAAGGCTTAACAACAAGTCTAGTTTTCAATTATTCCAGTCTATTCAATTTATCACCATGTGACCTCACCCCAAAAGAATACAAAAAGCAAATCTAGCCCTTATTTTGGTGTACTTCTCATCCCTTGATCTCTTCCCCCCTACCCTTTCCAGAAATTGCCAGCAAAAGTGAATACTTGCAGTGTTTCTGTTCCGTAAATGGTTTCATGCTTAGCAGCAGGCACCAAAAAGGTTCAGTTCTTGCTCTGATCCTGTGTTTATACTGAGCTGGAGGTGGTTTTAAACCATCTTCCATATTTGGGGTCTACTCAAAGCTAAGTGACCTAAGGGCAACCTACTGATGCTCCATCTCCTGCGTCTACAGAGAGGCCCTTTTGAGCCTTGAACAAGTAAAGAACAGCCGTAATATGTTCCCCCTCTGCCTCCCAAGACTTAGTGCAGAAACTCTGCCATGTGTACCCATCCAGAGAGCCACAGAGTGGCCTTATTGCAACTTACAGGCCTGGCAAATAGGAATACAGAGAGGGGGAAATCCCGTTTCCCCTTTCAGGCTTTTTGATAAGGGACTGAATTGCCCGAAACAATGTAAGTCTCCCCTGAGATGCATCACCATGCTAAAAGAATATCCCACTTCCTCACAAGGCTTGTGTGTCTTTTGTTCTACGTCAGTAAGGGTCCACATCATGGCAGGTGAGCTGAGCAGAGAGGGGCAGACCCACGGCAGGACCAGCCAGCCACCGGTCCGTCAGCCTTATGGAAACGAGCAGTCGTGCCTCAAGAGGTTGTGCCAGTGAGTAGCACTATGAAAGAAATGACAAATTGAGAAAAATCTTCCTTAATGGATCGTTTAAAAAAAAAAGAAAAAGAAGCAAGAAAAGAGAGAGGGGCCACTCGAGACACCTAAAGCTGTTAATAGTGACAAGAGAAGAAGGGATTTCTGGTTAATCAACATCAAGGTCAGAGTCTCGTGGAATAAATTTCATATAGAGTGAATAACTCACACAGAGGGATGGCATGTTTAGCATCAACTCTTGGCAAAGATTTGTTTGCTTAATGACTTTTCTCTTTTTTTTTTCAGGCCAGCAACCTTTGACTGAAGAGAGTTTGTTAAAAGAGCTAAATGTCACTAAAAATGTGCTGTTAATCCTCCTCATCAACAAATGTTAACCACGAAGTGATAATAAAGAGAAAAAAAGAAAAAGATGTGGCTCCAATCAGGATTATGCCTGGTAAGCGCAGAGACCCCCATGACTCTGTAACAGGCGGCTCTCATACTGTTTCTCCAAATATATGTCACCATCCCTGATTTTGCAAAAGCGCTTTGATGTTCGTTTGCAGACGGATACACTGTACTTTTCCCTTGGCTTGTGCAAACAAAGAGAGGCATTTTGGTTTTCTCGGCAAATACTGTCAGATGTCTTATACGCAGCAATGAAAATTAAGTAAATCTTTGATATTACAAGTCTTCTTCACTTGAAACAAGCTTGGCTCAGCTACTGGTGGATGTAGAGAAAAAAACATGCAATTTTTTTCTAGATAAAGAAGTTTACAGATGTCCATAATGTTTTGAAGATCTCAGTATTCACTGACTTTAATGATCTCTGTGGAAGCTATTGGGCAGCAAGAGTTGGGAAAATGAGCACATTAAAATGGCCTTGAGCTCTTTCCAGATTCTGACTTCTGCTGCACATATCCCTCCTAACTCTAAATCTTCCCATTGATCAATGTAATTAAGTTGTGAGCAACTATTCTTCTCAAGTAAAGTTTGCTGCTTTGATTTCATGCTGAAGGAGCACACGAGCCTTCAAAAGCTTGCCTGTTCTTAGCAGTTCAAGTAAAACCAACAAAACCTCACATCTAAGAAAAGTTACTGCTCTCCCATCAGTGCTAACCTCCCTCAGGCTGTGTTCTTCTACTTTTTCCCAGGGAAAAGCACCTTGCAATCTCCTCTGTCTATAGATTCATTTTAAGACCAAACAGTAACATTCCCAGGATGCCTGAAAAAATTCTGACTAACAGTAAACTTCACAGACTTGTACATTTCATAAAGTACAGTTGTTGGGCCTTGAATTAGTAACTTTTTCATATGTAGGCAAAAAATATGTTTTTTAATTACTTCTGCTAAAAGCAGGTTTCCTTATTTTTTCAATTAATGATTTTGCTAAATAATTGTGTTTCAAATACTTAATTTTTTTCTTATATGTTACAAAAATAGTATAGACAAGTGTGTTTAGAAATATTTTAGATAAACCTACGTATAAGATAGCATAGATAGATATAAAATAGCCTTAATCTCAGGTCTCTTCAATGCCTGAAGATTGTTCAGAGTTGCGCTGTATTTCTGTAACATTTATGGATATGGAAGTGTGGTTTTTTTGGCCATTTCTGTTGTGTTTTCCTTCAGTGTTGAGTAATCCAGTTCCTTAATATCCCGGAATCTGGAGGAAATTACAGTACAGCTACATGTATGTTTGTGCAAGGTTTTCTATTTTGTTTTTTAATCAGGGTTGGAGTAATTTTGAGACACCTTTACAGATCCACTAGCACTTTGTTTTACTTTTCATTTTATACTAGGTGCTGCTTATTGCAGCAGTTAACAACAGTGAAGCAAATACAGCAATTTCTTTTTAATGCAACAGCTTCTCATGTTCCACAGTTTCAAAATGCTTGGGAGAAACGTGCAAGGTTTGTGAACCTTATGGAGCATTGCCACTGAGGTGAAATGGAAGGCATGAAGCTCTGAGCTCAGCCCCACAGGGCTCGCTTTTTCAGAAGCTCCTCAGATCTTCCACTGCTCCTTGGTGGAAAGCCTACAATATAGTTCATGCTTTTACGAGCACTGCACATGGTGTAACAGACTTTTTACACTACAGTTTTAAAGGTATTACTTCTAATTTCATGAAAGCATGAAACAGTCCAATTTTTTAACCTTCCTGCTGCTGTTCAAATCAAGCAGGGATTTCAGTTGTGTGCCCGTAGGTGGTTTTGAGCAGTCTCTACAAGCATCCAGCATTACTATAACTATAGCAGGCACCATTTGAAATTAATTATATCTAAGATTCCAGCAACACAATCTCAAAAGGCTGTGATCCATGGAATTTAAAGCAGTAATAATTCAACTTGTTATGAATGGGAGTGCCATTTTTTGCACTGGCTTCCCCACCCCATATAGAGTCCAATTTTAATGTTCATCTTCTTACTCTGCAGTCATCATGCAAGTGGTCTTATGTCACTGAGCAGCTACATCTTACTGCAGTCACCATGCTGTAGACAAATAAGTAGAGCTTTGTCAGCATTTGGGGCAGGATTGGAGAAATTCTCTCAGAAGAGGGATCTGACTATTATAATTTCTGTGTCTCCATTCCCTCCAAAATACTGTTAGTCTGCCCTGTTTTCAGTAATAAAATCAAAGTTCTTCCTGAATTTTGACAATCTTCAATAAATTATATACGTATACAAGAAGTAAATGAGTTCATCTACAACTGTAGTCACACAGAAGAGAAAAAGGAAGGCAGGAAAGATTATTTCTTCTTCTAAATTTGTAGAAAGGAAGAAGGGGTAAGTTAATCAGTTAAGTGGAAGCAATATGAATATCTCCACAGAAGTATGGATTTCCTCAAGATCTGAGATGGGAACCATTTGGGCTTGAATTTTTCATTGACTATAAACACTCCAAAACAGACTCCCAACTTTCAAGAAGCTTCATTTCACACTGATGCATTTTTTTCTCTGTATATAGGTTAGATGCTATCCCTTAGCACATCAGTCTTTTCCAAAGGTCAAAATAAACAGTTATTACAAACAGGTATTATTAGCCACTCACTTTCATCTGCAACGATAAACAGTGAAGATCAGGAGACCCCTGGCAAAGGTCTATACACACTCCATTTCAAAAGGAAATTAGGCTTTTGGCGTAATTTCAGTAGTTCTGTATGTTCTAACGTTGCTTCTTAGAGTTACACTCTTTACATTCATGAAACCATTCAAAATTCTTGAAAATATAATTCACAACCTCTCTCATAACCAATGTATCCTCTCATCTTCTCTTACTTACTAAAACTACACATATATGTTTACATCCCCCTAAACGCACTTTAGTATGTAAGCACACACTCATCCATATTGTTTTATACTTAAATATATATTGCTTTTAAATTCTTAACATAGATGTGACTGAGAGGACCTCCGGTAGCCAGAAAAGACAAAAATATTAAAATAGCTTTTTCTATTCAGGGAGGGCAGAGTTTGATCTTCTGTTTCAGTATAAACTCAGGGCAACTCTACTTTAGCTGATGAAGCTTAAGCAGTTTAAAAAAAGAGACCAACATGCCTCCTCTTTCTAGAAAGCAAGTATCAACCTTTTAAAGCATGTTTGTCTTTTCAATAGTTTTGAGCATTTGTAGGTCTCTTGAAACCAGACAGACCGTCAACAGCTAATAGTCATGATTCTATTGAAAAATATGTTTAAATAGGCTAAATCCTCCTTTCATGAACTTCATAGGTGCTGAGTATTCCTGGTTCCTGCAGAAACTTGTGGCGGCTCCAAGGCAATTACCATCATCTACTTCTCTACTCAGGTACCTATTAGGAGGGGCATTCTGCAGTTTATTCTACAACTTCTTGTTCTTCACAAGAGTTGCAAGGTAAAAAAAAAAGACATGAGAAATCAGCACATCACATTAGTTGCACTTACAAAGACATCCCCCAACCCTGTCAGATATTCAAAGGGCACATTTCTTTTCCACAGATAGAGCTAGGGATCCACAAAATTCTTTCATGTGTTTTCCATGTGTAGCCAGCTGCTCTCCCAAAATATCCAGCTGTATTTTGGTACACATGAGAAAGAAACTAAACTTAATGAAGGATGAAAACTTCCCCTCTGCTCTTTAGAGATTTGATTTTAGTAAGGGACTTGATTTTTATGTTGCAATTCTTTAAGAAAAATAATTGAATTAAATCCTCTTCACCTTGACAGAAATACCAATGCATAAATTTCTCAGTTGAACCCATATGGGCAGAGGAACAGGATGCACTTTATTGTGACACACTGTTCAACAGGAATAAAGTAGATTATCCTCCCTGTTCATCCACTGCTCTCTTATCAGATGCCAGGAAATACTTAAAGAAGGAACAGCTGTGATTTTGGACTTGTCATGAGCTCTAAGCATGCAATTATACAAACTCATTTTTGCACGTAACAGACTGTGTTATTCCTATAGCTACTGAAACCTACACACAGGCAAATCTCATCGGTATTTTGCTTCTCGTGCCTTTCATGCTATTGCCAATGCTAGCCAAATCGCTCACCAGGCACTGCAGAAACTCAAGAGAATTTCTGACAAAGTTACCATTTGATACTAGGGAGTCATAGCCACTATATGGCAAAGCTGGGTCCCTCCATAACATAGAGTTAGTAAGTAATTTGCACACCAGCAGTCCACTGCAACACCAAAACTCAAAGGGCTTTGCTCTCCTGCTCTTACTGCCCTTCATATCATTCACGTAAGGTATTTAGGACCTGCTTGCCAGATTGCAAAGGTAGATGTTGTTTTTGGCTCTCCCAGCAGAGCTGAGCCCTGAAGTGAAGCCAAGACCTGTAATCATTTGCCTTGGCTGAAACAAAAATAAACATACCCTGTACTGTATGCACTTCTGAGGTAATTACTGCCATTAGATCACAGCCTGGAAATGAATTTTAAACCATGCAAGGAGACTGAACACAAAAAAACTCTATGTTAAAATTATGTTAAATGTCCAATTATAACATGTCAAAGCAAGGAGGACTCAACTTAAAGAAGGAACTTTAGCTCCAGCTCACCTTGTCGGACCCAGCCCCTGCAACCCACATGGAGAAGTCCAACTCTTTCTTGTTAGGGGTTGACCTGCAGGCCCAGCAGGAATGGGTCAGGTGCCCCATTTGAGGTAATATTGCCTCTAGAAAAACAGACATTGTCTTCCTTCAGCCCTGCTTAAGAAGTACATTACATCTACTATGTATTCCACCATCTGCATTCTTCAACTTCTCTCTGATTGCCTGCCTCCACTGCCACACATCCACTTACCAGCTGAGTATCATCCAGTCTAATCTCATCTCATCCAGTTAACTCCTCTCAGACTTCAATAGCCCAAAAAGGGAGACTTTTATGTCTTTGTAAGGGTCTCTGGAAAAGGACACAATACGTCGAGAGGGTGAGTGGATTCCATGCTCTGAATCAGTTTGGTAGCCCAGCACAGCAACTTTCCTGTAATGTCAAAGCACCTCCCCATTTCAATTCAGTTTCACAGTCTTCACTGTTGCCAAAGAGAAAAAAGCCATCCTGCACTCCTGCAAACAGCAAAACTTACTTAACGCCCCAAAGCATAGAACATCCACTGGAGTCTCTCCATGAGAGCTCTAGACTCTGACTGTTCCCAGCGGGAGCTGTCCTGCACCAGGACTTCCCTCTGAGTCTCCAGCTGACCATGTCGCGTACTGATGCAGCACTCAGAATCTCCCACCAGCCCACCACCAGGATCACATATAGCCCTGGCTCTTCGAGCCACACTTCTGAAACAAGTCTCTCCTACAATCAGATACATGAATTGTTGCAACATTCTAGCCTTTAAAGGTAATAAACAAATGAACCCGCTTTAGGGTTGTGTGTGATGCACTAGGAAGGGATTTATGGTCCAGACTTGGCTGCCATGAACACTCTGCATGGCCACACTGGTGAGACTGGGACACTGTTAGCTGTGTTTGCCTTTTCCTTGACCTTGCTGTTACTTTGAAGACACAAGAGGCTGCTGCTCACAGCGGCTTCAAGGTCCTTTGTTAGACTTACTGGCATTGACTCAGTGACAACACCACGATGTCTTTAACTTCTGATTCAGAAAACAGTCATTCAAATAAAGGATACACTGACAGCCCATTAACTACAGCAAAGATTGTTGTTGCTGCTACAGTTTCAAAGAGACCTATTTAAAAATAGATTAAGGTCTTTGAAACCACTCAGCTTATTCTGCCTTTTTCCCCTCTTCCCTGCAAGACAAGTTACCAAACCAAAGCTGGCATTTGCTTCCTCCCTGATCTAGTTACAACTTCATTATAGCAATATTGGCCAGTAGCAAGTAACTTATTAAATAAATGTCCTTTAAGTGCTTCTACCTGGATAGTTGATTCAGATAACATAGAGATAGAGAGAAGGAAGGGCCTGGCTTGGCTCTGCCCACCTTCTACCTTCCCTTGTAGCAGCAGGGCCAGGAGGCCATTCCAGCTTGCCAGGTATGGGTGAGCAGCATCTCCCAATGCTGCAACAAGAGGAGAACTGATACAAGCCTTTTAAGGCCACATCAGCTCTTTATAACAATCTCAACAAAATCTTTAATCACAGAGTCTTGGTCCTGTGCACTTTGACAGATGTAACTTTGTAGAAGATTTATTTATCTATTTATTTGTTTTTACTTTCTCAACAAAAACAGCTTTTAACCTCCACAAGTCATTTTTCAACTAAAATGATTTTATGATATTTTTACCCCCCTCAAAGTTGATAATGACATCCAGAAAGCTGCTCTGCCTGCAGAAAGAAGAGAGCAGAAGACTCAGGATAGAGAGCTTGACACCACGTGTCACCAGAAGGTTGGTGCTGGCTTGGTGACAAAGAGGAATAGATATTTCTTTTAGTCAGAAAAAAAACCCAAAAAACCCCAACCTTCCGAAATAAATGTTCCATCTCAGGTGCTTAAAACAAACAAATTTATCCATAACCACAGCACTAGAGGCTTCTGGGTATGGCCAGCTCTTGATTTCAACTCTTGATGCTGCTCCAACAGCATTTAAAGAACAGCTCAACATTTGATAAACATACCAAAGAGTGATTAGGACCATCACAAAACACCAAGAGATTTAGTACCTGATACCATGATCATTAACTACACAAATCACCACCACTGCCCTTTCCCCCCACCTCTGCTATGGGAAGCCACCACCAGAAGAACTGTCGAACAGAAATAAAGTTTGCAGAAAGCAGGTGACTGTTTCTGGCTATTTCACAAACATGTGGCCAGAGATGACTCAGCTAGATGGGATTATTTATTTGTTTGCTTGAGGTGTTTCGTTGTTTGAGTCCTTTTTGAATTTTGAGGGATAGGTATGCTTTACAAAGGGATTTGAAAGAAAATCATAGTGGGACCCAGAATATTTGACTCAACTTAAGCGTATATATATGTATATTAAAAAACTGACCTATACACATTTGTGTTTACCATTTCTTCAGTATTGTCTGCAATGAACAGATACTTAAGTTCTAACATAGTAGAACAGTATGAGATGAATGCTCAAAGTTCGCGACACACATCTTAAACTACCAGATTAAGACCAATGGGGGTTTAGAATATCCACAGGCCAGACCAATTAGCATGCTGCTTATGCCATTTCAGAAGACCCCATCTTGGTTTCTCATCAATATTTCTTTCTCTGCTCAAGATCACAAGCCTGAAACATATAATTATCCAGACCAGGGCACTTGCATCTGTTATCAGATCTGTGAGCTATGAAGTTTGTCAAATCTATGATCCATCATCAGCCCTCCTCCTTTTCTTTCCCATAGAATTTCAAAAGTACAATAAAAACTTCAGGTTTTTTTATATTTTACAAGGAGCATTTGAGGTAGTCGTGCACTAACTTTGATGTTTGCCTTCTTCAATGATGTAATATACTGAACATCCACTTCCTGAACCAGGAATTTTGCAAAGATCACTGTATTATTACAAGAATGTTTACTTGCCATCTAACCTCACTTTAAACCAAACATACAGTGAGTTTTTCCCCTTACAAAGAGAAATTGTTAAACAACCTTTCCACAGGCCTATAATCAACCCTTTAAATCAAACATGAATAACAGACTTTCATTTATCAATTGAT
Source organism: Cephalopterus ornatus (assembly GCA_013396775.1). Taxonomy (NCBI): domain Eukaryota; kingdom Metazoa; phylum Chordata; class Aves; order Passeriformes; family Cotingidae; genus Cephalopterus; species Cephalopterus ornatus. Next base: position 169,620 of record VZRE01003724.1, on the reverse strand, counting down.
CCACTGTTTTACGGTGGGGTTTTTTTCCCCCCTTCACTTTTTTGGGTGCAGCAGATAAAAGACCCAGTTGTACTATCATAGGCCATTGCTTTGTAACTAAACTCTGCATGAGAGAAACATTCCTCTTTTTTTGTGTGTGTTGGGGAAAGAGGGAACAGAAAGAGGGAGAGTTAAGGTTTTTTTCCTCCCTTAATTTTTCTCTTCAGCTTAAGCTTTGTTTTCGTCATTTTGAGGCTTTGGGAGGAGGGGGTAACCGTGGTGGCTGTTGTTCCTACAAAAATCTTTGAAAGCCATTGTGTAGGCAGGTCAAAGAGAAACCAAATTAAAAACTAACAACTTTTGAATTTCAGCAGCCAAAGTTAATGTTGACTAAGAACCAAAAAAGAAGGGGGAGGAGGTAGGAAAAAAAGTGGCCCTATGGAAAGCAAGGGCCAGCTGAGAGATCTAGAGGACGGCAGGCTCTGAAGGGGCAAAGCTGCTCCTTTTGATGTGGGAGGTCTGCAAGTAACCTACTGGGACACTCCCTGGGCTATCTCATTAACCATGTCACCAAAGCCCCCCAAGGTCCAGAGAATCATAACATTATCTCTGACATTACCACACAGATACAAGGTTCCTTAGGCAGTCTATAAACATGCCTGTACTAACCAATTCATCGTGGCTTGACACCCCTGCAAGAGCTGGATGCCCTTTAGTGAGCCACATGAATTGCCCCAGTCATTCATCAAAGTTTCTCAGAGTGCATTTCACACAGCATTAAATTTAATTAAAGCAACATTGACTGCATTGTAATCCTCTGGAGGCTCTTTGTCAGAAGGAGCTGGAACACTTTCTACTTAAATATCTATTGTTTAGGTGCGGTTTTTTTTCCCCCCCTTCTGTTGTCTGAGCCCAAGTGATTTGCTGCCTCTCCCCATTTTTTATTTAAAAACTCATATGTCATGAAAAAGTTCTGGCATGCAAACAGAAATCCCAGCCTGACATGACAAACAGTTCAGCTCCTATGCACTTGTCTGCAGGTGCTGGAGAATATAGACAATTGTTTAAAAAAACTAACAGACATGTAAAAACATAACCCTCGATGCACACAAATGAAGACCAGTAGCAGAAAGTGTGTGTGCAGTAAAAGCTACCTATTTGCCAGGACACATCCCTGTGCATGTCTTCCTGCTCTGGTGGACCAGCCATGGGCCACTATCATCTTCCCTTGGTGCTGTGATTAACGGTGACTCCAGTTGCACTTGGTGCTCCATAGTCCTTTGTCAAGACCAGCGGTTGACCCAGACCCCCACATCAGTGCAGGGGTCCAGCAGTTTGGATTCGCCTTGGTGGAGAAAGGATCAGGCAGAAACCAATTCTCCAGGTCTCTCTTCCATGGGATCTGTTCATTCACATTGTAATCCTATCGGTTTCGTTTACCTTGTATTTTGTTGACTCCTTCTGGATCAGCATCAAAAGACAAGCTTTTTTCCCCTCATCCTGCTAGATGCCTTTCTGCCAGCCACCAGCAGTCTAAAACCCTACCCTTCTCTTTGGGGGTATTATCCTGGGAGAAGACATGGAAAACCAGTCCACACAATTTTCAGAAACATGAAGATTATTCCAACACTGAATTACAGCGAAACCAGATGGAAACAGTGTTTTGCCCAAGTGGAGGCAGTTGTTGTGCCCACTTTTCCTCCTCTTGACCAGGAACAGCTTTTGAGAGCCATTTCTCTGTATGCAGCAGGCAGAGTGATATCACATACCTTTCATAAACAAGAAAGGTGAAAATGTCCTTTGCTGTTGCAAATGCAAATTGCGAAATAGACTAAGGAAAATCTACCTTTCACCATAGTCCTGCATTATCTACAATAAGAATTGGTGGTTAAACCACTGATTTTGCTACCCTGCTATCTCCTCCCTCATATATAACTTAGGTTGCTTCTGTTGTGGTGGTGGTGTTCTCTTCTTACTGTTACCAAATCACCTGAGATGACGAAGACAACTTCTCAATCTGCCTACTATGGATATTCTAGGAGCAGCATTCTCCTTGCTTTATTCTCCAACATGTAAGCCTTCTGAAAAATCAACCTCATTAGTATTACTGCAGTGGCCTGGGATTTTAAGATCTTTCTATTTCTGTGCAGTTTACTGAGGAGAGTAGAATAGAAAGCACTCACATGGCCATCATTCACAGTTATCAGTAGAGGATAAAAAAAAAAAAAAAAAAAGTATAGTTTTGTATTTCTCCAAAGAAAAGCAACTAAGTGATTCTGCCCAAAAAGGGACCTGCTTAGGCCTCAAGGTTTCAAAGGACCTGACAGGGGGGTCTTGGGAGAAATTCTGTGTTATGCTCAGCCAAGATCAATGTTATTGTTTATCTCAGAGAAGTATTTATTTCCAGTTCTCAGTACTTCTTATGGCTCCTCATGTGAGATCCTCTGCTGCCATGCCGTCATGGAAATGGTTCCATAAAATAACAGGAGGTGCTGAAGAATCAGATCATTTTCTTCACAGGATGCATCCATCTATGCCACAGCCACATGGACTTGGTGCACCATAATGCCTATCATCTCAGAACTAGTTTGTTATTGCTTGCCAGGTCTGTGACTTAAGAGAAGACCCAAAAAGAGACCAAAGCACTGTCCAGGTCCCGAGCCTCATGGCACACCCCTCACCCTGGGAAAAGTCCATATACAACTAAGCAGAAGTAATACAAATTCAAAAGCAAAATTACTACTTCAAAGCTGTAGGCTGGGAGCTTATGCAAGTGTTCAGCTATTGAGAACTGAAGAAGCTTTACAGAAAGTATGGAGAATTGTCAATTGGCAGCTCTGGAAGAAACAGCCTCTGCTCTCTATTTCTCTATGACTCCACCCTACAGTAAAAGGAAGGAGAGCAGCTTGTGCAGACATAACCAGATTAATTCAACCAACTCAGCTTCACTGGAGTGCAAACACTCGCTTTTGCTTTCTTCATACACACTCACCAACTGAGAAGAGAACCTTACTAAATGCAACAAACTAAATTCCCCCCTAAAAACCTTTTTCAAAATGAACATTTTTGCTTTAGAGAAAGACACAGCTGAAGAAAAAAAAAAAAAGCCTCTATTCTTTAACAGCTTTCACGTGAATTTTGCCTTGTGCTATTTGAGTGGAACAGAGCTAAACACAGAGCTGAAATAAAGGTACAAGTCCTCTATGTCTCTCACACACAGAGGCCATCAGATAGCTGTTAGTGCTGCCCTGGGATGCTGCCATCTGTGGAGCCCTGCATTAGTGATGCACGGCACGCTGATTTTACTACTGTAATTGCACTCATATTCACACCCCCCATCACAGCCTCGATGGTAAAACTTGTGCATAACATTATACTTTAGACGACCTCCTGCTGACTTAGAAAGAAAAACTCTAACTTTATTCTATTCTCCCTTGGTATTTACTTCACTTTCCCTTTCAAGCTTCTCAAACACACAATAAGCTTTTGATTATCAGGGTTTTAAGTGCTCCACTGGACACCCAGTGTGTATTTATGAATGGAATTAATAAAGAAGCAATCCGACTCCATCAAGGGAGCATTTTCAGCTACTCTTAAGCGTCACTGAGCAACACAAGTAGAAATTGAGAGAAGCTAGAGGCCTCCAGCCTTCATTTTATCCATTTATTAAGTCACACCCAGTAAAAGTCTTAGAAATTAACATTTGTCATATTGGGATCTCTGTACAGCCAATTCATTTAATGATCTGAAAAAAAGTATTAAAGGCTGCACAGGCAAGTAATCCAAACTGTAAAACTACTTGTCTTGCTAAAGAAAACCAGTAATATTCCTGCTCTTTATGACAAACCATTTTGGCTTAGCTTTTCTCCCTCCTCCACATAGATTTTTCAAGTCACATTTTCATCTTCTGTTTTACAATTGTCAGTGAATTTTCACAGAATTACTTGAAGCCCAGATTGCAGGTTCCTTATCAATATATCATGAACTCAAATGAGTTGTCCCAAAAAGACAAAGGAAGAAGGTGGGGCGGGTGTGTTAAATCTTACCTTGACACTACTGTCCTTAATATTAAGGACAAGTGTTTTGTCCTTAACATTAAATACTAAATACTCGTGAACATTTCAATGAGTGTGTTTACACACGTACCTAAAATCAAGCTAGTTCTGCTGCAAGACACTGTCTACTGTTCTGAGAACAGCAGCCTACCCTCTGCTGGGTTAAGTTTTTTGACGCACCAGAAATCATGAAAAAAATTGAAAAGCAGAAGGGAGGTTGGGACATTTCAGGTATAGCAGGGATCAAGGACTAGTTCAAATCTCTCTAAAGAAAAGTATTGAGAATTAAGGTTTCCCAGGCTGGATAAGGAAGAGTGTATAATCCTTCCAAGGACTTAAATACTTGCTGTGTCCTTGTGCCTACAGGTTTTGTGGAGGGATGAATGCTTTTTCCTAGTGTGCTCTCAGTTGCTACTGTTTCTCTAAGACTCATCTCCAATCATCTCCCTGCTTTTTTTCCGGTAAAGGTGAAGTTCAAAAGGCTCCTCACAACAGTGACAAGCATCTGGTCTTCAGTACAACCCAGTTACTTCTACTGCAGCTCTTGCCCTGGCTACTAACTTTAAAATGAGACTACACATAAAAAAATCAGACAGACAGCAAAACTATTTTGTTCTAAAACCAAACAAAACCAATCTCACCCCAAAGGGAGAGCTCCAGCAAGGAACCATGGTACAATCCTGAAAATTGGTGAATTCTCAGATGAAAAATTCCCCCTTCCCCGTGTCATGACAGCTCTCTGCACTCATCAGCTGCCGCAGGTGATGCAGACGAGCCACACTCTACCAGGCAGGAGCTTTACAGTGGAAGGCAAGGCAGGGGAGGTACAGCAAACCTTCAGCTGTTGCTTTTCAACATCAAACTCCCTTTGGTTTTAGCCAAGATCCCTTTCTTTATCATTTTATAGGGGAGGCCATCTCAGCAAGAAATAGCGAACATTTTCCCATCTGTCACTATCAAGGCACCTGCATCCTTTGAGACATCTAGATCTAGAAATTTAATGTTTCTTTGCATCAATTCCAATGTCACAGCTAAATAACAATTGTGTCTTAGGAACAATGACCCAAAATGTGATGTGGGAAAGAGACTAATAAAACTGTGGTATTTTTATGTATATATTTATATGCGTATCTTTAACCAGTATAATCAAACTGAAGAGGACATTCTCCCCCACAAGAACCACATTCAGGCCTTCCCTTACTTTTTCTGCCTAGGGAAGTCCCACTCAATTTGCTAAGCATAACTTGCCTAGAAAAAGTAAAGCGAGTATCCAGCCAGTCCATCGTCTGCATCAAACCTGTGATAGCGCACTGGATGGTCTCCCTGACAAAACCCCCATGCTGTGCAGCCACAGCAACACTGCTACCTCCTGACTCATTGTAAATGCCCAGACTAGGCAAACAAGACAACTAATGGTTATTCAGGCAAATTTGGGCCACCATGATGGGAAAGGTGCAGAGGGAAAACATTATGACCCGAGCTCTTTTGAAACAACCTGACAGTTGATAGATGACCATCCATAAAATGACAAAGGCTCCCTGTGTTAAGCCCCTTGCTACCAACATCTTCTCCCTGGGAAACTAATTACCCTGTACTGTCAGTGAAAATATTATTTTTCCGGTAATTATTTTCCCTTTTCAGTGACAAAATGACCACGAAAAGTCACTTCACTTCTAATTTTTGGCCATACTTGAATCAAAAACATCATGCAATGCTGTGCATGTGATTTTAGCTCATTTAGCTCCACAAATCGACGGAAATAAGTAACACTAAGCAAATTCTGAAACACAAGGAATGTGTTTTTATGATGCTGGTTTACACTTGCTGTTTGTGGTGTCTATACTGTGAAAGGCAGTGGAGACAGTAGAGTTTATCTCCAGGCTGCTGTATCAGTAGTGCGACAGGAGTAAGAGTTGGATAGAAGCTGCTGAAGGCAAAGGGCTATCTATCAAAATGCATTTTTAACAAATTGTGCGTGGTGCAGGCTTCTTCCTCAAGAGCTGAGTTCAACTCCCTTTGATTAAACTTACATCATAAATTTGTCTTTACAATGAATATGTGTAAAAAAGCAGAGAGGGTCCTAAACCAGCTCTCAGGTGTAGTTAATCCCAGCTCTTGGGAGGCTCAAGATCCAAACCCATGCCAGAATTTTAAATGTTATTTGACTTGTATAATGATCTGATTTACATGCTGTAAGATTTACATGCTGTACAGATCTTGGAAGCTGAATTTGGCTCCAAAAATTGTTTCTAACACACTGGGAATTTAGGTGGGTTGTTTCTGGTTTGGTTTGGTTTTTTTCTTTAATTTCAAGCCATTGCAGAGTCTGTTATATTCTATAAATTTATGGAAATAAATAACACTAAGCAAATTCTGAAACTCAAGCCTCAGATAATTTTTTACATTCATTAGTGCTATAAGAAAATAAAGTTCTTTTTCCACAGAAAAAAACATTTGATTTGTTTGCTCAGAAGTATCTTCTCAACTCAAACTTTTAGTGCTACTCGTGAGGTTATCACATGAAAAATGGTTTAGTATAACAATCCAGCATCTAGCCACAAAGACATATAGGCAAAAGCTTCCTAATTGAATTGGCAATTCATTAGACATTAGCTCTCCAGAAATAAAAACAAACAAACACAAGACAAATTAAAGGAGAAACAAGGTGTCCCTCAGCTAAGTGTAAAGAGGCATTATGCTCAGCCACAGAATTCTGCTTTCAAGAATTATGCAAATTGTTATGGACTAACTCAACCTGTGTGTGTTATCCCGAGCTAAGAACTCTGAGCAGCTGGGCAGGTAAGACAGGCAAACTGAAGTGGTTGACCAAACCAGAGAGAAAGAGGTTCTGAGAGAAGGGGTAACTTTTAATTGCTGACCCAGTCACTGCAGCCACAAGGATCCCGGTACAAATAATTAACTATTACTCCAACTAATAAATGATAAACCCTGTCTGCAAATCTTGCTTTGATATTAAAATACACACATGGGGCTATTTGAAGAGGTGATTAAATTATCAGTGTCAGCAAGCATTTCAGTCTGGTTAGAAACTGCCAAGGTCAGAGGGAGCCTTCTGAGTTCAATTCAAAACTTAGTTCTCTCAAACAGCGTGACTTGAAGCTTTCATGTTGTTAGCATAATTTGACACTCTGGGATCTCCCAATTGCTGCATTTCATGTTCAAGTTGTTGTCAGCTTCCCCTGGGTAACATTATCGTCTCCAGTAAATATTTTCACATGATCTGCTAAAGACAAAAGCCTCTGGTTTCCTGTATAATTTCTTCTACATTGCAAAGCACATTGAAAAATCACCATTCTTACCACCTCTGAGAAGAAGCCTTATTTCTTGCTAGAGCTTCATTCATCAGGGAACAATAAGGAAGAAAAAGAGAAGAGCTTCTCTGTTCATTTGATTCCGTGCCATCTTTGCACAAGTCAGAATGCAAAATAACTCAAATAGTAAGTGTCACACAACTGTGCACCACAGTAAGTGAAATAATCAGCTCTGATATTGTTTGGACAGCCTTATTTTTAGTGGAAGAAATATCTGCTTTTCAGGTTCCTTATGAAATCCTATTACTCAGGTATAAGGATCTACTCTGTGTTGATGATGAAAAAAGCTTAAAAACTAACAAGAAATGCTCATTTGAAACATCTCACCCATAAAAGTAAGCTTGGACAAAACACAAGTTACTTAAGTAAATATGCAATATAGTATCTATAAGAACAATCATCCTATGAAAGAGAACGTGTTTAGGCAGCCAAATCAAAACCCTGTCAAGTTCGATCTAATTTGTACTTCAGTTCTCCCACTACAGTTTCTCTTTAGGAGGAAACTTCGGTGTTCTCTAACCTCATGTTACAGTCCTGCTCAACAAGACCTTACATCTGTATGTGGCAATTCATTCTTTTAACTCACACTTGTCAAGGGTTCTAGATCCGATAGCACAAGCCTTTCTTCAGCAAGGTGGCAAGAGTCAACTGACGGGCACTGCTAGTAAGAGAATTTAATCTGAATTAAATGTTACATGGGATTTGCTCTGTTAAAGAAAGACCACCCAGATAACTACAATGTAAAAACCAAATTTGATTCTCTGCTTATGCTCGTGAGCCAAGACACTGGGGTGAAACCACAAAGTCAAGCAATTGCAGAATTGGTCTGAAGCTCTCATATAAAATTCAGATGGTGAACAAAACTACCAATGCTGGAAAGATTCCTTAAGGTTCCAAGGACAGGTTTGAGTTTCTTCACTAGAACTACTTTGGCATTTATTAGTTATGGCGTTTATTCAAAAGAGGTAAAAAGTAATTCAACCCAAGGGCAATAAAGGTTTTCAGCCACACAATGCCTTATCTGCTACAACAAGAGTACCCAACTGGAAGGACTGCCTAATCTTCTGTGTGTGCGCAAACACAGAAACCCAGAAATACACCTTTGAGCTACAGAAAGGCACATAACTCAAAATATTTCCCACAGTTATTCACGAGTTTAAATCCAAAAACCCTGCTGCAGACGTTCTTTTTGGTTTGTTTCAACTAAAAATATCCATGAAGTCAGGTTTTACACCTTCTCTCATAAGTGAAAGATTAACTTAAAACTTATTTTCGCTGAGAATTGAATGAGAACCTGAATTTTAGGGCTCAAATTTCTCCGTTTACAAAAGACGAGCAGCACAAAAGCAATAAAAGGAAGGTCAGATTGCCTAAGCTTTTTAGCATGAGATATCATGTTGCACTGCACCTCTGGTAAAGCCAGACACTAATTTAGTTCCAACTTCAGCAAAATTTTTCACTTCAGTAGTGTAAGCATTTCACACATTGCTTAAAGTATCCATAACCTTCAAAGGAAAAAACTCAATTGAGACTTATTTCCTGCTGCCTGGACTGTAAAAAAGAGGTGCCTTTTCTTAGCCTGGTTGTTTGCCACCCCAGTAGAAAGCGCTACAAATTGCTTTTTACAAGGCTTTTGATATTACTACCATTAAGACCAGTCAAAGGAAGTACAATACAGAGCCCTGTAATCAGCCATATTGTGCTTTATTTCAGCAGCAACACACTTAAGTGTGGGCTAAGAGCATACACTTAGAAGTATAGCACGATACTGTTTTATTCTTCTGTGTCAATGAAAATAAATCAAAGTCCAGTGAGTGAAGAAATGTAACTTCTTCTGAAGAGTGCCATTTCTAGTTAGAAATTGGTAATTGGTTAATCACAGCTTCTACCTGCTTCACAGTAGGACACAGGAGCAGAGAGGACTCAACAAAAAGAAGAAACATGCCATCTACACAACATTAATTATTATACAGTTATCAGGGGATGAAAATATCTTTAAAGTAGGCACACATCTTAAAAAATGCTCTCACATCTTAAAAAAAATAAAATCTTAGCTGCAAACATTTCAGAGCCCATAATAATAAACATTACACAAATTTTAGTGACTATTCAAGAGCAAATTTTGCCAGTGTTACCTGTAATGATTAAAGTCAGGTTCAAAGTTCCAACATTAAACAATACAGCTTTTACCTTCTCATATATATCAAATCCATAATTTACCCACTTTTCAATGAATCTTCACTGTATTAGAATTAGCATTTATTAGAATAAAGCTTTTCCAGGAGTAAGTGACATTAAACTTGAGTCAAGGCAAGGTTTAAAGCTCTCTTAGTTAAACAGTGATGCATAATACTGTGTACAGGTAAGTTTTGTAAAAAAGTCACAATATGTTTCTTTTTGTCAGGAAGTTTAACCTGTTCAAAGTACACATCCTGTTTACATTAAATTGATTTCAAATTTTATAGCTACGTAGATCCCAGTGACTAGGAAACATAAAACTTTCCTCCTCCTATAATGGAGAAAAAAAGAGGTTTAGATATGGTATCATTCATGAAAATGCAATGGGAAATTAAAATGGAGGGAGCCATTTACCAGACTGGAAATTGAACAACTGGGCAGTGTAGTTCTGCAACAGGTCATGATCTCAAGAAAATCACCTAATTAACTTATTTGGCAACAGGCCAAAGAAAATAACTTTAATCCTTTGGAACTTGATAATCTGATCTATAATCACAAGGGCAAAATCTGCATGTAGACTTTCCACCGACCTACCTACAAGGAGTATTATCCTAGCACAACAGGGAACTACAAAAGGCTGATCCACAGCCCAAAGCTGAATGTTTAAATATGTCTCCACTACATGTCTGGGAGATGGGATCTATTCCAAGAAAAAGTGACCCTCTCTCTGGGAGGAAAAAGAAAAATGAATGTCCAAGCCTTGGCAGGACTTACACATGTATTTCTGAAAGGTGCCACAGCAAGATCTGGAAATTCTTTGAAACCATTTTAAATACCATCTGTGGCCTAGAATTTGGCCTCTCCAAAGCAGATGGTTCTCAGTAGTCCTTGCACAATAAATAAACCTGGGGTTTGTGTTTTGTTTTGGGGCTTTTTTTTTTACAATAAAGACTGTATTAAGCAAGTCCTTAGGGTAAAATCTTCATTCTAGAAAAAAAACAAACCCAAACAAGTCAAGCTATGTAAATTTTGTCAAGTGAAACAGTAAGTCAACTTTAGTTCTGAAGCTTAACTACCTTGAATGGCAGAAAATGGAAAGAAGTTTTGAAATGTTCATTTTGTTAAAGTGACTCCATGTAACGCACTATAAATGCCTGGGCTTGCTTACTGTGCTGCTAAGCAATAGCTTGCTTGCATAAACCTAACAATACAAACTGAATAGAAGGTTCCTAGTGAGGGAGAGGGTTTTACAATCTGACACGCAATAGCTGGAAAACTCATGACCGTCCTGTAGAGGAAGATTTTGACGCTCATTATTTTCTCACCATCCAGCTTAATTCTGAAGACTCCATTTAGTCTTTGGGTATCTCAGCATTCCCCTTACTGCTGGTAACACTGGCACAAAAGACATGAGATCAGATGCTCAGGCTGCTGGCCCTCTAAGAGTTTACAGCCCTTATAAAAGTCACATTTCAGAGATCAGAACAAACAGAAAAAAATAAGTACAAAATGAATTGGTGGTGGCCCTGACGAAGCTATTTCTATGCTTTTTGCTACTGTAAACTCCAGAAAGCAAGTAGAGTTCACAGCATCTATGGATGGGATACTTCTACACTTGTATCTGCTGTAATCCCCACAGAGACAGAAAGAGATTATATTACAAAGGGCAGTGAACTACTGTAGTAATTGCTATTACAAACTCAACAGAGAAGACACAGTGCATAATGCTGATGAACTGGTGCCCTCTGAAAGTCATACTCTTAATTCCCATATTATTTAGTAAATCTTAATTATATCCAAGTGGTGGAAATCTCAATGCAAATCATAGGATCATAGCAACTATTTAAGACCTCAGCTGTATAGTCTCTGGCCTTTCTTCCATAAAACACATTTCCATATATTTTAAACTCTACTTTTAAAAATCCAGGGTCAGTTTCCTCCTTTTTTTTTTTCTTTTTTTTTTAATGTCTCATAAAAGTTTTGTCTCATAGTCCAAGTTTTATATTCTGTTGCTGCAGTAAAAGACATCACCTACCCAAAACATTGAAGTTGTGCATTCATGATATCACTGTCTCTTAAGAGGCCCAAGTAAGACCTTGAAGACAAGTCCTGGTATGCAGGTAACGAAGGTGAAGTGGTTTTCAAATATAATCTCTTTAAATGGAGAAACAACATTTCATTACCCAGGCAATAAACTTTTGTCTTTACTCATTAATAGCATTCCCCAAAGGTAACTCAGCATTTACTCTTATCCTGTTCTTGCATCTGCCAGCAGCACATGCCTAGGGAAGGCACAAAGTCTGCTCCAACTATAAAATATTACTGCAGTGTATTCTTTTTAGCTTACACCTAAGAATCACCAGTAACAGTATGGGTGACATGAGCATGTGAAAAAGGAGTAAACACAAATCATGATAGGAAGAGTAAACGCCAATCTTGAGTGATTTAAATTACTCCTCATATGATTTACAAATATTTGTCTCAATTTCCTTCTATGATACTCATATATATATATAAAAATATATGTATATATGTACACATGGAAACCGGATGAGTTTGAAAGCAATTATACACATTGTGGATTCCTCTCTGTCCAGCATACATTTTTGTGCTATTGTGACATGAGGGATAATAATCCCTCTGTGCAAAAGTCAGATGTGACCGCTCCATTGCTGACTCAAGAGCAAATGGAAAAATTAACCAGAACCCTAAAATCCAACTACTGTGAACGAGAGACAGCGAAGATGTCGTGTGAGCATCTGACGCTCCAATGAAAGACCTCAGTCCTATTTCAGGTACCCAGGTAAAAGCTGTTTTCATCATCAGAACCATGCAAAACTCATCATTTGATATAATCCACTTTGTTCCATCTAACCTGCTGAACAAGTTACTATATCTGGTACTTTAGCACTTCCAAGTGGAGCTTTGGTTCATCTTAAGCATTATCAGAAGATATAAGGCAGCAACTGTTAGACTTACTGCCCTGCTTATAAGGCTGCCTTTTTGCTAACTGGCATCTGAATTTCCTACAAGTCCAATTTGGAAAACAAGTATTTCATCATTTCCAATGCACTGATAAAGGAATTGCAATTTTATAGAGCAAACCCACATTTCTTTGTCTCTGGGCACACAAGAAATGCAGTTTATTCTGGTTAGATGATAGGAACAGATGTACTGCATCAGACCCCAAGTCTTATTTAGTCCAGTATCCTGTCTTCCATAGCAGCCAGACAGCACAACGTTAAGGCAAGAGTAAGGAACACAGAGGTGTTGAGTTATTTTGCACACAAAGGCATCAAACAACTGGGTCTTACCAACTCACTAAACCAGGGGTTACTCTACTGCATTTAAAAGCTGTGAAAAATAAGCCCTGGACTTACTTTGTCTAAACACTTTGATACATTTGTTGTTTTTACACCCACTGAATTCAATAGAGATGAGTTCGAAGACGCAAACATGTATAACCTTTTCTTCTTTCTTTAAACAGATCACATCCAGCAAAATCTTGCTATCAGTTAATTTTCCTCAGGTGACAAGGTAAACAGCTATTCTCTCTTTGCCTTCTTCACTTCTGTCTGGAGTCTACACATCTCTCTGATAAACCCCACTGAATAACAGGACAAAACCTACATATTCTGAATTACAAGAAGGAAAAAGAAGATTTAAAAAACCCAACAAAAACAATAACAAAAAACCAAACAAATAAATAAACAAACAGTTAAAAAATTCTCTTTGGCCTAACCAGCTTGCTACCCATATAGTATCCTCTTAATGAAGGCTACATATTCATTTTTCATAGAATCATTTAAATGGATTCAGCTGTGGGACAAGTTGTAGATTTGGGGTTTTTTGGCTTGCCTTTTTTATAAGAAAAAGGTAAATAGGAAGACAAGACTTTCCTTCCTTTAGGAGAGCTGAGAAAGAAAATCCTTGGTTATTAGGTAATTCATCTCAGCGTTGTCCACCATCATTTTCTCTCTCCAGACCTCACCAGAAAAAAAAGCATCTCAGAGCAAAAGAGAAATGCTGGTGGATGTCAAACACTTAGAGGAGAAGATCACAGGCGGCAGTGGAGATGGCAGGGCTGTAAGCAGTGCCAAGAGCAAGTGATGCATAAAATCATTAAATGTGAAGGGCCGGGCAACAGTGCCTAGACTTATCTGGAAGTTTAATCAGAGAGAAGAATTGCAAAAGAAGAGAATAGAGATGGCTGAAAGCTGCAAAGTTATGTGTTTGACCTTTTTATAACAAACTCCCCATTCTTCCCCCATCCACAAAGACAGGAAAAAAAGAACAAGAGAAGAAAAAAAAATAAAGGAAAAGAAAGCCCAGGTAATGTCAGTGTATTCTTGTGCTTATTATTAAATGAGTATACACTTATTTCTAGCTGGCTTTCTCAGGAATGCAGTTGTGACTAGTGTATGTACAGGCTGACAGCTGTTTACTCAATGCTATCTCCACTAAGGGACACCAGCTTTATATTTTTAGCTCACAGAAGATGCAGATCACTTGCCAGAAATGCTTGGACCAGGCAACAAACACATGTCTGTAAGTTACTACAACACTGGGCAGGCTTCAGATATCAAAATTCTGCAATAAGATTGAATGATTTCATGCTGCAGGACCTATAAGTCAGGCAGGGTGTATCCCTTCCCTGCCCAGTCAGTAGCTACTCTGGCTGGCTGAATTTCCCCTAATTCATCAGACAAATATGGTGGGTTCTCAATGGATTCTCACAGGCTGTTAAGGAATCCATGCTACCCTTAGAGAGGTGCAAAAAGCTATCTGGCTCTCAGCTCTATCAAGCTCCCTGTGGCCACACTGGGAAATAAATGAAAAATAAGCTTTGTCATTCTGATCTTTAATGCCATCTTCCAGAGAGCTGGTCCCACTCGAAAGGAAGAGCTGGAAGCCCATCAAGACCAAGTGGGACATGATACAGCACAACTTAGCTGAACTTTTTCCGGATGGAGGACCTGGCCTGAGACAGAGTGGCTTAAAATGGTTGCTGTTGAAATTAATAAGTATTTTCAGCTACAGTTTTAGTGTTAATAACCCAAATAAATCATTGCAATCTGGATTCTGAGGAAGATGTGGTTCAGGCTCAGATCAGCGTTCAGCATGAAGTTGACAATCCCATTTCTCCTTACAGACAAGACAATGCCTCATGTGACAAACTGAAAAGAAAAGCCACCACCAAAAAACTCCAACAGTCCCTAAAAGGTATGTTTTACCCTGGGCTTGAATTTCAAAAGTCATCTCACAGCCCTTGACAGCCTGCAAGCAGCAATGAGCCCCCCTCACTGACAGGCATCCCACTGTGAAGGGTTATCTTCAAACACTCACGGAAACCAAGCATGGATTGGGCAACCCAAGAAAATTGTTCACACTCCAGCCCTGGGTCCTAAAACGATTTTTGGTGAACAAGGACCACCTGTGTAAAATAACTTCAGGAAAGGCAGTAGTGAATGACTGCATCCTTACCACCATGCAGTGTAAGCCAGCTGTTCATGTAGCACTCAAGCAAATCACAAAAAGGTAGAAAAAGGAGCATGTATGTGTCAGTCATTCATCTTTCCTCTGTCGATCCCGAGCAACACAAGATAGCACTAATATCATCAAAATTTTCTCCCTTGTCTAAAATAAGAGGACAGCTTTTAAAGAAAGCTTGACTGCCGAGAGCTCTCTTTCTCCATGTAAAATGTAGGGAACTGAATGCTTTCAAAATTCTGCCTCATGATGGGGGAAAGTAGGAACTGAACCTGCTCCTCCTTCCTTATTCATTCATTCATTTATTTATTTCTGTGCTCCACACACTTTACACTTGTCTTAATCTTTTCCTGTTGGCAGAACCAGCTTCACAAAACTGCATGCAATACGCTCATACAGTGGTGTAACAATGTTTAAAGAAAAAGAAGTGTCCTGCAGGACATCTCATGGTTAATCTGAATATAACAAAAGGTGTAGAAAAAGAGCTGACACACTGGCATTAAATTCTCTGAAATTAAATTCTCTGATGTGGGATGTCTAAATACCCCTTTAAATGCTAATATTTATCCAGACAGCCTGTTTCTCCGGCACTCTGTTAGCTTTGACCCTTACTGATAGAGACACTGTCCATGTTTAGCTCCAAATCACAGAGACTGCCACTAGTGCAACCAACAGGAGTGTAGGGAAAGCTGGTTCCCCAAACTCCAGCACTGCACTGAATAGTGGCCATCTAGCCCTTCAGTAAAAAGGGCTCTCATTGCCTTGCAGACTCAGAGCCCCAACAGCTGGACTAAAAAACTCCTCAGATTCTTGCAAGAGAACAAGGCTTCTAAAACAGAGAACATATAAACAATTTTTAATTTCTTACGCATAAATAGGCATCCAAGTACAAGACTAGACTAATGAGAGTCACAGAAGTAAGTTGGACAACATGCCCAGTTTGTAAAGGAATTCGCGGTGTTGCCGTTCCTCCTAAGCTTTCACAGAAATGTGTGGGGATGCACAGATTTTGAAGCGTCCACAGGCTCTTTGTCAAGTGGCATTTTCATATCAATGGCCTTTGAAAGGCCTTCCATTAAACCAGGGATAAACACAAAGGGCTTAATCCCTCTTGCTTCCCCCAACATTTACACAAGTGGTTGATATGCAGCCTGAGGTATTTTGAGGAGACTGATTTTCAGTGACACAAGAGTTAAAATTCAGAGGCTCACAGAACTAAGAAAGATCAGCTGAGGCTTCTAGGATTAACAGATAGGATCTGCAGAGTTTTTTCCTTAATATTTGGAGGGATCTTATGGTATTACCACCGTAAGGGATACTCTTACAGGGACATGTTTGTGAATGCCAAGGTTAAGTTAGAGCTGTGACTCAATTTCTCCCTCTTTTTTTTTTTCCCCTAAGTAACACTATTTGACCTATCTTCACCAGCTGTGTTTTACTTATTCTTTTGGAGAGCACACTGCAAATCTAGTACATCTAGACTAAAAGCATGGTTCTTTTCTTTCTTTTACAGGATAACTGGCATTACGACCACTCCTGGGTACCAAGGTGGCCCCAAATCAGTTTTGTCTTCTTCTGAGGATGCTGCCCTGAGCCTGACTTCACATCCCAGCTCTGCACACAGAGCGCACAGTGGGCTCTGTTTGGTCACTGGCTCTCTTTGCAGCTGTGCCGATTGCTCAGTGGGGAACATGTCTGTTCTCACAAAGAATTTAACAAATTAACTATGAACAAAGTAGCTTGGAAATGACATAGATTAACACATGCTGTGTCATGCCAAGAAGCAGCTTGTCAGATTGTTGTTTTCACAAATCTGAAAGGAAAATTCCCAGGACCCCCTAAATATACGGAAACGGTTCCATGTTTAGCTGTGTCGGAAAGGAACAAAATCATTGCAGAGTAGAAATAAGAAACACACAGCCCAGAAAAAAATAGGGTATAACAAGACTTCTAGGAAGCATCTGCAGCACAAGATAAAACAGAGGGAAGAATCTGTTGTTTTCTTGTAAACTCCACAACCAAAGGAGATGTTAAGGATGAATTTGGGGTACACCCACATACATTATGTTAACAAGCATGGAAAAAACCCAAACCTGAAAGCTTACGGATGTTTATCCCTCTTTGCTCCTATCCATGAAGGAGTTGCTGCAAGTACCCTCCTGGCCATAACATGACATGCATGTCTGCATTAGCCCTCAGAGTGCCTTTAGCCAGAACAGATCTTCTGGGGGGCTCAGTACAGAATTGTCCAAATCTCTTCAAGGCAAAACAAACAGACAAACCGAAAATGTGTTTGCCATAATATGAGATAAAGTAATTATTAAGACATACCAAAAAATTATCTACTTTTTAAAGGTTTAATCAAGCATATTGACAGGCAGAGAAAAAAAGTATTTAAGCTAAGCACTGCTCAGAAAAACACAACGTTAATAAATTATCTACTAAGATATAGGAGCATGAAACACTTTTTCAAAGTGTCAGATCAATCAGACTGAGTTGAACAACAAATCCATGATTTATAAATGTTTTAACACATGCAAAACATTGGGTGACCATCTAGTCCACTGCTGAAATACTCTGGACTATGACAGAGAAACAGAGGTCAGGGCATGGACTGAAAATCACAGCAAAATAGTGGAAACCATTCAAACTGCAATCAGCTCTGATTCTGTCCAACTCCTAGAAAAATGACATGTTTAAATGATCTTTGTCAATTGAAAGGTCTTTGGAAATGATAGGGAGTGTTTATTTTATAATACACTTTTTTAAAAAAGACACGTATTATCATTTGCTGAGAAAATGTTCTCAAACTTTAGCCTTTAAGTAAATGTCAGCCTAGACACTTTTTAAAAGCAACCACACTGTTTACACTTCACCCTAATTTCAAGTTAGTTGTGTTTTCTATCTCTTTGCATCTTAACATAAAGATTTTGAGTTTCTGTCAGGCAGGATCTACTCTCACTTTCTCCAGAGCAAGAAATGGGGTCTTGAAACTGCCATAAGGTGGGAGTAAAATGATTTGGTTAGCTACAGCTGTGGTGTAATGATCATACACTCACTACTGACATGGAGTAGGATGAGGAGTAAAGGGTACAAACTGAAAGAGGGGAAATTTCAGTTAGATATTAAGAAAAAATTTTTCACTGTGAGAGTTGTTAGACACTGGGACAGGTCACTCAGGGAGGTTGTGGATGCTCCAACCCTGGCAGTGTCCAAGGCCAGGCTGGATAAGGCCTCTAGCGGGAGGTGTCCCTGCGCATGGCGGAGGGGACTGCGACTGGATGATCTTTAAGGTCATTCCAAATCCTTAACATTCTATGATTCTATGACTTTGTGTGGTTTTGCAAGTGTCTGGTACTGTTCAATGCTCTCCAGTTGGTTCCTGCTGCAAAATAATCATGCAGGGTTATCTCAATTCAGTTTACATGATCCCACGAGGAAGTTCCTTCAATTCTAAATCACCTGGGAGTGCTACTCCTAGTATACAGTAACCCCTTTCTAGCACATCAAAAGACAAATGTGAAAGAACTGAAAAACACCCTGAAAACAACTGGGATGATGCAAGTTTAGTAAATCCATCCATTCAGAGTGAAGTCATTGGGTTGTTTTAACCTAAAGGGATAAAGGGAAAGAGAAAAGTCTATTAACAGAAAAATGCTTTTGTAAAGGTGAAAGGAATCATCTGCTCCAGTAGTCATTGTTATGGGGATCAAACTGAACAGGATTAGCCTGCAGCAAGAAAAACTCACATCAGATATGAGCAAAAAGTTTCCAACAGGAAGCAAGACCAAGCTGCTGTCACCAGCAGTCCTGCACAATGGGTTAGGCAGACACCTGTAAGGGATCTGCCCTGAGGCTGACAATTTGGCTACATCATCTCCATGGGCCCCTTGCAGCCCTATTTGTTTCTGTGATTTTACCAAACTGAAAAAAAAAAAAAACCAACCCCAAACAATCCCAAACAAACAAAGAAAAAACATACTCAAAACACCAAAACGAAAAGGCAGGGAGTGGAAGAAATCAAGACAACATCTGATGAGTCCTTGAAACCATCAGTTATGGATGATAGTAGCTGTCACAGTAAACCTGATTTTTGAGTCTTGAAATGCACAAAACTCAAAATATTACCAATGCTAAGAATACAAGCCCACAAGCTCAGTGCACAAGGCGATAGGATGCCAGGTGAGATGGCAGAAATCCTAGTCTCTGGGGACCTAACCACTTGACTAATTAACTCTAATCAGCATAAGCCTTTGTTCAGGACCTGGCACACACATTCTGCAGTGAGAGCCTGCCCATAGCTCACTGATTCTCCGGGGAATCTGGAAAATGCCTCTTACTTGAAAACCTCGCTATTAGAAGGTTTCTTAAGCAAACAAAAGCCAACACATCATTCCTCAAAGTCCTTCTAACTCCTCATTAATCGGGGAAAAACAAAAGCACAAGGGTGTAGATTAGACTGTCCCAGGTTGCACTGAGAAGCTAGATTTGAAGTAACAGCTCTTTGCAGTAGCCACAACTGCTACTAGTTGAATTGTGCTTTATACTAAGTTTTACTACTCACAAAGACTTAAGAGCAGATAGGAGTCCTCTGCCACCAGGGCCCCCCTGGCCCTGGCAAAAGCCCCCCATCCAAGGGGCTGGGCTCAGGAGCTGCCCCGTGTTAGACACACCAATATGGCTTAAAGCCCCTGCAACCAAGTATTTTAAATATATGCTGGTCACATACTATTAGTTTACCTTTTGGCCACATACCATGCAGTTACAAACCCAGAATTTGCATATCAAATGGCCATTTACCACCTCTTCTCCAAAGATAATTTTGAAATAAGTGGGTTTACTTAAAGGATTGAAGGTTTCTCCTTCCAACTGAGATTAGAGGGTTTGACTCACCTGTGCAGCTCAGAAGACTCCCATCAGTACAATGAATATCTGTTCTCATCTACCACAGTATTTGATTTCAACACACAAAGAAGCAATATTTTATACTGTCTCATTTATGAAAGGTGAAAACAAATTTATTTTGATGGTGATAACCTGCAGTGATAGTTTTCCCTTATGAATGAGAAAGCTAAAATTACTCAGAAGTGCACTTGGTGCATGTGTTATCTGAACTTATTTCTTGGCTTTCATTATGAAAGAGGTGAAACGGAGAAACTGAAACAGTTGGGAGAAGGTCATTTTGATGCTTTCTTTAATAACAACTCCTACCCTTGCTGTGCCTGCAGCAGCAGTGCTTTTTTGTTATGGAGGGAGGGGTGGCAACCAGTGGTTACAGATTTATCTTTTCTTGTCAAATGTAGACCATATTTTATTTCACAGAACAAGGAACAACACGTCACAAAAGTTACTACAGGCTGAGGGCTTCTCAATTTGAGGAAAGAAGGGCAATTTCACAGGACATTTCAATCCAACTGCACATTTGGACTATTAATGTAGAAGTTAATGAAAACAAGGCCTAAAAAATAGGAACTAGCAGTGAGTCATCATTTTAGATATTCTTGGATTGAATAATTTATTGTTTTCATCAGCCTGTTGTCAGAAGAAAACACACTGTGGTACCCTTTAGAGAACAAATAAATTTTTCTAAGAGAATGAACATCTACAGAATCCCAGTATGGGGAAAACTGAAAGGTAACCATTTGGAAAGGACAAGAGCAAAGTAAATTAAAATTTCATCAATTGCACAGTGAGTTTCATCTGACAGCTGTATCTGATATTAGTCCATTTCCTGATGTATTTGAACTTGCCTCTTGAACTAACTAGAGAAGGTCATATGATGTGCCAGTGGTAAAAAACTCTGCAAATACAGAGCTGCTCTTTGGCTTTCATACTGTTCATCAACTGATTGTGGCTTCTAAAAATCCAGCTATCACTTTGATCATTTGGTCAGTTTGGAGAAACATGTTCAAAGCCTAGAAGAGTAGGCATGTGAGAGTGTGTGTTTTCAGCTGGCCAAACCTTTCTATCTCTAAGTGGAAACAATTTAAGAAGGTATCCATCAGTTCCTACTGCTGCTAAACCTGAGTATCTAATAGACATTATTCTTAACAGTGCCACACATCAAGGCATTTGAAGGAATAGGTTTTATTCCTTTCTAGACTGCCAATACAAAGGCTGAATTAATGACATACACTGGAAAGAGAAAAGACTACTGCTGATGAAACGGAGAAGACAGGAAAGCAGTGATGAGAAGTTATCAGGTTACGTCCTTACACCTCTTACTATCCTGCTACTTGCTCATAGTACTCTCAACACAATACCACTGCACCGAAATCCATGGCACTAGTCTTCCAGCAATCTGATTTTTCTTTGACTTCTTTCTGCACACACACACAAAAAAAAACCCCAACCATTGGTGATGTTCTGCAGCTCCACTAGACCAGTCCAGGCCTGACCACTTCCACAGCTCTCTTCTCTCATCGTTTCAGCTGGGATATCTGAAGAGATGTCCAACACAGCCTCCATTAACTGCAATAGTAATGGCTTTCAGAGTGAGGCACCAATCCCCCAAATCTAATTTCACATGGGTTACTGAACACTGAAAAGGAAATAGCACTTTCTCACCACTATCCTGACATTTGAATTAGTGAAAATGATACACATGGCAACACACAAACTGCTATACCAAATGAGTTCAAACACCTACATGCTTGGGCACTTTATGTTAGCAGCCTCTTTTAGCCATGTCAGATCAACTGAAAGAAACCCTACCAAGGAATAACATCCTTGAACTTCCTACTACAATTACAATGCTGAGAGGCTGACTTACGCTCCTCAATGTGCAGATTTTGATGCATTTTTGAAAGTATTACTTAATTAATGACTAATTATCAGCAGGATTGGAAAATAGCTTTTAATATGTCCCAGTAACACCTTTGAATACCCAGACAGTTTCTCAAGTATCTCCCAACAGCACAGCACACCACCAGCATAGAGTGAATAGTGTACCTACCTAAACTTTTTGAAGAGTCTTTGAAGCAACAAGTCAGGTTCTCCCCTGCCTATTTGAGAAGCACCCAAAGTTTGAGCTTTATGTTACCTTGATCAAGACACTACTGCTCAGGTTTTTTTCCAAGATCAACAAATGAATCGCTACAAAATGCATTAGGCTTTCCAATAGTGCAAATTGACTTTATTTATATTAAAAAGGAAAGTGTAACTTTATCTGGCTGACAGTCTCCTGCTATCTCATAGTATTTTGCACCTCTGCTAATGAGAAAATGAAGCAGTATCCCAATGCAAGATGCCCTTTTTCTTTTGTTTGCGTTAGCAATGCAAGTGGATTTCAAGCGATGCTGAGAGTATGACTAGTGGGTTTCAATTTTTATCTGCCACACACAAGACGATCATCCTTTGCAAGACAACAGGAAGCACGTTTATCTGAGTGCATTTGGTATAGGATGTATTGGAACCTTTTTCATGTGGCCTGGGATATGCTTCAAACACACACAACAAGGCAGGAAGAAAAGGAACAAAAGAAGTCTTGAAGGAATGATTAAGTGCTTCTGAATTTGCACTGTGAAATATGGACAGCTAAAACGTCCCAGCTATTTGCTTCTCTTCACCTGGTGTGCTGAACACCCCATGGTGTGGTGAGATTGAATTGTGCATGCTTTTAGCCTGCTTGGCTCACCAAGGAGAGAGACTTTCCACAGAATCTCTATCTGCCAAAAGAAAAAGACTATCCCATTAATGTATGATTAATAGCCATTTGTGAAACAATTAATTAGTTATTTTGACAGTCAACTTTAACAATATACATGCTTTTGCCAGGTTACAGGTTTGTTTTCAAAAAAAAGTAGGAAAAAAATAGAAAAAGGTCCCTTTTAATACTCAACCCTCTAGAAAGGAGCAAGATGAAAAAGAAAAAAAAGGGGGTGGGGGGGCTTTGCATATTCTGGTCTTGTCTGATTTCATCTGGTGTGTCTTTAAGAACACCATCGCTGGAATGGAAGCTCTCTAACATGATTGATGGCTTCTCCTGCTATCTGCAAGTTGAAAATTCAGAGAACGGGTGTTTTTTCATAGGCCTCGCTGCTTATTGGTACAAGAGTTATTTCCACTTTGCTGCAGAATTGATTTGCAACACCGGCATATGAGTTTGTATATTCTTCTCACCAGCCCGTCATGAAGTATCACTCAGCAAGCCTTCGGTGGCATGATGGATTGTGGGAACGAGAGCCTCACGACTTCATCTGCCATCAACGACTGGGATAATTGTCATTAACTTCTGCAAGTAGTGGAGCATCTGCATGCTTGCTCTGGATGTCTGCATTTTGCAAAGCATATTACACAGCAGATGTACAAAGCACATACCTCCATACTAATTTAATTTCATTCCAAGCAGGAAGCCAGACACCTTCCCGCAGAGCAAGCTGTCTTACTCCTCAAGTAAAAGAGCAAAAGGCAGGCTTCTGGGTTGCATATCAGGTTGTTCTGATTCACAAGGTGTTGGCAGATTGCTGACCTTTTCTGTGTTTCAATTAATCCTTTGTCTGAATATGAACCTTGCCACAGGTTTGTTTATGTTTTGTTGGGGGGGTTGTTTAGGGTTTTTTTTAATAAGTTTTGGCTTTGGAGTTGGGAGGTGTTGTTTATTGGTTGGTTTGGTTTGCGTGTTGGGGGTTGTTTGCTCATTTATGTGGGGTTTTTTGTTTGTTTGGTTGGGGGTTTTTGTTCGTTTTTATATAGACCATTTACAGAGCATTTATCGATTTTTCACAATTATCACTGGAACCCATACAGTACTTCTAACACTACAACAAGAACCATCACTCCATTTTTCTTCTGTACTGACAATTCTTTTTTGGTGTTATCCAGGCACTACCAACTTCAGCGGGCATTACAGCAAATGCATTTAAATACAGGATTAACATCAAGCATGGATTTATGCAACAGGATGTTAGTCCTGCCTCGTGTGAGGCTGACACCTAGTTTCTTTGCTGCACAGAGGGGTGGACCATTCAATGTGAAGGACAGCTGTTACAGAATAAGCTACAGTTCTTTTGATACATCTCGGAAGAGCTTAAATCACTTGTAGAGACTAGGAAACAAGTACTATTATTTGTCCCCTTTACAAGGTCCTTGCATTTGCAAAGCAACACCTCTCAAAACATGAAGCAAGACAGACTTAAACATATGCTAATAAACAGATAAGCTGATAGAGCCAGTTCTTCATCTATTTCTCTGTATAAGGGTGCCTTGTACAGAACAAAGTCAGCTTATTAATCGTTTCTGATTTTCTCCTGCACTACCTTGGGGTGTGCTTAGGTACAAATATAAGGACAAGACCTCATATTTCAATGCTTACACTACTTTCAAGCAATAAGTTTTTCTCTGCAGCAAATCTGCCTGATGACTGACATGGCATAGCTCAAAAGTTCCTGCTCTTAAGTGCATCTAAGAAACTGCACAACACACAAAAAATATTTTCAGTGGTAAAATGTTATGCCATCACCCTGATCACAGTGAGACATCATGACAACTAAAATTACTATTTTACAGAATTATTTTATTCTAGACTTCCACAGTAAAATTCAAAAATAGTACTCACGTGCCTAAGCTCAAAATCAAAACTAGATGGGTGTCTGTGATATCCATAGCTTGTAAATCCTTCTGCGCTAACATCCAGTGCAAGTGCAGAGGGAAGCACAGGTGGAAAGGACAAGTGACCAGAGCACTGCTGCTGGATCTAACCTCAGGAGCAAACATCCTCTCACCTTGAAACAGTAGCTTGTAAGTCAGAATACTGTTCAGTCCTCCTACTTCAGCTGTCCATGCCATTCCTTATAAGAATTCTGTTTTTTAAGCGCCAATATAAAAAAATACATATTCTCACTTTGTCCTGTTCATTGGACATGACTCTGCACCAGTAACACAGGCATTTTGGGTCACAGGAGGAAGAAACACTGGATTTATGTAGGTTAACAAGCTTTTCACCCTCAGAGCAGTTTCTTCAGGTTAAGACCAAGACATTTAAAGCAGAATGTGCCCACATTAATATTAGTGGGATCTTCTTGTCAGAGAATGAAGAAAATTCTCAGGTTGCCTGGCTTTGACCCATGTTTTATATTTTCTGTGTGGAAAAGAGAGATCATTAGCCGGACATCTTTGACCCGCAGTAAGCAAATTTTAAGTACACATCCACCCATCAATTCAGTCAACCCAAGAGGCAAAGGAAAATTCTTTTTCTCTGTCATCAGTACAGCACATCAGGCTTAAAGATCCCTTTACTCTTACATAGCAACGTATTAAGTAAAACCACTCAATTCTACACAAAGCAAATGACACTTTTGGAGAAAAAGCTGGGAGAGGAGAGGAAGCCCATTTGCCACGTCAACACTAGTTGCAGGGCCTCGGAGGTCTCCACTGTAATGGGAGGAGGAAAAGGCTTCAATGGTGAACCATCAGTAAGGGCAAGAGGGTAGGTAATATGCCAGAGCACACATAAAGACACTTGAGATAGACTCAACAACTGGTTAACAGAGAGAGATCTGAACCTGAACTCCTCCAAGCTTCCCAATTACTTCTGTGGTAACTTGGAGAGTTTATTTAGGATGTTGCCGTTGAAGGATACGAGAGACTGCATTTCCAGCAAGTACTAGCACTATATAAAATCACATAACATTATAAAAACAACAGAGAGATACCTGCACCCTTGCCTATTAATGATGCGTTAACATTCTGGAGCAGCCCAGAATTCTTAATGAGCGTGCTTGCCCATGCTGAAGCATACAGCAACAGTAGATGCATAAAAACGCTGAAAACCAGCCAGGACTCACTTGTTCCTGTCTAGTGGAGTGCAGTCAGTCCACAAACATGGAGTTAATTTTTTTTTTTTTTTATTTTTCAAAAATCTGTGAACTCTCTCTTAATGACAACATGCAGCATAACTGTTTGCAATGGGCTACAAATTAAAGGACAGTTTAAGAACTACATTCAATATGAGAAAGACCGACAAGAAATGCAGACTACCAGCTGATGTGAATAAAGTTACTGAAAATGAGTCAGTGCAGTCAAAAGAGCTCTGAATATTGCTTAAGGCTTAGACAGGAACACAGAATACCAGCTAAATACAGGAACTTGGAGGTTATTCCACCTCTGTCTAGAGAAGCAAGCAGACAGATCAATGCTCTGGCTACAAGTGACCTTTTTAACTATTTAAACATAAACTTCTATTAGCATTTGAGTACAAATTGTTTTTGTAAAAGAAAAATATTTGTAATGTAAGTGAAAATAATCGCAGAACTTTTGCATCTTTCTCTTATTCTGTTATTCTCTGCAGCATGTAGAGACCTTTTTCAGCTTCATGCCAAATATACTCCATTTGACAAACCCTTGGAGATGAAGCCTCAAACTCCTTTTCATAGCTCTGCTTAATGCTCTCCACCATAGAAATCTCCCACACTTCACAAATACTGAGGAAAAGGCACTGTTGGGGTAGTTTCATTCTGAGGCAGAGTTCAGCCTGGGCTGAGGAACTGCAAGGCATACGGACCGTAACTAAGCTGAACTGCACTTACTCAGTAGCAATGTTCAGCTCAAAAAGGTGTGAAAAAAATAAAGCAAGGGAGAAAAATGAGGTTTTGATTCATAGTCCACTCATTAACAAAATTATATTTCCTTCATCAGAACCAATTTCTGTGCATTCTGCCACTTATTCAGAAACTATCCAACACAAAAAAAAAAAGAAATTTATCAGAAACATTTCTATGAAGTCAGTCACGCAGAAAAAATTCCTTCCTGCCCATATCAGGACATTTAAAGCATTTGCAAGTCTTTGAGTACGTAGACATCCCATCAACTGCGTCCCCAGCCCATGCTAAAACTCTGACCATACCCAATAAGCTTCCCAGTAGAAGCCAAAGAAACCCCCCATAGACAGGAATAAAAACCTGGCAGCCTCAGATTGCATGCATCATCACAGCATCAGCAGCTGCTTCCTCATTCAGATGCAAAACAGTAAATCTAGGAGTGCTGCTGCACACATATCATGTGGTTGGGAGGAAACTGGAAAGAACAGAAGACTTGGCATGAAAAATGAGATGCTGACCAGCAGAAAGTTCCTGCCCTCCCAAGAAAGCTTCAGCTGTGTAATAACTGCTTTCCATTTTGAGGAATTTAGGAATGCTTGAGCCCATATAAGCTATTCTGTTTGTACTCAAAGCCATCAAAAACACAACACAGCCCCAACCAGGCAGCACATTCATTCTCAGTTAGTACGTTTACAGAAACATTCTGATGCGACTCCAGACAAGTGGCTGTCAGAATTTCTAAAAAGAGTCTTTCAGGTGCTTTTACCAGCAAAACTTTAAAAGTCTTTCATTCAAGGAAAGTTGTATCCCCTTTGGACTCAAAAATCCGGCATAAGGCCACACACCACCTGAGATGCTCAGCTGAGCAGGGGAAATTTTTATTTCTTCTCTCTCACTGTAGCTACGCAATAAAAGATAAAACATGGTGATCCGTGACAGAGCAGGAGCAAACACAGAGGCACAGTTGTGGTATTTCTTGTGTGATGGACTCATGAGATGGCGTGAACTGCAAAGCACATAAACAATTCCATATCTATTGAAATATCAAGTCAAAAAGTTCTGTATTTTAGGAGCTGATTTTAAAAAAGCAATTCTATTATCTTTCCTGTCGGATGAAGTGTGTCTCCATCAGGCACCTTACTAGCATTCTGACTGCTGCTGAAGCAGCCCCGTGCCTATTCTGTGTAAACCAGCCCTGGCGTGTACTGCCACACCAAGACAAGCTTATAAATGGGGTGTGACTATTGCCGTGACAGGCACAAGGACACTCTGTACTTCTGATGATATTTTGCGTATGCATTATATCTTTTCCCAGACAGCATTATTTCTGCAAATGAGAAATGCAGAGACATGCTTTGGATCTCTGAAAGGTGGGTGATGAAGGCAAAACGTAAGACCCAGATGAAGAGATAGTTTGTGGTGTACATTCATACCTCCAAAGGGCCCTGATGCTCACCACTGTCAGGGTGATGGCATTCTTACACTAATAATGGAAAACAAAAGTATTAGGAAACCCTAATACAACTATATGGTACAGCATCTCTGACACTCACTCTTAAACATACATTCATGTGCTTTTGGAAAACTAATTCATCATAAACCACCATTTTAGATAGAGATGTTATAATTATGTGGTTAACCACGGTAACTTTCAACAATGCTTTAAGTGCATACTACAGTACTTCACTGGGTAGAAACGGGTATACTTATCTAATTCAGCAAGGTATTAAGGGCATGTATCCGACTTAGGTACACAAGAGTAGGTCTCAGAGTTAAGGCAGAGCATCTGTTTTTATGGCTTAGCCTGAGAATTATGATGGTCCTTCCTTTGAAGCTCCCTACCAATGGAGTAATGGAAACCTTTTCATCCTTTAAAAGAAATTCCTAGAATTGCAGAGAAAACCTGGTAGCCTGTCAGAGCTCCTCCTCCAGAGCAGGGTTTTCCTTTGGTTCATACTTGTGGCTGAGTAACATCCAACAGCCTGTGATAGCTGCAACACACAGAACTCTGCCTGGCGTGGCTGCTACTCTCAAGCCAGTATCTCTGCTACCCATCTGCCTCCGTAGGACACCATCCTCCCCTAGGGGGAATCATCTCTTTCTGTGTTACCTCTGGGAAAACCAGGTTACAGCACCTTTACAGCTTCATGAAAGTGCTGACAGGAAAAATCCCACATATTTTATCATGATTGAAGATATTGAAGTGCTGATTTTTTTCAGTAGAGAGTCACACTTGTTTAATTTTTAACAGATAGTTGACTTTTAGAGATCTGTACTGTTCCGGATGATGAAGGAACAGCCATTTTGGAAAGGTTTCAAAGCCTAAATTCTAGGACACCGTTACAACTTCCCGAAATTTACATTGAGACTTGCACACGGAGTATCAGTTCACAATCCAGACCACGTACTTCTAGTACAGACCAGGCTACAAAGGTTATGCTACAGTTGGTGTCATCAGTCCCCTTCCTTCCCATTCCTTGCAGAATACAAGTAATGTAAGTGTTGCTTTGCTT
This sequence comes from Cephalopterus ornatus, assembly GCA_013396775.1. Lineage (NCBI taxonomy): Eukaryota > Metazoa > Chordata > Aves > Passeriformes > Cotingidae > Cephalopterus > Cephalopterus ornatus. The sequence goes on along the minus strand of VZRE01003724.1, from coordinate 140,536 downwards.
GATAAAACCTCCTGCATGCTGAGAAACTCTCCTGCTTTACTTCTGCCCATTCCTCAGTCCCTCCAAAGCACACATTCAGAACAAAACATATTAAAAAAACCCATGAAGTTCTTGCTACAATAAATCCCGCTAACAAACCTCCAAGATCTCTAAGTAATATGATGACAACGATATGGCATGAAGCCTCTGCACAGTGTTAAACTTACAGGTTACAATTTTTACCCAGATGTGTAAAAACCTTAGCATACTATAGTTCCGATAAGATAAAGTTTTAATTCTATTGTTCTTTCATACATTCATACGCCTTTTTCGTTTGTGCTATTCTAGTGACATATGTCTTTCCAGATGTTAATGTTTTATCTTGCGTCTTTTTCCAGTTTTTATCAGACCCATTTACACAAAACGTACTATAAATCCTCCCTCACTTCATATAGTATATCATATAAGACACCCTGATAAACATGCAGATACAGATATATGAAGGCTAGTAAATGTAATAGGAGATTTAGCATGCTACTTCTACAGATACGCTATTACTCTTAATCTTGTGATTAATATGGACTGGCACTACTGTACAGATTTATTTTTGACCATATGCTCTTTAATTGTCATTGCTTCCCCCAGTTTACCCCCTTGCACATCTGCAGCATGTGTGGGCTGGGACTTTCTCCTTTTGCCTCATCAAGATGGGAGAATGATTTCTCAGCTGGCCACCACGATGAAGAGAGGATTCCAGCAACCTTGTCTCCAAGGAGCAATTAAAGTAAAATAAAGTTCTTTTAAAACTGAACAAACAGAGGGTGGGAGAAAGGAAACTCACTGTCGCTGATGTTCTTCATCTGCCTGAGCTCATATTAGCTGGAATACTGTTTAATTGGGAGCTGCTAATGTGCTGCCTCAAACAGGCAGCTGTTGCTAGAGCAAATGGACCCAGGGAAAAGACTTTCAAGTCCAAGAGCAGATGAGCTTGCAGAGAATGTGAAAAGACTACCACAGCTTTCACAGTGACAAGTCTTACTGATTTAAGAGCCTTTTGACTGTAAAACTTGGCTAAGATATAATTCAGTGGAGACTTTGATTAATTTTGAAAAGATTTACACTACAGTTTTAAATGAAGCCCAAGTTAATTAAGTGTCTTCCTACATTACCACAGAACAGTTCCTCTAAGCTATTTTTTCCCCCTTGTGAACTTTAAAACTTTAGTTCTGTAATCTTTTTCCTTGGTCCTGAATTAAATATAAGAAAACAAAATATATATTGGTGAAGCAATTTTCAAGCAAATTCCAGATTCTTACAATAGGTATGTTTTAAACTTCTTTTTTCATTAAAGAGAAAATCTTTTGAAAGGTAAAAAAATTAAACACATTTATGTATTTTCTTCAATTTCCAATTAGTTATAGCATTTATAAAACCTTCCTTAAATGAGATTTCTCTGTGACGAGTGCCGTAATTTTCTATGCAAATCAGATTAATAAATTAAAGAAATTTGCCTGCATATAAATGAGAAAGCAGTCAATTTATGTGCCTAATAATAACTTTAAGCCTTCTCTGTGTGAACTTTGCTAGGAATGTTTTTCATATAGACAGATTTACAAAAAAAGGGCCAGCTTAAAAAAAAAAAAAAAGTAAAAGCTTTTTATATCTGCCAATAAATTATTTATAAACTTGCTTTACAAAGGATCTTTTTATATGGTCCCTAATAGGCAGAGGAGGGAATTGAAGCACACGTCCCAGCTGTGCATGTATCTACATTGCAGTATGCCACAGACACAGATCCCATGGCTTGCTTGGAGACAAGAAACACTGGGATGAGCAGCATGGCACTGCATCTTTGCTGCCTCCAGGCCACATCAGTGAGCTTCAGCATGTTCACCTGGGCTTCACTTTCTCCACCCAGCAGGCATCTGAGCAACCAAAAATTCAACAAGAAGCCAGTCGGTGTAGGAACCCATCCTCCCACTCCCTGATATCTTTTCATTCAAATCTCGCAAAAGCAAGTTTAGCAGTCACTTCCTCCAGAAGGGCAAAGATATCTCTGTTTCTTCAGAGCTGAAGTGAAACCTTTCCCTCTCGCTCTGATCTAAATCAGAGGCAAGCACACAGCACGGATCAGGTTCCAACCTGAAAGTCCGGGTACCCACCTGACTCTCAGTGTTGTTGCATCATTGACTTCAAGCAGCCTGAGTCTGCTGACATGATCTGAGAATCTGGTCACATTTCTTTCAAATTTATGACAAAAGCATGATTACTTTTAGTACTTGTAATGAGATGCATTTTCGCTGACTTTTGAAATAAAAATCGTTATAACTTACAAGCAGTTGCCATTAACATGTTGATTTCTCCTTTCTCTGACTCTGTCAAGTCTAAGTTTAAATACAAAATGTCTGAAAACAAACAAACCAAGTAAGTTAAAAAGCAAAGAAAATAGGAGAGAGGGATAACAGTGAACAAGATCCTCATAATCTATGACTACTTGCAAAGTTTCCATTCAAGGGGACGTGAATTTTGCTTGCCTGACAGCCCAGGCCCCTGCCATTTGAGTTAGACAAGGAGTCAGGTTAGCTAAAATTACCTTTTTGACTCCAGCACAGACTTCTACTGTGGTCTTGTCCAAGTCAATCATAAGTGTCCTTAAGAGCCAACAGTGGTGCTGCTACAACCATAGTCTTGCCTGCCCTGGTAGGGTGTAAACAGGAATCCACTGTGCTTCTTGTATGCTTAACAACTGGCACAGTAAATCTTCAATCACACTGACGAACAGTTTGCTGCTTTAATAGAAATACCTATTTGCACAATTATAACTTGCACTTGAGTATCAACTGAAGCTCATGAAGTCTGCCTGGGGAAACACAGGTAATGGTTGGATTGGGTGGCACACACCCCCCGCCTTTTATCCTGATCTCGCCCCCTTCTAACTCCTTGCACTAAGAAAAATTCATGACAAGCATACCTGAGGGGAGATTGTTGTTGCATTTCTTAAATGTTCATTTTACTCAGTTGTAAGTGACAACAATAAGACACAAATACCAGAAGCATCTCTGATGTTTTGGTGGTATCTGTTTGGTTAGGACTCGTCACTGTTTCGTAGGTTAATAAAGATAAGCTGATGGAGATATTCATAGCATGCAGATGCCTAAACCATGAAATGGAAGTATAGATAAAGCCTCCCTTACACAAGAATGAATGATGGAGGGGCACAGACAGGCAACACAGCGGACAGTGACAGAAAACTTACTTGATTATTTTAATTTCCTAAACAATGTGAGATCTGAATGGGTCTTTAAACTTCATATGCTTTAGCATTTGTCTGAAGCTATTATCTCGCTTAAAGCTCTCATCTCTGTGCAAGCCAAAGGGACTCTGATACAAAAATAGTGAGATCTAATCAGAGTTTATTGCTTCTGGTATAAGCACTGCCATAGGGGGTTTTTATCTTTTTTATTAGATTTACAAACTTGAGCATCCACATTTGGGATCAAAAGGTGATTCCTGCACCCTGTGAAGAGTGGTAGGCTGGATTTCTCATACAATAAAAAACCTTTTCTTGTAATTTGTTGGAAAAAATAGGTGACTTTTCATTACTGAAGCAGGGCAAAATAACTTTTTCTCAGATTATATTCAGAATTGATAATCTCTTTATCTAGGAGGGAGCAAGTCCCTATACCTGGACCTCTAACTACAGCTTCACTGCAATTGTACAGAGTAATCCTATCACTCTCATAGGGGATAGCACTAGGATTGCCTACAGAGAAGAACACTGAAATTTAGGGAAATGGATTTGGTAGCACTAAATCACAAATGCCCCATATTGCTTAATATGCATTGCTATATGTGACTCAGTCTCTCCTCAGGGCACTTTAATGCAAACACAGTTCAACTTACTTCAGAAGAGCACCTTTTGATTTACACATGCATAGAAGAGCATCAGATTTTCTACCAGATTGGCCCAAAGTGCCAGGACCAGTTAAGGAACCAAGTGATGGGGATCAGCACCCTCACATACAGTACAACAATTTCTCCAAAAATCCACAACTGAAACCAAAGCTCAGGTGACTGTAAATCTAGAGAGGTAATTAAGGATATAAACCAATACATTTCACTGTGTCTTTCAAACAATTTGCAACACCTGGTCCCCAAATACCACTGAAATTCTTTAACTGAACTGCTTACACCTTGCACATCCTCAAAACCACTCAGCTACACTTAATCTCTGCTGTGGCTCCCAGGCTTGCCTCACCAACACCAGTTATGAGCCTTTCCAAATCTGCTCGAAGTAGAAGTTGCAGTTATGCAGAAGAAAGTGAGAAGACTGTGTGCCAGAATAACAGTGGTGATTTTTAATTCTGGTTTTTTTCAACAGAAGCCAATCTCATGGTTCATAGCCACAAGCAGTGAAAAATAGTGAATATTTATTCATATCAAGAGGAGTGGCACAGAGCTCAGAACAAGCTGCTCCACAGACTTCCAGTTGTCCGTCCTGGGTGATGTACAATGCTGGCTCAAGGCTCCCTCCACTCAGATGTCCCTCACAGCTCACACTTGTATTTTTGAAATTTCAGGAACGGGAGGAGAAACCCATCCTTTGGGCCAGCCTTGATTTTTAGTAACAAAGCCAGGTGTTGGGAAGAAGCAAGTTAATATTTGGGTTAAGCACTAGCAAGTCTGTTTCTAGCCAAGGACCTTTTCTTAGATGCCCATCCACTGCCTCCTGGACACACTGAGTGACTCCTAAGGAGAGTCTGGGTGAAAGGGCAGAGACACAAATATATTCAAGAGCACACATGCTGGCAGCCTGAGAAGGTTTTAGTAATTTATGAGCCTGCTTGGACAGAACCATTCTGACAGTCACAGTCCTTTGCTTAGTGATATTTACCTGCTTGAGAAAAAGTATTTTTCTTATAGGGAGGTTTTACCCATCGTAATTAATTGTGCTATCGGCTTTCTTGTCTTTACGCCCTCAGACTTGAAGTCATGCTTCTAGAAGAAACAGTTAAAAATTCCTTCAAAGCAATAAAAGTATTACATAAAAAAATATGGAAAGCAGGTAAGATGGATGTTTAGTTCTTCAGGTTCAGACAGCCACAAAAGGAAGGGAAGAGGGTTTTATATGAAAATTATACATGCATCAGTTATGTCTGTACATGGAAGACATACTCCTTTGACACTGCTATACTTGTAGTATTGCTTAAGTTTAGTTTTCACTAGTGTTGTTTATTTTAAAGGTATGCTTTGTACTAGGGTTAAGAAAAATACAAATTATCTTTTTTCTTTTTTTTTTGATTGGAGAACGCAAGAATATCCAAGCTTCTGGTAATAGTTAAGGAGCCTAAAACTCTTTGCTGAGATTTTCTAGATGTTGCCCGAGCTCTCCAAATTTAGTTTTATTAAATCGCACACAATTACCACTAAGTCACAAGTAACATGGCACAGGCAAATAGCAATAATATGGCCTAATTTCTGTGTGTTTAGTCTGACTTGAATCACCAAATTGCTCTTTTTCAATCTTTTCTGTTTACCACGAAAAGTCTGTATTGCTGTCCATCTCCTCCATTTTACAGTCACGATGCATTTACCAAAAATAGTTCACATATTAATGCTAATAGCAACCACAGTCATGACAATAAATCACAAGGTTCTCTGTTTGACCTGGGAGGTTTGGACCTGCGAGGCTGACATGCAAAATTTGTTTCTGAATTCCTGCACTCCTTTAAATGAATAAAGTTATTCATTTAAATAAAGAACTTGGCAATAACAAAGTGAAATGGAAACAGAAAATGTTAGTTTGGTGGGGGTATTTTGTTTGTTTAATGGAGTTTTTTTTAAATGTAACTCTTTTAGTGAGGGTTTACAGAGAAACACCAAGTACCACAAGTTGGCAGTGGCATATCAAGATAAAATAATGGCAAAATATCATTACATTGCCATCTGGTGACAGCAAAATGGTTTATTGAAATAGCCAGATGATATCACCTCTGCTCCTGCTGTAGATATACACATATCCATACTGCACAAACAACTATTTGAACAGGACTGTAGTCACAGCTGAGCGTATCTGCAGGGATAATTTCATTATAGTACACTTTTCAGTCACTACACATCACTTCTCTCTGTGTACTCACCCAGTGTCCTTGAAGTGCTAACACTGCAAATTCTTTGGAACAAAAATGGTCTATTTTTTAATATACACATGTATATAACATATTACATACACCATAAATACATGCATATGTATATACGACATGTGTGTATATACATACAAGACATCCCCTTGTATCCATGAAAATGACGACCGAGTGGCACCACAGAAACTTGGGCTCAATCCTTCAATATTTCATATGGGAAGCAGAGGCCTGAACATTTCAGTAGATCTGAGCTTTTCACTCACCTTAATCCCCAATTCAAGTACAGGCGCAGTAGCCCATTTTAAGCTTAGCTGGCCACGTCAGATGGAGCCAACCACCAGCCTCACTTGTCAGCTGGAAAACTCAAGTGCAATGTGAGATATGCCAGCACTCTTTATTGTGTGCTCAGCACCACATCCTGGATCCATTTCCAAAAGCTGTCAAGACCAGTGGGAAGATATCTTTGGACACTTGCTCATGTCCTTTGCAAATCCTTTGTATTCAGCCTTCCTACCGCTATAGGGCAACACTGGCATGAGACACAACAGACATCCCAGTGTTTCCTTCATACTCACAGCAGGCCTTAAAGAAATTAAAACCTATCATCCCAGACCAGACAAATAAAAGAATCAAACTTCAGTGATAACACAATTAAGGTTTCTCCAAAGTGGCTGTCATCCCCTAATGCATATTTAGACAAGTAGTGAAAGCCCAGATGCATTATGGGATGATAAAACTCACCTTGGAGGGACTTAATGCTTAATTAAGAGGATGAACACTGCAATAAATGCACTAATGAGATAAAATCACACTAATTCCTAAATCTTATGGAGCCAAAGTGTCAGTCTGAGTTTTAATTAATAGAGTTCTATATGGGTTTCTCAGAAATAATAATAAAACATTGAAGTAGTAAATCACACCTGAAATTCATCACAAACTTCTTTCAAATTCTACAAATTTTTTATTTAGGATTTCACAGTTTACAGAGTTCCAAAAATGACTGGCCCTTTTGAGACATAATTTCATGCTACTGCAACACATTCCCTTTAAATTATAAAGCTATTTCATTGCTACTTTGGCACAACATTTTCTATGAATGCCGACCAACACTTCTTTCTCTCTCCTTTCCGTTCGCTTTCCTCGGTCCATAAGAGATACCGAATCAGTCCATAGCACTTGAACATTAAGCTACACACAGCCCATGTCTCACAATATTTCTCCTAGAAATGTGTTATTTTCATCTTCATCAACCTAACCCTTCCAACCCCATGAAATTATGTTCTATTTCCAGCCCAAGGGCCAGCTGCGTTCATTGGGACACACTGCAATGTGCCTTTCTGCTGTGGTCCTGATCAAAAGCCTAGCCAAGCCAACAAATCACCTTCCCACCAGCTCCAGTGGGTTTGGAATAGACCAACCAGCCATTGGCTCACAAAGATAGTTTATGGCCACCTCTCTAAGGCTCCTTGCCTTATTTGCTGGCAAAGCTGACCATGTAATGTGTAGCTCTCAGCCCTTGTGCATGGTACAGTGCATGAGGTAAGTTGTCCTGCATCTGCTCTAATATTTTTCCCACAATTTTTCACACAAAGCTTGAATTGTAACTTCCATTTCAGGATGCTCTGAGGAGATTCATGAGGTGGTTTTTACCCATGAGCTGAAGGCCCAGCTCACGTTTCTCAGTCAGGGATGGTCTATGCCATTAGACATGGACATTTCAAGCCTGGCAGGTGGACCAGGGAGTGCACCACAGATAGGCAAGGAGGATGCCAAGGGCTCTGGACCCCCAATGTCATCTCCATGTCCTTAACATTAGGCTCTGTCACCCTCTAGTGGGCTACAGACAGAGCTTTACCGTCCCACCGGTGACGACCTGCTCCTGGACCTCTGAAGACCACTACAGAGGCTTAACCTTGGGAGTCAAAGTTTCCAGGTCCACTGCCCACAGATGACTCAAACTCTCAGGACTTCTCTCTTCAATCTTCATTTTCACGAAGAAAAAAAAGCAACTTACCAAATAAAAAGTTCAACCAAAGAAAAAGAGCCCAAACAAAACAAACAAACAACAAACTCCCAAACAAACACCAACATCCCCCAAAGCAAAGGCACACCCCAAAAAACTGCAAACTGTAAATTGTTTATGAAGCAGCACTGAAAAAATACTAAAGTTACATCAACGTATACTGGTGGAAGGTACAAGAGTATGCCCACATTAAACTTTTATGTATGTATTTATGTATTATACATGCACTACTCAGCAAATCTATATTAATTTGGAAAAGAAAAAAATTAATATTAATATACACATTGCACATATTAAGCAGATTATGACACGATTTTGGTCTATTAGCACACAAAATGTGCAGCACTGCTCATTACTTGATGCCCTGAAATGCATTAAAGGGCTAGGACTCTACGAGCAGCTTGAAGGGGAATACAAACAAGATTTTGTCTCCTAAAGTAAATGCATCGGCAGGTTTCTCCAAATAATTTTCTTATTTTAAAATTAATTCTGGTCTACTGGTACAACTTTCAATACAGCAGTTTTGGCTTTGGGTCCAAATTCTCTTTCTGAGTATCTAAGCGTGCTGAGAAACCTTGCCGGTTTTGTCTTTCATGCATGTAGGTGGGCAATGCCTGATTTTTTAGAGCAACTTCTTTAGGTAACACCTCTAGCTATTACAAAGGCAATCTTTTCTGAGTATCTTACTTCATTTCCACAACCAGTGAGACAGAGTTTAGGGTTATCAGGTTCTTTGCAGCACACCAGGATTATTCTTTCACCCCTGATTCCTGAGGCCAATATTAACATGCACTGCCAAGAAAATTGGCAGTAAAAACACTAAGCCTTTTTACCTTGGAAACATAAATTCAAGAATAAAAAAAGAGTTGATAAGTGGGACCTATTAACATCATTTCAAGATTAGCAGATGAACCAAAGCCAGCAATCTTTCTACTTAAAAGCTACCTTCAGGACTCACAAAATTAAGTCTTTTTTCTGGTCCCGTTTCACGTTATTATATATTTGCAATAAAATAGCAACTGGAAACTCCATTTAGGGATTACATCTACAAGCTGCCAACACAAAATAATCATCCATGTCTCAAAGATGAAGTATTTATGACCTAACAAAATTTGATGAGACTTCCTAACTTTCCTCTTTCATGATGGCAGAGATCCCATGAATGTATGTAATTTCAGAGCATCTCACATTTCCACTGCACATCTTCTAGATCTTGCCCCTGTCTCAGGCTCACATCAAATCTGAGTCTGTACAGAGAGTTTTCCACCTTGAATTCTTGGGTTACAGATCAATACTTACACAGGACCACAAACGCTGTGGCCACCTACCAACTCAGCAGTTACCCAGAAAAGCACCATCTAGCCAAGTCTGCCCAACCAAAGCACAGAATGGATGAGCTAGAAAGGAGCAGCAGTGAGGAAAAAAACCCCTGTCCCCTCCGACTGTCTGGCGTCTCTCTGTGGGACATGGCAGCCCTTGCTCCTGGCTGTCAAGGCGAGGCAGACACTTACAGTGTTTGACTTTATTACAGCACAGCCAAATCAAATGCACAGCCACTGCTTCCTCAGATGTCTATATTTCATTTAAACTGGGATAAAGCAAAGAAACTGGAATATTGTCTCATCATGCATTCTAAATCAGCCAGGGTAGAAAATAATGGGGAGTTAATCAGATCACTGAAACTCTAATTCACTTGGTATTGATCAGGCAGATTCCTAATGGGACGGCAGACCAATTTCAAATTACAGTAAGCTGACTTATCCTGGAATACCAATGACCAGCTCCTGAGAGGAGCCTGGACAGTCCATGGGCTCTCCCCCCATTATGGCACATGCTTGACTGAATGCATCAATGTATAGTATGATGCGGCATTTGGCTAATTAATAGGAGATTGATGAAAGGTGCAGTTTTGAAAGTAGAAATCTCACTAGAATAAATGTGGGATGAAAGTCCCTGCAGGGATGAGGTACACAGATCCTTAGAAACAATTACAAAAAAGAAAAAAAAAGGAAGATGGGAGCTAATGGAAAGCAATGTAATTAAACAAGGCTTTTCATTATATTAATCAGGGGCTTCATCACTGAAATCTAATATATGCTGCATTTAACTCTTCACTGCTTTATAATTTATTTACAAAATGCTTTGAATTATGACCATAGTAAAACAGACAATCTACGCTGAACTGCAAGCAGAGGGAGCCAGGGAAGAGTTACCCTCATTTACATTGTGCTTCCAGGTCATTAACCCTTTCTCAACAAATTGTTCCTGATCAAATCCTGCTGTCTTTATGCAGTGACAGGACTAAAGGGCTGCAACTGTGGCATTTTTTCCTGCTTGCCAGAGGTACTGGGGGGAAATGGTACCTTAGTTGCTCTTCAGAGCAAGGGATGTCTTTGTTATGTTTGGGATCATATCACACGAAGCAAATTGCTTTTAGTTCCTCTCACAAACATTTGTACACTGAAAATTGCATGCCACTTGTTTGCACCTCAAATTATGGTACTTACTGCCCATTGTGTTTAAATGTGTCAGAGTAATACCTATTATTAAAGGACTGTCCAAAGCCCTTGGGCTCCATGCTGGCACAGTCCACTGGTTTTTGCTCCAAGACACAAGGTACACTGCTCGTATCAGTCAAGTAATTCATTACAGATAAACAGGAAAGAAATTAATTACAAAAGTAAACAAGTTTAGGCATGGGCAGGAGCTCACTCTATAGTTTAGAGTCACTGTTAGATACTCCTACAGCCACAGCAGTGCAGAGACAATTTAGTCTTTATGAGAGCAACTATTTTGCCTGTAGCTTGGAAATGCAAAATATTACGATAAATACATAGAGTGTTTTTAATTACTGCCTCATGTGACTGGAAAATGAACTCTGACTTCTTAAAAATAGAATATATGAACTATTCAGATTGGTAGTTTCAGGTACTTATAATAAAATAACATGTAGGGTATGAGTACTCTACTAGTCATTCACTTCCAAAAGCAGCCATGATGTGGCAGGATCAGTTAGTTCCCTGAGGCACAGTGTGATTTCTACTTTCTGACTGGATGTTTAAAATAATTTTCCAGCCAAGTAGGTACCATGTAGTGATTTTTCAAAGACATTCATACAGAAGTTCATTAAAATGTGTGGTGACTCCTAGCAGCCTTCCAATTTTTGCCATTTAACAACCTACCTCTTGTCATGTGTTGCACGAGGTCTGTGTCAGCCCTTTGGTGACTGGGAGTACTTCCAAGAGAAGGATTTGTCCTTCCCTCCTCGCCAAAAAGAAAACAGTAATCCAAGCTTGAACTGTGCCAGGCTTTTAACACAGAGGAGAATCTAGAGACAGCATGTATTTCCTTCTGGAATGGAATTTAACTTGCTCATCTGCTCTGGGTGCAAAGTCGTTAGTATAGATGCAAAAAGCATATATATATATATATGCAGAGATATAGATACAGGTACACCACTTGAGATGCATAAGCAGAATGTACTGTAGTTCTTTGTGATGAACTTTATGATTACAATTATTATTTTTAGTTTTAATCCTAAATTTTCACTTGTTTACAGTCACCTCTAAACTAATAGAGATGAAATATTTTATGGCTTGCCCTAAAGCTAGTAAAATCAAAGGAAAATTCTTTGAGGCTTCTCTAGAACTGAAGTCTGCCTTTAGCTAAAGGAAACCAAAACAAACACCCTTCTGGAGGAGTTTCTGCATCTCCCCTCTTGAAGCTGTGGGGTAGCCTGTACCTCGTTGATGAAGCACGATAACAGGCTGCCTATTTTTTTCCTGACCCAGTCATATGATGTGTGTCCAGCTCTCATTCCAGAATGAGTCCAAACCCTTAATCACTGTCAGGCAAGGCAGCACAGTTGCTATACAAATGTGCTTATTCTCTGAGGCATAAGCACCAAGAAAGGGTGGTGAGTTGGCCACAGGGAGAGGTGCAATGACAGAGCTGAAGGAGCACTGAGATCTGCCCCCACCAAGAGAAAAATCAGAACTTTTCCACAGCCTTTCAGTTCTCATCTGCTGGTTTGGCATATACTCCTCTTCAACACCCCCTTAATCCCATACCAACCTCCCCAAATAGGTGTTAAGTAATGGCTAAAATCTGGTCCGTAAAAACCCTTTAAGTCTGGGATTGTTCGGAATCCAACTTCCTGTGGTTTTTTTCTGAAAAACTATGTGAGACAGGAAGGCTGGTGCCACAGAACCAACACAAAGGGCAGAGATCCAGCTGTGCTGCGGCAGGTTTCCGGAGAAGCACAGGCAGGAGAGACTGCACAGTCATTTGGGAATAACTCCGATTGCTTTTGGCATCGTGTTTGGTGCCAGGTTTCCCCAAGCAGAGGAACTGTGAAGCAAAGCTAATGGGGCAGTTGTCCTTAGAGTAGTACGTCGTAATAAATCCATTTGTGGAATCAGGAGGCTGGCAAGTCATTAACAAACAGCAGCTTCCACTTAACCTAACACATAACAAGATCTCATACCAAATTACCATCAACATACTTGCTGTTTACATAAATCCCTTTCTTCAGTGCATTTCCCTTGTCCTTTTTAAGCTACCCAAATTAAATCCTCCCTACAGTCCAATGCCAGCAACCCACTGGCAGCTGCTGACTCTAAGTGTACAGCCTCCAAAAAGGAGAAGATGAAAATATGCACTTGATCCATCTTGACCTTCTCTTTGGTTATGATGCTACCTGACAACTACTGTGAGAATAAGGTAGAAGGCGGCGCTCAGAACACTCCAGGTATGGGAAAGTAAATTGTCAGTTCTAAAAGCTGTTTTACCAGACAAAAACATTCAGTTCTTAAAGGGAAAAAAAAAAAAAAATAGAAGGAACATCACTGCTGCACTCACATCCAGCTTTAGATGAGGATTTGTACAGTTTTTCCCCAGGGTGAGATTTGACTCTGGCCAAAAAGCCTTCACTCAGAATTCAGGGTTAGAAAGTGCTATTTTGAAGAGGTTGATAAAATTGTTAACTTTGGATTACTCACATTTTTTTAAAAAAGATGTTTACTCATTTCTGCTGTATTTTTCAAGATTTTTACTCAGTATTTTCTTCTCTCTTTCCATCCCCTTTATTATTTGCTGAACTTTTCAAGTAATTTATGAATATACATGAAGGCATATGCATTTGGTGACAGTTTTTCAATAAAACATTAGAGAGCTGCATTCAGAACTGCTCAGCAATGGACAAAACGTTTCTACTTGCGGCCAGAGCACCAGGGTGAATGGAATTATGCCAATGCTGACTATTTTTGAAATAACTGACCATTAAGGAATCAAGTTTCCAAAAGCTCTGCTCCAAAGAGGTTGAGACAGGCAATAGTGCTGAAGCCTCTTGTTGGGGTAGAGAAACATCAAGCCATGTACACCAGGAATGTTTCTTTGCCTGGATTCAGACAAGCAAATATGTGAGAAGCTTTAAATACATACTCAAGGAGCATAGAGAACATTAAGAGAGATACAAGACAGGCATTCCCTTCACAGCTGGTTTCTAACCCTCATGGAGTTCTTCATGAAAAATTGGAATCATTTTAGAAGGATTGACAGCAAAGCAGGAAATTGTTAACTACGTAATGTGGCACCTACTTTTGGAGTTCCATTTATTCTGTGCCAGCTCAGTGCAGATCATGCATCATCACTGGCTGTTTCATTACTTGGAGCAGACAATCAAAAGACTCAAAATACCCCTGATTTACCGGAGAGGATTCAGAAATAGAATAGCAAGATATGCACAATATCAAGGAGGGTTGTCCTCAAGCTTTTTTGGCAAGGTTTGCTCTAAAGGAACAGCTCCTGCCAGAACAAACATCTTCACCCACCCCCCCAGCAGGAAAAGTCAGAAAAAAAATCTTTACTGAAGACAGACTTTTCCTACAGAAAGATTGACCTTTTAGTCTGTAATTGATGGGCTACAAGAAAGGTTGAAGAGAATGCCACTGCATTTAGAGGGTTTCACGGCATCCTCATAAACTTAACTGAGGATATTGATCGCTCTGCTCCAGGAAGCCCTGGTGGAGACATGATGTTAGACTTCAGCTGATGCGGACTCTTTTTCATAAAGCTATATACATCAGCTAGAAATTGTTATTGATGGATGTTTTAGCAAGATAGTGGTGTTTTCAAAACTGCACAACCACAGACAGTACCCAGAATGTGACCTAGCACTTGTCAGCGCTGAACAGAAAAAACACCAAACTATTGTTGTTGGCCATCTGCTGTTCATACTCATGACTGAAAACCAACAAGGAAAAAAAAGGGAATAAACATTTCAGCCTGGGATACAGCATGATTTCCACCCTCCCCGCCTTGCCACAAACTAATCTCTGCAGAAGTGTAAGTATTTTAATGTTTTACATTGCCTTGCAAATACAGAGTTTTCAAGTTGCCCTTGAATTAAAAAAATAGATACTTTTCTGGGTGAAGCCTAGTGCTGTTTCACATGACCAACCATCCACGAAAACTTTAAAGGTCACAAGTGATATACAGATCATACTTATTATTACTTATTGCAATTTGAACCAACAATATTCAAATTCCTTATTTAAATTGGGGGAGGAGAAAGACATTAAGAATACTTCCCCTCCCATCCTGCCCACTGCAGAGTGAGCAGATATAGGACTATTATCAGACTAGGGCTTGCCACACCTCAGTGACTGGTCCAGTCACTGGTTTTGCAGGTAGACAACACTGAAACCCTCTCTGTAGGAGGGAAGCAACAGCTCCCCCAAGGGTCTTGAACACTATCAAAGATCATAGTTTATGCAGACTATACACAGCCAAGTGAAGCTTTAACGAGCCTTTCTACATATGAGACATCAAGAGTTAAAAAGGAGTATCAACAAGCTTCCAAAATACAGGCTTGTTTGGGATAGGGTGTTGTTTTTGTGGAAAACTTCATGTTTTGTATCGTGTGATGGCACAGCTTTGGCAGGAGGAGATCTCAGGTAACTGTACTCTTCCTTGGGTACTTTGGGTGGCCCTCTGAGTTGAGACATATCACATCACTGCCTTTGATCCTGCCTTCCCATGCACCAACTACCCAGCTGGTTGATCCTATTCTTATTTCATCCACTGCTTACGTATTATCTCACCCAAAGGTATTCAGGGAACAACAAACTGACTTTGCTTTCAAACCTCTATAGGGTCTAATGCCATAGCAACTTCTGCTGCAGCATGTGACCAACTTAAGGATTTTTAAATAAATCCCACTATTTTACCTTAAGAAAAGCAGTGTTGTGCATTTTCCCTTACCACATGACTGCAGGAGCTGTAATGTCTGAGATGTTCAGCTGGAATTTGGGTAAGGGCAAAAATCAACTAAGTGCCACCTGTCAGGTAAAAAGACAGAGAAAGAAAAAACATGTCTATTTTCAAGCAATTTGTGATTTCACTTGACATTTCCCAGCACTTGGCATTCCCCCACATCACCTGCTTCATTTTAAGTCAGTCTGTGCTCATGTTTTCCATCATCTGTCTTCATCTCTCATGTTGATGCAACAAATATGTACACTTGCGACTAAATACTTCAGTGGGACAGATTTCCAAGCTTGAAGTTAACTGCCCAAATTTATCTATGCCTCTTGGATCATTTTATGTAAACAGATGATGGAAGAAATATGACTTTCTCCCCTCTTAGGCCGAGCACATTCTACTGCGACAACAGAGCACCGGGTATGCCAGATGTACGTCACTGCAAAAACGCACAGATACATCAATTGCCACTGCCTTCCACTACCTACATCCAGGCACACTTTGTAAGTATCTAAGTATTGATTCCCAGAATTTCTCCAAGGAACGCCAAAAATAATAAACAAAAAATAAATCAAAAGCAAAAGCCTCTTTTTCCATTATGTATTAAATATCCTTCCATGAAGTTAGAACAAATAGGAGATGTATATAGAGTGCAGTGGAGACATAAATCTAGTGTCGTAGTAATCGATTTCTGCCTTGTTCTTTTATTTCCAGTAAATAATGATCTTCAGATCTTTCATGGTGGCACTACTGTAAAGTCTGCTAAGGGAACACAGGCAGTGTTTCATCTTTGATATAACCAACAGTAACGGCACTCTAAAATCATTACACTCACTTATTTCCTGTAGCACGCTGGTAACAACATTTAGCAGGATCAAAGGAAATTTACAGAGGGTATCCCCTCCACTAACCTCCATCCAATCATGTATATGATCAATAACACATTTTGTATTGTTCAGCAGCACGCAGAAGGTACAGATTTCTGCACAAAATGATGCAGCTGTACATTTCTAGTCACTCTTCAGTTTCCTAAAGATCACTACAAACAGAAGTCATGCCTGGTTAGGTCAATTATATTTAGGGATACTTCTTGAATGTAAATTAAGAGCAGAAGAAACTTCCCTAACCAACCTTATTTTCACAAAAATACGCATGATTGTTTGTTGCTAGTGCTGTGCAAAACCCTAGTGTTCTCTTCTGCATTCAGTCTGAAACAGGCTTTTTGATTTGGTGCATGATCAAATGAGGCTATCAAGTTATAAACTGCAAACAAATTAATTAAGCAGCAACCATAGATTACTATTTATATCCTTCAAAAAAACCTAACATCAACACAAAAAGAAGGAGTCTCAGAGTACCAAAAATAAAAATTAAATTACTTTGAAGTCAGTATCGTAATCACCACACTTTCCAAGTGATCATTAAATACACATATTTCTTGTCTTGGCACCAATTGAGAGCAAAATGTCAACCTTAGACACCAACAGGTTAATACAGCAAGTTAAAAGGAAAATCCTGAACTATTTGCCTGTTACCTCATTGAATACAATCCAGGATAGTTGCTCATCATTCTAGTCACCATAATGGACAGGTGAGTCCATCTCATCTAGCTCAACATGGAGAGAAAAGAAACATTTCTATTTGAGCCAGCCCACTTCAATGGTCAGTAGATCAGCAGAAAACAAGGCAAGGCAAGGTTTGTAGGCAGAATAATCTCTGTCATTGACTTTAATATACTCATCTCAGATTCTGATCAGACAAGGAAAAGGCACCTGCTCCCCATCACTGTTACTTTCACCACTTAAAGCTCTCAATTGCCTAAAAATACTATTTCAAGTTACAAAGCTCATTTTGTCAGATTTGAAAAAATACTCTGGGGTTTACAATGTCAGCATCCAATTCTAGACAGTGAATCTTTGGCTGAACTTACCTCCTAAATAGAAATACTATACTAATAGAGATAATAGGCACAATATACTTGGCACCCAATATTCTACTAGTGACATTTTGCTTCTTTCATTTTGAGCATTAATTATCAAAACAATATGTAAACAGTTTAGTTTAAAAACGAACTAACTCACACACCAAGGATCAAACAGCTTTTTATACACAAGAGATTAGCTTCACTCAGATGCAGTAGGCTGTTCCAGAGGTACTGTCTTCAGAGACATAATCCATCCTCTGGTACAACTAAGGAAATGCAGATATGCATAAAGCCAGCTTTGCACATAAAGCACTGGAACAGAGTTGAGCTGTAACAGCTAAGCAGCCCACCTGAAGTCCTAGCTACATGTTCTCACCTGTTTAATGTGCTATGACTTTGGTTCCAAGGCAATTTCTCAAAGCAGCCCAGTGTTTCCCACTTGTGCTCTTTCACAGAAGAGAGGTTTGTCCTTTTCTTCAATTTCTTTGGCCAAGGCAATAGCTGTGGCAGAACAAAATGACGACTCTGGTGACAAGTCAATTTGTTCCTCCAAGTGCCTGTGAGTGTAGGAACAAGAACTAATGACCATGCACACCCTGAGAAACCCTACAGCGAGAGAGATCAGCTCCCCTCTATTATATTAGTATTGAAGTGATGGGACCCATTGCAAACTTTGGAGTTCCATGCTAACTAATCATTCCTTTGACATTAATTGCCACAAACAGAATTTCTTTGTAGACTTTGGAGTTTTCCTCTGAAACACAAGAGATCTCAAGATGCTTAGCAATCCTGAGCCAGAAAGATTTAAACATTTCATCTTAAGGAGATGTTCCCAAGTTCCAGGCTAACACAGTTTATAAAGGTCATAAAAAATTTACTTATCTTGCTGACTGAAGCTTTTTTTAATGCACTCCAAGTTACAAAGGAATCACAGCTGGAGCCTTTAGGCCAATGGTATACTATATTTTTGTCACATTAGTGAGGATAGCAAATATCTACATTTGGATTTTGCCAGAGCAATTGGCTCTGATTCATTAGTCTTCATGACTCAATATAAAAGCACAGAGAGCTAGTTGGGTAGGTACATTTTGTACTTGTTTCACTGAATAACCTTGCAGTTGTTTTCCACAAGAATTTAATAAGAAAACTGCTGAGGCAAAAATCATAACTTAGCCTTAGTCAAGTTCTTTTTAAGCTCTTAGAAACAGGACTCTGATTCAACATGCCCAAGACCACTTTAAAAGGCTAGAAGGACAATACTTTGTCTCCAAGAAGAGACCTGGTTACAGGGGATGCAATCCAATGAGCTGAACCAGGAAGTGTACTTGCATAGATCTATTAGATCCCACGTGGTTAAGCTTATGGGGGGTGATATTTTAAGATTCCTTTTACTTTTTTGTGCTTTTCAAAATTCCCAACTTAGAGTAAACTTATCAGAGATGATGTCCCTAAACTACATTGTCATTTGTATGAGAAAATTTGAAAGCAAGTCAGGCCTTCCAAGGACGTCATTAAGGTTGTTCTTTGAAGTAAATTGAATTCTCCCCATCTGTGTTAAGAATGAGATCCTTGGTACTTTATGATATTACATTACTAGGTAGAGTGGATAAAACCAGAGTTTTTTCTACATTACATTTTTAAGCTGAATTTCCCCCCCACTTTGATTAAAACAGATCCTCATGACTCACAGTAGTTATTATTATTCAATCCAGACAAGAGTCACCATTCACATCCTCCCTTCATCACAAAGATGACAACAGAAATCTGATATGGTCCTGATTTCCAAGCGCACTACAAAACTCTATATCAAGCTTTGCTTTCCTCCAAACAAAGCCTTTAATCTCCATTGAGGAACAGAGGTCTTGTTGGCCCTGAAAAAAGGTGCCACAGAAGATCTCTTGTCAAAGTGTAGATGCCAAACTCTTGCCTTTTGAAGCAGTAGTAGAAGAAGAGAGTGAGCCAAAAGGAGGAGCCTGAAAATGTGTACACATGGCCAGCTTCTGGAAGCATTTCAAAGCATTTGATAAGGTTGGTTTTCCAATATGACCCTCCTTTTGGGTGTACCCTCCCAGTAATCACAACAGCCATGCCCTTTGTACAAGTCAAAATTTATTCCATGGTCATAATTGCATACAAGACTACCAAAACGTGTAGATCTCTCAATCTCCGAAAGCACATTACAGAGCTAGGTGTGCTCAGAAATCACCATTATTGACTAGATCATTTGTTTAAACAATCCTAAAGCAACTGAAGTTTTATTTGTTCTTAAGTGTCCCTGTAAGCCATAAAATGTTGTTCAACAATATTTTCTATAAAACAGAGAACCACACTTTTTGAAATAAAGTATTTCGAGGTAACTGCTTGATCTGAATGGGAACTAATTTAATTTTTATTAAAACATGGACGCACTCTATTGGACCTGATCATCCTGGTGTCAGCTGGGATAGAGATAATTTTCCTTCTAGCAGCTGGTACAGTGGCCATAACTGTGTTTTGGATTCTGTGTAGAAAGAATAATGTTGATAACTCACTGCTGTGTTGGCTGTTGCTGAGCAGTGCTTATCCCAAGTCAAGGACTTTTCAGTTTCCCAAACCCTGCCAGTGAGGAGGTGCACAAGAAGCCAGGAGGGAGCACAGACAGAACAGCTGATCTGAACTGGCCAAAGGCTCTACCATAGAGCATCATGCCCAGTGGGGAATTGGCTGAGGAGGGCTGATCATTGTTCAGGGATGAGCTGGTCAACAGGTGGTGAGCAATTGTGTTGTGCATCACTTGCACTATCTTGGGTTTTATTCCTCTCTCTTTTTGTTACCTCCATTTTGATTTAAATTATATTATAATTTATTTCATTTATTAAACTGTTCTTATCTCAACCCACACAACGGGTGGTTGTGAGCAAGCAGCTGCATGGTACTTAGTTGATAGCTGGTGTTAAACCTGCCATGTTAGATTAAAACTGGATGATTATATGCCATATTAGGACTATAAATGGACAGATGGGGACTGTATGGGCATACCTACATAGGAAGTTGCCAAAGTTTATACAAAATGTCTATGGCAGACCTCTGACCTCAGCTGCATTTCAAGTTGAAGCTCTCCAGTGCCTTGCCTGAAAGATCCTCCATCCTCTCCTTGTAGCCATGATAACTAGGCCAAAAAGGCACAGACTTTCATCAGTCTAACAAGATCTTCAACTTCAAAGACTTCAAGGAAGCCAGTATATAACCCACCTCTTTCTGCCAGGCAAGAGACATGAAGACAGTTCACTACTACACAGTATTATCACATCAGTGCCACTCTCAATTCTATAACAGAATGAAGTGACAGACATTCATCGAGCTTTACTTTCCTGATCACTGATTCTACAGCTGTAGCAAGCCAAACATCTCCCTAACCAAAACCAGACTCCATTGCAATGTAACTTCACATCAAGATGAAGCAACATAACTGCCCTTATTTTTCACAAGTCCTGGCATTTGACATCTGAAATCTTTTCATATCATGAATCATCTATTGGTCCAAAGATTAACCTATGCCCTCATTTTATTCCTCATTGCTCAGGTCACATCCCTCTTGCAGAAGCAATCTCTGCCAACTACAGCAACTACTTCAGTAAGAACTTCAGGTTAAAATGCTTATAAAAAACCTGAAGATGAAGAGAATAAGCACCTGATATCACCACCCACCTGCTCAAGAATATCTAATTAACTTTCCAAGTTCCATCACAGATGATGACAATCAAAACAGTAAGTTGCCTAGGCTCCAATTCAGCCAAGCACTTAGACAGGTGTGGAACTTAAAATACACAATTAAAAGCATTCCAATCCATCAAAACACTGAATTTGTACTTAATAGAGGAAAATGAATAAGTTCTATTGACTTCCAGAAACATCAGTAAAGGATAATTAAATCAAAGTGAGCTGATGTATCAAGGTCATACTGTGGAATCCCTGACCTTTCAGAATGTTTTCAGCACATTTCACAGTGAAAATGCTCACAGAAGGAAAATGTAGATGGCTAACAGTAGCGGCACTTTAAGCCTGTATAGTAGTTGCCCAATAAGGGGCTTAAGAAACAGTTATTAAAATGCATGACTGCCCATAGGGCAGCACAAAAGCATCACACACATTACACAAATAATGTTATCCATTGCACAAACTTAGAAAAAGTAAGGCAAAAAGCTTCAAGTGATTTGGAAATTCATTCTACAGTGCATTACCAAGTCTAAAAAGCCTGTTGTCATTTTATAATTATAAGTATATGCCATACTCTGGGTTGGATCTCATTTTTGTGTTATTCAACTGTTAATGTCTTAGGCATATGATGTTATTTTTATGCTTCTTTTAATAATAATAATCTATTTATCCATAACTCAGATTAACAGTCCTTACTTAAAAGAAAATCATTTAGAATTCTGTAGGGGTGATATACAATCTTCACAAGTCTCCTGTATGTATTACATGAAAGTAACTATTGTTTAAGCCTTGAAATCAGGTATGCCCCTGGATGCTTACCATTTGAAAGTACAGTTTCAAACAGCATTTTGAAAGTCCTTAGGGGCCTTTCAAAACTTAGAGCTGGCTATAAATACATTTTTTCACTCATGAGTCTAAGTCCCTCCCTACAACAGATCTCTTCATCTTTCCAAGGGATTTCATCAGTGATGGCTGAGAATAGATTTCAGGCCTCCTAGTGAAATCTGGCCTTACGCCCCTCCCCAGCACTAACAGTAGTACTCATGTTCTGCTTTGCCAGTTCTTCCCAGCAAACAGACCCTCAATACCGTGGGGCTTATCCAGCACTCAGCTTTCAAATCAAAAGGTAAGATCTGTATGAACAAACTAGAAGGATCCTATGAAGAAAAAGTTGATATCAGCTTTCTGTTACAGAATCTGTATTCTGATACCAAATGCTGTAAGTAAAGATTATCATTTACCACCATAATGAGACAGAAAGAGAGAATCCTAAATACCTGAGCTGTATCACATGAGATACATAAGACTGAGAGAAGTTCAAATGTCCAAGGTTTCCAGAGACAATTTTGACCACAGAGTTTAGCATCCAGACCTTATGTTAACTGACAAGCCTGCAATTAGCTAGAGTCTAGTCCTTGTTTTATTATTCCATCTTTAAAATGGGAATTTGCCCCATCAGGGGCCTTCCTCAGTTACCACAATTTGTCCAACATTTCAGACAGTAACTGTGGTGACATCAGCCAGCTCTCTCAGCATCCACAGGCACATCCTATCCCATCCATTCCCAGAAACTTGTCTACATCAAGTATGATAGCCTGCCTCACTCCCCTTTAGATCTTAAACTCTACCAATTCACGACACTGCAGCCACACAGCCACTGACTACCACAGCCCCTATCAGCTCTTGGTTATTGTTAAGTAACAGATTCAGCAGACGTCCTCCTTTGGTGAAGAGGAGTTGAAGAAAATCGAGGTTTGATTTCTTGGCAGTTTGTGACTGATAAAACAAAACTGTGTGCTGCTTTTATGGAGACAAAGGCAAAATTAAATTACAGATTAAATTACTAAGAATTACATGCCTACTGTTAAATTATAAATTATATTAGCATTCAAGTGTTAGGTTTTAGTGCAGTGGTAGGTTTTTGTCCAAGATTTCTGCACAAGAGAGTAAAGGCAAGAAAGCCTAACTTCTGATGTTAAAGGAAAGTAAGTTTAATAGGTCATTACACGTGCTGCCACTAATTATTATAGCCCACAGTTTTCAGTTGGAACTTAGACTGAAACTAGATCACCAATGGAAGTGTAGATTTTCTTGTCGATCTCAAGAGTTATTGCTTGCACTCTCATTATCACAACCTGGAGTCCTGCAAATCTAGGAGGCAGATCCTTGCCAAGTACAAACCAATACTCATGCAATGAATTCCTGTAAGGTACCCCCAGGCTGCATCTGCTGAGAAAAAGGGATGAGCTCCAAGCCTTAACTGAAGTTGGGGGGCTACAGTGGATGCATGAGGCCCTGACTTATTCAGGCACACAAAAAAGCCCCATCTCAATGCAGTTGAAACACAAGTACTGTGAGAAGACTTTATTGGTTAACTAGAAACTCAGCATCTCTCCAACAAACTTCAGGCTCACAAAGAAACTAAAATTTCAGCCGAGTTTGAGGAACAGTGTTTACTATTCACTGGACAACCACCACAAAGAACTTCAGAACAGCCATCTGTAATAAATACATGGCAGCACAATACCCAACAGCCTGGCTCCAGGAGAAAGCCTGCAGAAGGATTTGTATGGTGTTGAACACAAATGCATTTGCATGTTCAAACAGAATGTATTTATTGCCTTCTAGTCCCTTAACTTTGTTGACCTGGTCCAGGTTCTGAATGCTGACATAGAAGGTGACCTATTTTGAAAAAGGGTACCAAACTACCTAATCTTTTTCTTTCTGTTTGCATTTTTATTCTGTGATCATCTTTGCTTTGCCTTGTTTCATTACTCCTCTATCCTGCTAACCTCACTGCTTATCTAAGGAAAAACTAAAAACCTCCAACAATTCCACCTCAGCTCCTCACAGACAGTGTATAAATAGCACTGGTGTACACTGGTTTGCCCAAACACAAGAAGGTCAGAAAAAACATTTTCTTTTGAGATGAAAAAAAGGAGGCAAAATCTAAGAATTTTAATAACAGCCTTGACATGAGAGCAACATAATACCAGCCTGAATTACACTTGGTACCAGACTCTCATTGGAAACCCTAGATTGCTTTGTTCCTGTCCCTGACATAATATTCAAGACTGGGTTTATATTTGCACGGAATGGGGCTGTTCACTAGAGTCCATGCAAATCAAACACTTGATTTATGCATCATTCCACTGGAGGGTGTAACATTAAATTTAATTTTGTAAGAAAAGCCTGAAGTGCCTCTACGCCTGGGGCTGACATTGTGAACTAGGGAGAAAGGTGCACAAGAATTCATTACTGTTTCCAATATGCGAAATGCAGCATTTGAATGAAACATTTGTCTCTTGTCAAAAGGGAGTAATGTCTGTTCTTTGTAAAAAATATTTCTCCCCCCACTTTGATTTTATCGCCAATTCAGCATATTGGGAGCCGAGGTTACAAGTGTAGTTCAGACTTGCGATGGTGGTGCGATGAATTACACAATGAAATGAAGAGACATTGGTTGGGTTGAAGTACAGCTACAGAGTATAGGTGATGGTGGGTCTGAATGCCTCCTGATAGCAGCACTTAATTAGAACAATTAAGAATAGTCTGCTTTTTACCTGAGCTTATTCACTCGTTTGGCAGAAAAAAGTCTTCTATTGCCTTGATAAACTGTTTTCAGTTACCTAAACTTCCTCCTAGTGTTTAGTTCCAAAAACCAGCTTGAAAACACCAGGAAAAAGTTTTCCAAACTTCATGTCAATGCATATTCAGGTTAAATTTCTCAAACGCTATTAAAGGGTTTCCAGTCTGCCTCTCAGCCTGGCCAAGGCAGCATCAGATGAGCTTCAGTGAGAACAAGCCTTTCCAGTTAAGCAGCCTTTTTCAGTTGCAGATCATTAGGAAGTGTGCCATCCTCGCCCAAAACCTAATCCATATTTCAGATATGGATTAAACAATACAGAATTGAAGAGACAGAGGTTGGAAGCAAGCAAGAACTAAGCATGGTCAGCATAGAAGTTCTTGCTACACCATGGCATTCTTGGGTGCAACCCCCATCAACGAGAGCACCAGTAACCCTTCCTTTCCACCCCCATTTTTTTAATCTCCTTTCCCCACACACTGCTCTCTAGCAAGCTGAGCTAGGGCATCAGTTGCCCCAGCTGGGCATCACCCAGCCCTGAAAGCAGGAATTATATTCCTACCAGAAAACCTAGCATTCAGTGGATGTCATTACTACTCCAATAGAAATAACTGGCCACTCTACTGTTTTCTATTTCATCCTATGCCAGCTGAATAATTTCTTATAGGACTTTTGGTACAGCCTGTATCAAGTGGTATTAGACAAACCCCCTGAGCCATTTATAATCATTTGGTCCAACAGGAGGGAAGGGCAATGGTACAAGGTATGTTAGCCAAGTGCCTTGGCCAGTACTGAGCAGTGCTGGAATTTAATTGTATTTGAATGAAGATTTGTACGGCAACGCAATTCTTATTTGATTCGCACACTCTGCTAAACTCAGAAAAATCATCCCTTGCTGTCTATTCCTAAGGACCACCTGCTATCCTACAGCTGTAAGTAAGTGCACATAAGAAAGTTTGGCTTTCTCCGCAAGATCTGGACACGGGCCCTCTGCTAGAACACAAGTAAGTATAATGCAGTTTCCACCTTATTTTCCTGAAGCAGGATGTAAACTTATGTGTAGAAATACCTTTCAAAATCACTGTTATGTGTCATAGCTGAGTAAAACTTACTATTTGCAAAGTGGTTTGAAAAGCGCATGCAGTTTTGGCATGTTTTCTCTTCTTGAAAACAATTGCAGAAAAAGCTTTTGAACAGTTTCTTTTCTGTGCTGAAATAATGTTTTGCTTCAAGAATAATTAATATTTATCGAAGTTAACAAAAATGAAATATTTCAGGGTCACATGCGATATTTAACATTTCCCACAGTTCACTGTGGTCTGATTCTCTCTTTCAGTACGGGCATTTGTTCTCTGGGGTCAACCCCAGAGAATTTTCTGATATTTCAGTTCAGCTAACAAATCCAAGCTCCTCCAACCACGGACACAGCCCTACAGCCATGACACCCCTGCCCATTCTGTCCTGCAAAATCAGGCTTTCAAGGTCACTCCGGAGCATTCACGTCCCACGAGGCCAAGCTTCTGCATAAGTTGTTCAGGTTGCCAAACCTTGATAGACTCTTGATCTGAAATCTTGAAGCTATTTTCTTTGTTCAGCTAATGAACAGTATGGTGATGAATACACATAAGGCAAAATTGATCCACTTAATTCATCATTTGTACATATGTATGGATTTAAGCCCTTTTAAATGGATTCTGGGATTAAACACCTATACCTACATTCACGAGCTGTTCAAAAATACCTAAGGGCGTTGTGGTAAGTTTTGTACCTTAATTTCTGAAATTAAAAGACTGACCCCATGTTTAGCATGTGCAGTTTTTAAAAAACAAGGTGCATTTTGCTTGCTTGTTAATTACTGCCCATGCAGAGCTTTACTGCAGCTGTATGGCTCTCTTTTTCCTCTGGTGCCTGCACCCAAACCCGTTGCAAGAACCAAAAAAAAAAACAAAAAACCCCATCAAAAAGAAAGAATCCAGTCAAGAACATGCTAGCTACAAACATAAGCCAAAATACTAAGAAAGGAAGAGTAGAATGGCAACCCTCGGGGTGCAAATTTTATCCCTAGCTCTGTGTATCTGTAACCCTGTTTGTTGTTACAACAGTCCTCAGTGTCATACCTTCAAGTGGCCTTTCCTGTAGCACTGACCTTGCTCAGAAACAGCAGTTTAAGTCAACTTTAGGCAAAGGAAGTCCTTATACTACTGGAAGTAGAATTCAAGAAGAAAGGTCATAACAGGTATCTCAGTTATCTGCCTTCTGTTTAGAAGACACCGATTTCCACCAAATCACTAGTCCCCTGGTGATTTTAAATTTTTCAGTTTACCAAACTTGGATTGGTTCTCCCCCTGCTTAAGTTGAAGAATTTAAACTGACCAAACTCTGATTTTGGACTTGTTTTTTTGATTGCCACAACTCTGCAGCAACTGACAAAAACTAGACCAGTCTCGATCAGGTTTTGGACTGAGACACATCATACCAGTTGCTTATATGACAACAAAAAATGATTTGGTAGTACCATATAGGGCCAGGTCAGACATTGAAAGAACTCATGATTTTCAACATTTGCTACTCATAGAGTCACATTAATAGATCAAAAATTGCCTTGTCTTTGTCACTTCAGTAAACTGTTTCTCTCTGCTAACTAGAATCATTATGAGAGAGTTTTAAAGCCATTTTTCCTTACAATCTATAGCATTAGTAGTCATGCAAAGCAAAAGCTTGGACACCTGTTCCCCTTCTAGGAAGCCAAATAATAGCCAAACAATACTGTGTTAACAGTAGGCCAACATCAAACCTTGCAGTTTGTTTCTCAACCAACACAGGATATTCAGACATCTGGAGGAGATGCACGTGGCAGACAAGCTGAACCCACATCAAATGATTCCAGAGTCATTTATTTATACGTTCCACAAAGACAACAGACATGACTACTGTCTGAAGCATGCTTAATTGAGGAAAATGTTTTGATTTTAAACAGCATGAGTGAAAAAATCCAAAACAGTTTTGCTAAATTGCTACTAGAGCTATTTTCTCCCATACTACTATTTGTTCAGTTCCACGTAGCAACTTTCTCCCCTGTGATCCAGGTCTATGTTTCTGTTCCCTGCTGAAAATTTTACCTGCCATGGCTTGTTCTTCCTGCCAGGTCACTAGTAGTGTAAATGTGTCAGAACCAAGAATCAACCCCAATAGATCCTGCTGGAAACTCGTTTACTGCTCAGGAATGAGCAGCTGCCCAGAAATAGCTTCTGAGACTTAATCTGACCAGTGTTTCAAGCAATACCAAGTGCTGCACTAGCGTTGCATCACCCTAGTTTCTCCATAATCTCACTATAAGTGTACATTTCAAGATTACTATCAAACAAGTCCTCAGTCAATTCTTGTACGGTTCTTGAAAAACAAATTATCAGAGATTTGAGACCCCCTACCCCACCCACTGCAGAAGCATCCACGTCAATGCTGCTGTTTGACAACATTTACGCTGCTGGAATGGAAAGCCAGATCATCACATGATGACCATCTGACCTTTACTGCAAATACAGAATAGAGACTTTGCCTGATAAGGTTGACTTCCTTATCTTCAGTTTTATTCTCCCTCCAGCAACAGACCAATACTATTCCTGAGATATCCTTCATTCCTAACATAGTTAAAAAGATGTGTTTACTAACCTCAAGTATGCCAGCCACATGTTTCTCCTTGCACCTTTTTGCTTCTATGCCAAATTTCTATAATCCTTATCTTCCGATTTGTATTAATTACCACCAGCTTTCCTCTTTCTTCCAAGTGATGTCCATGCTTTTCTAACTGTTTTCAAGGTCCTTTTCCAAACCAGACTAGTTTCTCAATTAGGATGGTGCCCTTCCTCACCCAAACTGCTGGTGAGGAGGGAGTTGACAACTCAGTAAAGGGCCATTAAGCAGTTTAACAGTTTGAGGTAATTTCCTCACATGCCTTTCAAGTTTGGCACTTGGCTATGGAGTTTAGACCCAGCAGGTTTAGATACTCCTGCCACATACCTGCCATGCACCAGTCAAGCTCCATTCTACCCCTGGGTAAGAGCCAAAAGGGTCTGAAAGGAGAAATTCCCAGTAAGCAACAGCACAAAGAAAAAGTCTCCTGGTTTCTAGCTGAAATCAGTTCACAGTTTATATCCATGAGTTTGTGCTGACAGTAGCCCCTTTGCAGAAATTTACTCTACTGACAAATTTATAGGAAACAATGATGTCACCTCTGAATACTGCTAGGCTAAGCAAGGCATGTTCTTTCAGTTTTGGGATGACAGTCAGATCATTCCTTTAATTATTTCCAGGTGTCTTTTTTGCACGTGATTCACTGAGAGTTCATCTTTTCCACACTATATCTGAACAGTACTGTGTGTCTGCTTGATGTCTCCCCAATGCCCATCAACTCAGCCCTCCACAAACTAAAACCTATCTTGGCTAGAGCAATATTTATTTTTCCTAGAGCCACCTCACCTTAGTTATCCCAGAGCCATCCATTCTATCATTCACTCCCCTCCTTTATCATCAGCCATCCACAAATCATATATTCTCATCTTATTATAGGTGAACTTGATATACAAGGTACTAGGTACATTTTGTGCTGTTGAAAAGCCACCTGTTTTTTTTTTTTATTCCAATCTTCAGCACCCTCCTCTTCTGCTTTGTGATATCCCAGTTCTGCTAACTCCCATATTTTTCTATCTTTAGCACAAGGGAATGTGCTGACAATATCACTGATGAAAATTTGAGCAAGACCCATCACAGACCAATCCTAGATGTGAAAAAACCTTTAGCAACCTTCCTCCAGGCTTCGTAGCTGCACTGTCTTTCATCAGTGGCACATAACTGCTTCTTTGGACCCTTTGCACTTTGATCAACCCCTGTTGCTGTCTGTCTTCACTAATCATTTCCCATATGGGAAACCTGTTGGACATTCCGCACCTGCTAAATAGTGAACCTGTCCTATTAAAAACAGGTTCCAGCTTAGTCTGTCACAATTTGTCTTTAATAAATAAATAATCAGCTTTGATCCCATTCAGCATTTTCTTGCCATCTTCAATTACTTTTATATCAACAGCTTAGACTGTTGTAATTGAGGACAATGTAATTTAAGCTGCTTACTACAAAGCAGAAAAGAGATGTTACATCTACTGCTATCCAATCATTCAATACTAAGGCAGAAAAATAACTAAGTCACCTTTACCTAATCAACTATTTTCCATCAGAATAAAGTCAAATATATGATTGTCTCAGCCCCAAGGAATTGTCTGGAAACTATGCCTCCATGCACACTTAGAAACGGCATGAATATTTTACCACTTCATGGCTTATTTCACTGCATGATGTAACCAACAACATTATTCCCACTGGAACTTCCTGGAAGAATGAGGCTTTAAAGGAGCTGTTGATTTTGTTCTTTTGTGTGATTTTTGTGTCTCCTCTTTATCTATATATTTTACCTATATGTGCACTATAATGATATTTGAATCATCTATTCCCTAACTAAAATATCTCAAATAGAAGGAAAGGAGGAAGCGAGAGATACATAATGCCAGATAGCAATCTTCCTGGGTTTTGCCTGATACTTGCAAAGATACTGTTCAAAACAGATACAGATAATCACAAAACTATTCTAGGAATTATGGTTTTCAAAGTATACAAGCAATATAGGACTAAGAGAAATTAGCAGCAGGGTAAGACAGAATGAGGAGTAATATCATCACCCACCAAGATAACATACAGATTTTGCTTAGATTTTTGGCTTTTAATCAAAACCAAAAAGTTCAGAAACTGAAGCATGACAAACTCATGCTATGGATGAAGTTCACATTTTTAGCAGCAAGACCAAGGACATCCAAAACTAAGCCCTTTTAAATAGAAGAGTGTCATGCTCTTAAATGAAAGTTGAATTGACTTAAGAAGAGAAACTCCAAAGAAACACAACCACCTTGGACTTGATGTAGGATTTATGAGCGTGCCTGAAGTGAAAGCCACACTCCTGTACCACCAAGGGTCTTGTTTAGACCTTAGGTTTTCACTTTAATAGTTTGGTTTGCTCACATGCCTCCTGAATGGAAAAAAAGAAAAAAGTTTTCTAGATCTCTCATTTGCAACAGTTATTTTTTGTAGCTGATTGACTAGCCACGCCAGGCTAGTAGTAAACACTGCTTACCAAAACAGGACATCAAAAGCCACTAACAATCCTAAGAGAACTGTCGGTTCCCAAGAAGAGGAACAGGTTTTAAACAACAGAAGTCTAAGGATTAGGTAGACTACTAGCGAAAATTGACTCTTCTCCACATTTTTCATTTGCCAGCTCTTTACAAATGGAGTTGGAGTCACGGTTTTTATTTTTACTGAAGACATCAGCACCAAACAAATCTACCCAGAAAGGCAGTAACAATGCCAACCATATACGCCAGATCTCTCTATAGTGTTTTATTTAGAAGACCACAGTAGAAGAAAAAAAACCAGCCACAGCCTGATACATTGTGTACATGAGAACCTCCTGTTGTGTTCTGAACTAAGCATTTAGGAAGTTTACCTTGCACAACTTTGCAGTCTACATTCAAGTTCTCATCATATCACTAGGACAATGGGGAACTTGAGCTTTTATATTTACAGTCTTCACTTTGATTCTTTCAGCCGTGGAGATGGTGACCAACTGTATCACCCAAGAGTTTATTCAATTTCGTACCACTAAGAATTTGCAAAGTACATATGGCCTCAATATATTTTATTTTTTTATTGCTGGATGATTGCATAAGCAAAGACAGTCTCACATTTTTAGTCACCTAAAAATGCCTAAGCAATCAAGGTCAAAATTGAGCACACCACAGCACCCTCTGCCCTACGAGAGACATCTTTCAAGTGCCTGTCTTTCACAGGTTTAAGATAGACCCTTAAATTTCCATTACCAGAGTTTTCTCCCTCATCACTCCCTATCCTAAGAATTCACTGCATTTACACTGGTCAGTAATGTGCCAGAGCTCATTATATGAATATTGATTTCAGTAAGGAAATCAATAGGCATGAGGTAGTAGCATTTCCCAAACGTTTTCAAAATTGCTATAATTGAGACTTGGTCTTCGCTCTTGTGCAGGGATTGTTGATATCCAAATTTCTGCTTGTGAATTTCATGCCCCATTTGGGCGCTTCTGTAGCTTTTTATAGGGGCTGTGCTTGCTTCCTTACAAAGTCTATCACAAATCATTCATGTCTCCTTTTGGTAAGAAGGTGCATCCTGGGAGAAGTGCCCATGTAAGTCCCACTAACTCTACTTACTGGTAGAGGAAGAGCAGTAATACTTGAATGTACTTGAAACATTTATTAGGCTATTTGAGTTCTTCTTCCCAAGACCCTCATATATTAAGGTAGATGCAAAGCCTAATATTTGTTTTGGACCACATTTCATGGAAATAAGATCCTTTGGAAAACAAAACAAACAAATCAGTAAAACTACACTGACTTCAGTCCAGCTGCATCTCCAAATCTTAAATATGTTGTCATCCAGAGTCTCATGGGGAAACAGATATTAAGAGTAAGATCTTCCTCAAGTTTTCCAGCGTGCCAACATATTATTATTCTGAGATAGAAGGTATCCCTTATAGAACAGTCACACTTTCTTTAGAAGTATTAGGAACACACAAAAGCTAAATACTCTTTTCTATACCTTGATTGCAGTATAAAAACTTGTATTTCACCCTCTTTTTATCACCATGCACCTGTCACTTAGCCTGGGTTTGAGCAGAAGGTGGCAGTTAATCTCTGTGCTTCCAAGTTTCTTAAAAATGCACATAGATTCATATGTTGGAACTCTGAAACATTGCGATTCCTCAACAAATAAAGAATCATTGAGCAAAAAAAAGGCAAGAAAAGGATGTGCATGCCTTTTAAAGTTTCCATCCCTCACAGCCCTTCACACATGAAACAATCCAGGATTTACATGTAAGATTTTAATGAAGAAAATATCACTGAAAACACAAAGCTTTTAGCAACCTAGAGGCTCCATGCCCTCTGCTCTGAGGAAATGGTATGGAAGCTGAGGGCACTCAGCATTTTTCTGGATCAAGGTTACAGTATACACCGAAATACTAAGCTTCTGTGATACTTGAAAACTCTGGACATGTCACTATGAGGACTACCAAATGGCAGCAAAGCAGTTAATACCAATTTTTTGAGGGGCAACTCAGTCATTTTTTTTATTAATTTTCTCTCCCTGTAGATTAGATGCAGGACATTTCCCAAAGGCTTTTTCAATACAACAAGAACGTGATATTTGAGGACTAAATTGTGAGGGACCAGCATTGCTCCAGTGCAGATTCAAGTGAAGGGCATAGGTTAAAGAAACACTGCTCCACGGGTTATTTATATTTACTACCTGCTCTGATAAGCACTGACAGGATGAGTCCTTGGAAGATGTTTTACAGATTTTCTTATTCAAACCTATCCAACATGCTGGATCCCCCTAGGAACACCCAATGTGTTAAGAGGAAAGGCTCAACATTCACACTGTCTCAGGATGATGAACTAAATCACTACCTGGTTTCTAAATCACTCTCCACACCTACAAGGGGATGAGTTAGGCAAACTCTGCCTGAATCACACTTAGGTTCAACTTTGGGTAGAAGCTGAGTTAAGGAAGTGACAGGCCAGCTTCACGGGTCCTAATATTTTTTACAACAAGCAACATTTTTTCAAGTGTGCAAGTCACTCATGGCTCGGGAGGACAAGGCGGTGGGAAAGACTTGTGCCCAAATCTTGAGACTGCATGACAAGAAAAGTGAATTAGTCCCAACAGAACCTCTATCATTTACAGAGATGCCTTTTTCCACTGTTCAAGTTTTTTCATCTATATTGTGGACATAGTTTTATAAGCTAAAGCATATTTATAAATGAGACTATCAATTTTCCTAACCCCAAATCATCTGAAACCAGGTCTCACACTGGCTTTCTGTGCAAAGGCTGAGCTTCCTCACTACTGTAAAATTGCTAGAAATTAAGGTGCCCTATGCAAAGGATTTGAACCCTCTTCAATAATGGAATTCAATGCAGTATTAACAACCTCACTGGTTCTTTCCACTGTAAATATACTAGAATGCTGCTGCAACACCAGCAATTTTTGTCTATTGAACTCTTAGCCTTAAACCAAATTATAATGAACACAGGCATTATGGCCACAGACCCAGCCTGCAAACAACAGGAACATTAAGCTAACTCTTTGAGATTTATGACAGACCTATCTGCCTTCTACATGCGTTTTATAGGCATTTGCAATAAATTAACTAGTGGAGGCCAGCTCAGTGGCACAGAGACCGTATCATGCATAGCGAAGTAGGAGGATTGGGTATATTACAGGACTGGTCATGGTTCAGTGAAATGATAAAGGCAGGGAGCTTCAACTGCACAAGTAGCCAGGAGGGGGACAACCACATATCACAGGGCAGCAACATCTGCTGGGTGCTCTCTGCCTACATTGATAATGCCATCAATGATACTTCTTTCATGAGCAGCTTCACGAAATAAGGATAAGAAGCAATGCTAAAATCCTACATTAAGTACATTGACATTATTCCCCCAAAGATCACTTTGTCTGGGCAAGGTTAAATGATTCAATTTAGGATTTGAAGCTTTTGTTCCAATTTTGGTCATTTCAAGGTTGGGAAACAAAGTAATACTAACTCTATTCAAGGGATAATAAATATTTGGTTTGTAGAAAGGAAAGACTACTGAGTTTTGAGTCATGCTATAGCCTAAAAGTTTTTCCTTTTGAGCTCAACCCAAAAATAAAACTCCTAGGACAAATCTCGAATTGTTTAAGACATGAAAATCCCAGCAAACAAAAATTTTGCCCAATTAACTAGGGCTACAGGAATTAACCCACTTAGGTTTTATGTCTATTTCCTCTGTAGTCTTGACAATTGAATGTAGTGTGTATTATTTCTACTTCACAACCATAGCTAGGAACTCTGCTCTTGCAGGAAAACCACGTAGCTTCATCATGATCTCCTAGGCCAACAGCACAGCAGCAATCTCGTGGGGAGAAAGGATGACTAGGACGAGGTTCAATGTTGAAGTAATTAAATGAAGTAATATGGTTTTATTCACTGTGGAACAACTGTACTCTGAAATTGTCTTTACAATGGTCTGCTACACATTACACAAACCTTCTATTTTCAGCCTTTCCGCTTTCCCTTATTCCTCCAGATTATTTTTTTAATCCCCTTGCATTGGCCTCCAGAGCCTGTTTGGAGCAATATTGTGAAGCAAATGACCAGACATAATGACTTTCCAAGGTCCTTGTGATTCCTTATTAACATTCAGTTAGCATAAGTCCTGACTTTATTATTGACTACATTGAATACACAATACACTGACCTCTGCCATCTGCAACTAAATCTCTTCCTGCAGATCTATCAAAGTGATTTCATACACAGAGGAAGTAGAAGAAAACAAAGCAGTAGCTACTTATCTTTTTTTGTTCTGAGAAACTTTAACACTCTGTGGGAAAGACTGCTTCCCCTCATGGTGTTTTCCACCATTAGTATTCTATACTCTTATTGCTGTTGCTAAACAGTGAAGTGTTATCTCAAAAATTCAGAGGAGATGGGAAGTACCATACAAAATCTCTTATTTTTAATTTAATCTTGGTAGAAGCAAAGTAGTGACTGAGAACCTCAGCAAAACTTTGTTTTAAATGCATGCCTTCAAGTTGCTCGTGGAAAAAAGTGTTTAAGTTACTAAAATATTGAACCATTCCAAGCAAGGACCAAAACAAGGTGCCTGACAGCAAATAATATCTATTTCACAAAATATCTGGGGAAATTTTCTCTATTTCTAATACTCAAAAAGGGTTTTTTTTATTCCTAAAGACAAGTTGGTGCACAAAGAACATCACTTTAAGGAGTAAGCAAGGTCATTCCTGTGGTAAACTCAAGGTGCAAAGCATGTTTAAGCCATGTTAAAGAACTTGTTATGAGCCACATGTAAGCATTTCATATCACTAAATGCAGGAAAAACCTTCAGCTTAAACAGCTGAGAACTCAGACAAGACAGAGAGACAGAAGTGCATGCTCCAAAAGCTTTCCAGTGCAGAGCTATGAAGGGTACTTCATTGATATTTTATGAAGACACAGAATTTGGCAATGTTTTTGCCAGAAAAGCTGGGGAAATATATTCTCACCTATACACTAACCTGACGGGTTAATCCTCTATTTTGAGGCAGTCAGAAGTGATCCCACTCTGCTTGCTTGGTTCACAAGCAATCCCCTCCAAGACCTACAAAATCAAATACAGTGGATGTCCAGGCCTCGTCTCTACTATCACCTAAGCAGGTAGCTAAGCCTACTCCTCAAAGAGCTCATGTTTAAATAAAGCCGTATCTTTGCTTCCAGGTGACACACGGATCCCAGGAATGAGGTCCTGTTCTCCTCAGGCTTTGTAGAAACTTAGAAAAAGGAAAATAAAAAATCCTTTACAAATCTCCATTAACCATCCTAGAGGGGAAACTTGTATTTCATTGACTGTAGTTTATGCAAATAGGATCAGAGGAATTAACATATTGGAAGGAGCTGACATTTGTCCTGATATATTGAATCGTTAGCATGACAGAATCACTTAAGCTGGATCCACTAACATCAGGTTTCCTCTCATTATTGACCCCTGCAGAGTAGGCCTGACAAGTGGAACTGCTGCAAAGTTCATTAATAATGTGAAATAAATCAATTGTTCGGGAAATACTGAAAACGGATGACACTGAACTCAGACTTTTTGCAAATTCAGCACATACCAGTTTCCATCAAGGGCACTAGTTATAACAACGTCCTTTTCTGACCTATATTCAGGAGCTATGCTTTACTCCTAGGCAAGATCACAGAGACACCGGGAATGGTGCCATTACTGGAGTAATGCCCTTCACTAGAAAATGAAAAGCAATATTACTCTGTAGACAGCGACACAGATACCTGTAGACATTTTAGCTTACTGATTGACACCCTCAGCATGAATTAGGGGCTGGACACACACTCCAGTGCCAGGCCTTATTTTCATCTGAAGGTGCAGGGAAATACATCTTCTAACTGACTGGCCAGGCTGCTTTCTCTAACATGTACAATGCCCAAGCTAACAAACACACTTTTTTGCCTCATAACCTTCAGAAGTAAAAAATCCCATGTTCAAATAAAAGTTTTAAGAAATAGATATATTGAAGAGAAAGCTGAAAATCAAGTTCTCTTGCTTGTGCTACTACCAGAATTTAGAGGGCCAAATGCTGTGACATTTCCTACCGTCAAGTGAAAAATGCAAAGCAAGTAATTGGTTTGATTAATGCTGCTTTCTGTGGCTCACAAAATGCCCATGAACAGATTGAGATTTTCATTAATATATTCACGGTTCAAGTTTAGTCCAGTTTTGGATAATTTTTTCAACCACTTTATGGAGATGTTTAATTTGTTTTGCAAGAACACAAGCTGGTAGGAAATATTTGACACATGGTAATTAAAGCAGAATGCATCTGAAAAAAGCTATTTGTGCATGTCACATGGCACTACTCAGCCTTCAATAAGGTGAGTTTAACTCAGGCAAAGTAGAAGAGTACAGAAAAATCTAAGTTATATGAGATCCTGATTAGATGCAGTTGCAGTACAGAGTCGGAAAACAATAAGAACTTAAGAATTCAAGATTGTTCCTTTCATTGCAAATGCAGACTTACCCAAAAAAAACCTAATTCCTCAGAACAAGTTAAGGTATTTTGGGGTAATTATAACAAATTTTTCCTATAGCACATTTACGATCAGTCTTAAAATCACTGAAATTTTTGCATAAGATTCAGCTGTGGATCTTTTCAGAAGAGGAGTCAATAACAACGATCGTGTAAAATTTACTAGGGGAGGACTGAAAAAACCGCAAGATTCTATCATAAGCAGCCATGAAAGAATTGCTTTTAAATTCTATTTTAAAAATTACTTTTTCCAATTATGCATGATGACAAATCAAGGCTATGGCCAAAACCTGTCCATCAACTAAAATTTTAGGTTTAGTATTAAACTGCATTCCTTTCCACCTTCTGAGCTCCTACAGAGCCTGGAACGTGCGCTAAGCTGAGCTAGTACAATTCATCTGCACAAGCTGGAACAAAAGAAATGTGTGAAAAAATATTTAGAAGCGTGTCTTAAAGTGCAATATAAACTCTTTTTTCAGAAACACAAGTTTTAAGTTAAATTATTCAGACTCCAAACAGTGCGTGCAGTGGACTTGCATCGACTAAGGAATCAGCATACTGGTGATCACATTTTCAAGATTACACAGGGCTCTTGGGAAGCTCTGTTAGCTCACTTTTTTTTTTTTAAGAGATGATCTTTTGCAAAGAATAGTCCCTGCAAACTGCTGCATCAGGAAGAGAGTTGCCAGCAGGTCAAGAGATGTAACTCCACTTGACTCAACTCCTGTGAGAGGCATCTCAAGTGTCAGGTTCAGTGGTGGGCTCCCAGCACAAAACAGATACCCACTTACTGCGGTGAGCCCAGCAAAAGCTCACACAGGTGATGAAAGGACAGCTCACATGAAGAGAATCTGAGAACTGGAACTGTTCAGCTGGGAAGCAGGAAAGGGTGTGAAGCCAGGCTACTCTGAGTGGTGCCCAGCGACAGGACAAGAGGCAACAGGTACTAATGAAATAGAAGCAAATTTTTTATCAAGGCAAGAAAAATCTTTTTAAACACAAGGGTGGTTAACAGTGTAAACACCTTGCCCAGAGCATTGGTGAAGTCTCCACCCATGCAGATACTAAAAACGCAACTGGATGTTGTCATGGGCAAGCGGTTCTTCTCTTACCCTGCTTGAGTAGGAGTTGGAGTGACCGTTTCTAGAGGTGCCTGCCAGTCTCAACCACTCTGATTTCATGTTAAAAAATACAGTTCCTCAAAGCACATAACAAAGTTATTACATATCCCTTCCTATTTTTTTATACTTGACCTTCACTTTCAGTTTTTCACTTCCTTTCTTCCCATCCCGCTTAGGTCTTTTTGCCCCATCTTTTCTTAGTCTTTCCATTTCTCACAAATGGAAACACCTTTCAGCTCATGAAATTAAAACTCAGCTTCTATGCACAGGAGTGTTGTCACAGATTTAAAAAGAGCTAATTTGCTTATCCATCATAACACTGTCCTGCATTGTTACACGAGTCTTGTAAATCTTCAGTCATATTCTTGTTCTAAACTCCAAGCATGGAAAACATTAGCATTAGGAGAAGTTGTGAATCAAGAGCTGAAGCCTCTGCTTTAATACAGCTGACATTAACTTGCATCATTCTAATGCAAAGCTGAAAGTTGCATATGAACATCTACAGTTGCCTCCCATGCAAGTGCAGCCAAGTACTCTCAAAACACAAACTTAAAAGGTATGATACTTTTTTAGTTGAAAAAAATTGAGTCATTAGGAAGTCATCTCACCTGTGCTCAAGGTCACACAAGCTGCTGATAGCAATACAACCCAGGAGAAACCTGACTTCCCTAATCACCAAATATAAAAACCTTCTTGCCCCCACACCCCCCAGTTCTTTGGCACACTATCCCTGTTTGAAGGAGTCTGCAAACAGGCCTGGAGTCACACCATGACTGATGATTGTGCTGGTAAACTAAAGAGTAACAAAAGTGCTCTTTTGTGTACAACAGTTACTGCTCTTGGCCTTTTCTTCTAAAATCTTACACTTGCCAAGGTTTAAATTATTGATCCTGTTATTCCTGTGCTAGCACTTTAATTTAGCATCTCCAAAAATTACAATTATGATACTGCCATGACTGTTGTGGTCTCATCATGGCCTCTCAGTCAGATTCTTTTCATTGGTTCATCATTCTTTGCTCTATCGATTACTTCCGTCAACATCTTTCCTCCAGCTTGTACAGACCTGATGAGAACAGGTAGAACAAACACTGCAATGCAGAGTCAGCTGTTTGCTTGCAGATTTGAAAGGCAAAGCATTCCAGGAAGGTACATTGAGTGCTCAGCCAAGTGTACGAGTTTTTTCAGTATATAACATACAGAACACTCAAGTATCTTACATCCTTTGTGATGATCAGGAAAGGAATGTGCAGCTAAAACTCATCTCTTACTGCCCTCCTGGTATTTTGATATTACAGGCTGTGCCTCAGGAATTTAAGATTTGCATGTCTTTGTCACACATTGCTTCCTGAAACTTATATTTTAGAAAGTAAAGACTTGAACTCCATGTTCCTGATGCATGAGTATTTCAGTGACATGGGAAGTTAAGTCACGTATGTAGGTTGAATTGGGCCCTCTGCACTTCTCTCTTCTGACACATCCTGTATAACAAAGGTCCAAATCTGTTTCACTTTTGTTTCTTCTCCATTTGGCCACTACTGAGATGCAGATCCATAAACTACGTCGCTTTTCCTAGGTATCTGATTTTACACAAATTCCCGAGTCAAACTGAACCATCACCAGCATTCATATGACCATAGCATTGATTTATTACCAAATTACACACTTTTTCTAAAAAGGCTGCCTTCTTGCCATACCAAAGCCTGGAGTAACTATCTGAAATGTTCTTTAAAACTCAAAAATAAGTGTTGCAAAAGCTATCTGCATACTGTGCTTTCAATCTCCATATTTTGAAAACATCACTGTAATTTATCCTTTGTAAACAATTTAGGAGACAGACTTCCTTGCACCTGGAATTCAACACATGCAGCTGAAGCTGTCTGTTGAGCAACGCACTATCTTTTACTTCAGAAACACTACCTGACTGTGACAGCAACTTGCCCTTTCAGAAGCAGAAGAATTTGCTCCTGCTTTTTTCGTTTCATTCAGTTTGAACCACTATTATGCCCTTTTTGCTAGTCTCCCTGAACACACAATTAACGTACAGCTGGTACCAAATGTTGCTGCTGCAATTCTGGCTGGCACCAGATGGAGTAACTGTGTAATTCTACTTCTGTCTCCATCATCCACTGCTTGCCAGTCAAATTTCACATCAGCTTCAAGGTGCTCTTC
The DNA here is from genome assembly GCA_013396775.1 of Cephalopterus ornatus. NCBI lineage: Eukaryota > Metazoa > Chordata > Aves > Passeriformes > Cotingidae > Cephalopterus > Cephalopterus ornatus. The sequence continues at coordinate 99,911 of VZRE01003724.1, read as the reverse complement.
TTGACCTATACAGCCCTTTAAAACCTTCAACCATGCTTTCTCACTGATGTGATAGTCTTTTGTATCATTTCATGCTGCTCTCCTGTAGTGCAGTGATAGGTAAGGGTTCATGCACCACAGAAGTGGGCATCATGAAGAGTCTGAATAGAATATAAGGGGACAACAGCAAAAGAAAATGTTTTCCTCTTTATTAAAAACTTTTAAAAGATAGTTTTAAAAAGGATTTTCTATTAAAAGTATGAAAAGCAACACAGACATTTGAGTATTGCAGACTTTGACAGAATCTTTAGTGTGCTCCATATCCTTAAATTATGTCAAACTAAAAATAAATAAATTTCTAACTAAACCTGCAGTATTCATATTTATAAAAAAAATGCAATCTGCTCTGGACTGACTGTATTTTGATTTCATGTGGATTTCTTTTTATTGTTGAAGCATTTATATCAAAAAGTGAAAGTACATAGCACAGTACTAGCGTACTACTTTCTGCACAGCACTCTTTCACTTTGAGACCCTAGCTGAATGCCTCAGGGATGCTGCTGTCCAGCATGTGCCTAGGCGGGACATTCATCCTTTCCCTTCTTAATTGCTTGAATTTATCACTTGAATCCGTAGGACACATGGAGGGGTTAAAAACCCCCACACAGGTATCTCAAAACCAGCTGACACATTTTGTTAACAGTGGAAATAGATAGAAGTTGAGATTTTGCATGGTCTTTGGAGCCCTCGGCTATCCAGGGTATATAAGTTCAGCAGTGTCAACGTACCACATGATGCTGACAACAGTTACGTGTCAAAGCCTACATGAAAAGCTCAGGACTGCTTTACCAGAAAGCAACACAGTCATATCACAACAGCATCTCATTCTGTTCAAAACTGCATCTGTCCCTCAGTCAGGACTGCTTGGTTCTTTGTTCAGAGAAGAGACTCCCTCTCCAACCATTGTACAACATGTGCACCGGGTAAAGAGAAAACAGGAGAAGGTAGGAAATGACTAAAGGAAGTATTAAGCCACCAGGGTCTCATTTCAACTAAAATAAACTCTGGTCTCACCACACCTCATCATCACTAGTGGAAGTAGCTGTCTACCTAGTAACCAGCTTATTTCCTGAACAAAGCACAATTATCTTTCTTCTACGGCTTATGGAACTGAGGCTCAGAGAAGGCCCCACATCAAAAGAGCAGTACCAGTGGAACCCAGACTCGGTGCTTTGCATCATAAGCTGCTTGTTAACTGAGTAAGCCACGTTGCCTTTCCTCACCGCTTACAAATATGTTGTGCGTGTACAATTACAGTCAGCAAATATCATGCCCAAAGTAGCTCAGCTACAAGAGAACAGGGGCAGGAAGGCTAGGCAACGCTCCCAGCAGCTTCTGTTGACTCAGGAGGACTTTTTAAAGGTAGTCTACTTAAGTAGAATCCACAGTGGGGTAGAAGTTGCCAAGTTCAGTGGGGCTAAAGCATCCTAGCATAAGGGCTTTTAGGGGTTTTGAGGCTTCCCTGGAGCTGCAGTTTGCAAACTGAGCCAGTTTTATGGAACAATCAAATAAACTCCTGTCAGCTTTGGTAAGGATTTGTGTTCCGTTATGAACCTTAGAAATTGGCCCGAGTTGTTTGGGTTTTTTTCAATCATGTTATGAAGACAAAACAGCTGCCACAATTGTAACAGCTGTCAGAGTGTTTCAACAACAGAAGACAATGAGAACAACCTGGCCTGGGTTAGGGCTAGCACTCCAGACACTCAGTGACTGCCTGCTGCTTACACAAAAATTATAGTGGCAACCATCCCTGATCTACTTGCTAACAGGGATGAAAGCATTTGCCAGGTCCAGAATGGCATAAAGCACCAACAGTATTCTGCACATGAGAATAACTCCCTGTAGGTCCCCTTCAAAAGAGGTTAAATAAACACTCCTTATCTAATCTTTTCTATACCATTAAATTAGCCAATGTAGTTCATTGTGCTACTATAGAAGTGGGAATCAGTTTTGCTAAATAGCTTTACTATAACCCACAGAGTCCATCTTATATACTAGGAAGTGCAGTTTGCTCCCATTTTCCCCTCACTGTATTTTTTAAAAATACTAGTTTAGTAGTTAAGTTCATCAGTAGAACCAGTTTTTGTTCACAATGACAACCAACATTTCAGAAAAGAGGTAACCCTGACTTGTTACTAGGTAAAACCACCAGTGCAACATGATATGCAGAGAACAGCATGGTAGAGGACTGACTAAAGAAAATCCGACTAAATGCCAGAACAGAACTTTGTAGGAAGTAGAGAAACACAGAAGGAAAAAAGCATGAGTATGGTCCGGAAGGTCTTCTGTGAAGTGTAGGGCCAAACAGCTCCCTGCAGCATCCCTCACATAGAATCTTCTCAAAGCTGCTGAAAAGATCTTAACTCCTTTGGAATTAGCTCCATCAAGACTCCCATGACAGACAGGCTTGCTGTCATGTGGCAGGTCCCGCATCCTGTTTCTGCTTACAGCAGTTAGAAACATGTCAACGAGCAGACAAAGCAGAGATGCCAAAACAGGGAGTTTCAGTTGACCACATCAAACATTCTCTCCAGTTATCTTAAGCAAATTTCACAGCTACAGAATAATTAATACCATTTTACGTCAACGTGAAGGAAACTTTGAATTGTTCCAAGGCTACAAACACAGAAATGGAGACACTAAGGTTTAAGCATGAGCCTCAAGCAAGTCCCACTGGAAAACAGTACACAAAAATAAGCAGGCAGTGTATTTGAAAGCAAAAGGCTGTGTGCTGAGAAACTGGTGTTCAAACATCCAAGAAAGCTGCCTTTATTTCATGTCCAGGTAAACATACCATTGAATATAGCCAACAGTATCCTCAAAGAGCTGCAATGAGGATGCCCAGCTTCATAAAGTCAGGACAATCTGAATTAGCACGGAAATAAATCTAGTGTCCACAGGCTGAATTGTCTCCTGTTCTTCATTATCTCATTGTAGATATGAGCCCCTCTACTCATTTCACCACAAGCATCCCCTCAACCTGTGCCTTTACCTTGCCTTTATGCTTCTATTTACAACTGCATCTTCTTTTAATCTTCCTTCAGAAAAGTTTGCTTTTCACACACAGGTGGCTCTCTGCCTATCTTTATCTAGCAGACTTTATTATCAGTAAAACTCAAAAAGACAAATTCATCCTTTGTGCTGATGCAATTGACTTGTCATCTACTTTTACAGCTAATTAGCTCTTTAGTAGATGATGGTGGATGTCAGAGGTCATCTGATAGCTGATCCTGCTAAACTGACCATAAATATTTCTTTCCAATTGTACATGATTGCCTCTTACTGCTACATTCTCTCTCAAATTAACATGGCACATTTAACCTACTTATTCAGAAGGAAGAATATTAAGCCTGGATTAAAAAAATTACAGTTTCATAAGGTACTAGCACTCAGAACCAAATCTTTCACTGAAGACCTGACCTAGTAGGTGAGGATGCCAGTGATATCTAATTAGACCCTGGTAACAGCGGTCCTGAGCCATGTTTTCTCTTGACATTTACAGCTTTCAGTTTCAATATCTATGGACTATGTACCGTGCATTACACATATTAAATGTATGTTGTTAATCAGTAAGCATCTATGCCCAGGGGATACCTACTGGACATGGTACAAAATTAAAAGTCTCAACCTCAAAAGATGTACAAAATAATTAATTGGTAAAACTTCCCCAGGAAGCAACTAACAAGCAGCAGTGAGAAACAATCCCCTTTCACTGCACGCCAGCTTGGGAAAGATGAATTTAACACTACTGTTCAACTGAACAATTTATTTACACTTCTTGTGCCTTGGTAGAAATGAATATGGAAGACGAGATTCAGAGGCACCAACCCCTGGCTACCAGTCCTGGCTCAGTCAGACTTCAATATCATCACAGACTTCAGCAGATACACCCATGTTGTATTTGATGTTTAAATGATAAGGTTTCTTGTCTTCATAAACAGAATTACTTTTACAACAAGATTACACACACACACTTAAACTATACCTAAAATCCCAGCAGAAAATACTGTTCATATCTGTATACAAAGTCTTTTCTGTTGCACAGCAAGAAAAAAAAAAATCACTTGATACTTACAGTTGCCAGTAAAACAAAGCACAGAGTTTTACTGCCATTTTAAAAAAATGATCCCTTTTTCAGGACATCAGAAATTTCATAAGGCTGACATCACTGAATCTAAAGAACATAAACATGCACACAGTTTTAAGAAAAAAACCACAAACATACAAAAATAAAAAACTGTTAAAATGGACCTAAGCAGTAACAATAGTTTTCACCCAAGAAGTTTCCCACATTTTTTCCTTACTATATTTCAGCAATACCCAGCAACGATATAGAAAATATCTCATTTAGGGCCCTGCTAGCACTTGGCACCTAGTGCAGGCTTTCACTGTCTCTTCCCCATGAGAGCAGACTCATCCATTCACCTTCATTTCACTCATATGCATTTTTCCAGGATTAAACACAAAGGCTGTATGTGCTGTATAGCAAAAATACATCCTTATTTAAAGGGAATGACACTTTTCAACACCCGTTTGTGAGCTCCCAGCGCAACTCCAAGAGGTGGCTCTAGTATTTTGGCCGCTGAGGGCTCCCAAGGGTGCCTTGTCACGAGCAATAGCTTTGCCTCCTGATAAACTTCCTTATACATACATGTCTTTAAACAGCAGCACCACAGGGGTTTCCACACACCAACAAGCACTTCCAGGGAGCTGTTGGTGCAGCACTGCTGGGAGGCACAAGCGAGCACCCTCAGGCTACCCCTGAACAGGACAACTGGACAAGGCAGGACCAGAGAGCCCCTTGAGGCAGCAGGAGCCCCCGAGAGCCAGAGAGGCTGCTCAGGGTGGGCAAGGCTTGCTCCCACAGGGTATTGCAGCATGGTACGACCATGCAGCACCTTCAAAGCTGCATCTGGCTGTGCGAGACTCCTCACCCCAGCCCAGTCAAGGGCAGCTATGAGCATAAAGAGCAGGGGATGGTACTGTGGCTCCACAAGCCACGCTGAGCAGCAGCTTTCATTTAATCAAATGTTATCTCCAGAAACCACAGCTGCAGCTGAGGCCTCTAAGAAACACAGCTTCTCCTGGGAGCCCTTTCCCATGCTTCAGTGAGAACATCAGAATATTTGCCTGGGTGATGTGCCAGCCGTTTGGATTTGTACCTGGCATCTTAGCAACTGGAAAGCCTCAGTCTGCAGGCTGAGGGAGAAGGACCTGCGCTACCCACTACCCAGCTCTCCATGATCATAAAGAGCTCCCCCCGGAAACCTCTCCTGTGTACACTGCTTGGATACTTTTAGTCTAATAAAAAGCAGGTTCAAGAGAACATGATGGGTAAAAAAGAAAATGCAAAATTACAGTCATACATGCCAAAGACAGAGGAGAGAACATGTGTAAGACGGTAGTAAGCTCACTGCATGAGCTGCTGTTTCCAGCAGTTTGAAGGAGCCAGGCCCTGTTTTGTGCCACCGGATGATACCTACACAGCAAACCCAAACCACAACGCATCTTTTCAGGCCTTTCTTGGACCTTAACTAAATAGGAAAACTAAAAAATAGTTATATTTCCTATTACGACTTTCTACAGTGCCTAGTAACATGTATATTATTTTTCCATAATCACATAACAAAAAGACAGATTTTCATGTGTTTTTAGCTTGTCTAGAGCCTCAGCAAATATTTACTGCTCCATCACTGACCAAACTGAATGCCATGATTCCGACGCAGTTTAAAAACATAAAAAATAAATTCTTTACATTATTAATAGACAACTGTCTTCTTTCCTAAGCTTGTATTCAAAATATCTTGCCTTTGAGCAAAGAGAGCACTTCACATCGACCCCACTCTATGCAGCCTAAAACAAGCCACGCAATTTCTCCACGGCACAGCATACACTCAGAAGCTGGGGTGCTCATGTTCCTTTCCTGTGATTCAACTTTAGATAAACTGCCTTAGTTCAGGGACCATCTCTTCCAACTTGCCTGGCCAAGAGAATTATGCTGCTAGCCATATAATTTCAAAGTGCATTTCATATTTAACTGAAAACATTACTATTTTTCTTGTTGTTATTGTGTGGGAGGAGAGTGGGAATTATAGATTATCTTGTGCACTGCTGCCCCATTTATCAGCTGCAGTCAAACAGTGGGCAAAATTCTGAACAATCAATGATAATTTGTTTCTGATGCTTCAGCCGCAGGGGAACATGTAGATGGGAATGGGAAAAAGACAGCTAATTTTTCAAGAATATTTTGGTAACGCGGCTAATATTTTGGTAACTCACTCATACTAGCAATGTATTGCTGGTTCACAGTTAAAGAGCTTTATCCTGTTAACAAGGACAAATTAATAAAATTTAAATATTTATAAAGAATAGGAGATTTGTTTCTGTCACTTACTAGAAGAACAAGCTTAAGTACAAATTTTTAGCTTCAAACACCATGCAGCCAGAACACCCACTGTTTTATACAAGTACTTCTTTAATATTAGATATTTCTGGCATTCACAGCTGCCTTTAGTGGCAATAGCTTGAAAATCATTTTGCTATTCTTTTTGTATTAAGAAATCAATGCCCTTTTTTTATCATTTATCTATCCAAAGATCCTCCTAATTTATTATCAGTTCATTAATGTACTGCCTACTACCTTTCAAGATCATTAAAGAAGTTAAATATCTTAAACCTTCTTCCTCAGCATTTTGTCCCTTAGAGTTGTACTGTATATACGTGATTAAATTCACCTTACTGTTTCAAGTTTGATCATCCCTCACCTCTCCTTGGCTTTTTAAGGGGAAAAGATTTGAACTACCAACCTTATAATTTTAAGCATTTTCTTAAAATTTCTTTCCAAAATTTCTTTCTTAAAATTTCTGCCATTCTTTCTAGAAAGTGGTCATCCTGTATTTATCGAGCCCTACGTCTTCTCTTCCTTTCAAGCAGAAAGAGGCCGCAAGATATTTCTAAGACTCCACCAGGATGGATGCCAGAGCCTCTCCAGACTAAGTTTCCTGGTTACTTCTGTATTCTGCTTCAGCAGCCATCTGAGCAAAAACAGGGCACAGGCAATAAAATCATCTCTCCACAGAAGGGACCCAGCTGTCTTCCCTCATCTTCACTGGATCCTGTGTATTTCAGTCACCTGTATCCCCTGTCCTCAGCCACAGGCATGCCTCCTCCACTGGAGAAACTACCTCAGAGATGCTCCCTCTGTGTTGGTCCCCTCTGTCAGCTGAGCCAATGGATCTATTTCTCTAGTTCAGTGTGATGATTAGCACATGATGCACTGGCTCCTCCTCACACACATTTGTGCCAATGCTGTATAATCACTGGTTCAGTTTTATTCTTTTTGGTGATACAGAACACCAGTTTTGAGCAGTATTGATGCCCAAGTCATTTCTACCTTTTCCACATTCCTGAGGCTGCGTTTTCAAGCTGAGTTTGTCATTCACAAACAGGACAATTTCTGTGTGTAATCCTAAACCCAACAAAGCCTCTCACTTTGTGTCAGCAGGACTTTTATTCAGTCAAGAGACGGAGGTCCTTGCCTCAAATTAGGAATGACTTCAATGAGGAATGATATGCCAATTCCATTAGCTATGGATAGCCTATATTAGTTTATCACTAATAAACTACAGCAAGTATGACTGTCACATCTGACTAAGATGTTTCATCTAATTTGATTTACACAGCACAGATCTAACTTCTTCCATTTTCTTTCCAGTCATTCAATGCACTTCAGAACTCTTTGCAGACAGTCCATCCTGACTCACCAGTAGAGTCTATTATAAAAGACTAGGCTATTTTCTGGTATTTCTCAGAACAAAGCTGCAATTTAATGCCAAACACAAGATTAAATGCTCAGCTCCAAGAATCAGGTTCAGTCAGTGATCAAAGGAGAGTGCTTTAATGAATGAGATGCAATAAAGCCAAAGAACACCTTCCCAAGAGCTGGCTGCTGCCAGGACAGAATGCCAGTTTGTTGAACAATACAAATGCCCTGTTCTCATTTCTACCCTGTAACACACAATCTGGTTTTACTAATTCTCTCTATGTGGCATGCCAGACAGCAGGAAAAAAGACAAAGTTATGTTCTGACAAACAAACCTCAGCAATCCTCAGCTCTGACTTGCAGGTTGCTTAGAAAAGATGAGAGGTAACAATTGTAAAGCATCGCAGGTCAAGGTGAAGGCTAAGAGAAATCACTCTCTTTCTCAGCTGGAAGGGACTTGGTTTCAGACTACGTAAAACAAGCGTTGTTGTTACAAATAGCTGGATGGCAGTGTTAGTTATGTTAGAGATAACTGTCCCATTGAGATGACTTAGACTTTTCCTACCTTTGCTAATGGCAGGGCAGAGTAACATTTACAGAGGGTACCTCTTGTGCTAGGGACTATTTCTGTATCTGTTGAGATAAATGGCAAGGCATCAACTTCAGTAACACAGGGTAAGGCAGAAGCCAAGACTTATTGAGATATAAAGCAAGCACTAAACAGCCATGGCAGAGGACAGACTCTAGAAGCCAGTATTAAAAAACTCACATTGAGCTAAAAGAAATACTGTATTTAAGATCAGTTACTACTTCAATTAAATGAGGTCAGTGATCACACATTATAAGTCACGATGCCAAACTATGTCACTTCCTATACTGCTCTCCAACTTTTTTTTAACAATACTTGGCTAGACAAAACTACATCATTAACTAATCGGTGTGATGTATTCCTTTAACTATCAAGCTTCTGTTTTTGGCAGAGTACTCATAGCATTACAGACACTTGTAACAGGAGTAACTTGGATCTAAATTTGATCTAAATATAGAGATTTATAAGCAAATTAAAAACCTTATCGATGGTGGATTTGTGAACTGTGATTTTTTTTCTTTAAGGTAAGCAAGCCTTATTTTCACATTTCAGGTACATCATTCACACACACTTCAGTTATAGTACTTTATACAAACTAAGGACTCCAATGAGGAACAGCTCTTCATTGCATACTGAAGACTGGCAAGCACACACTTTGTCCAGGGAAGGGGTTGCAATACAGTCATTGCAAACATTTCGCTATTCTTCCAAGAGTCACCTGCTACTCAACTATGCTAATGCACTCAAAACCAATTAATCTCACCTCACAGCGATGAGGACTGACTCCACTAGCCTGTCTTGCCAGGAGTGCCATGCCTAGTGTTTGCCTTTTCCCTTCAAGGAGTAGTTTGCTCTTAAGGAAGAGGACATCACCCTTCTGTGTGCATCTTGGAGCAAATATCTGAGGTTTTCAACTGTTTCCAGCATCACAGGGTATTTTTCATGTCAGCCTGTTATGAATTCTTCAACAATAGGTCATCTATTGATGAGGCACACACTGCTTGTTCTCGGTCTCATGTACAACAGAGTTACACTAAAAAAAGAGACAAAGGCTTCTAAAGACAGATTCAGGCATCATCTGCCTTTCCCCCAGCCCGCTGATGCCTAGCATCAAACTTGAAATTCTGGCCTGCTTGCTCCACATCTGCTGTGCATTGATTTTGAAAGCCAGGGATGGCACAGAAAAGATAAACAGAGGTATGATGGGAGGAGAGCAGCTATGAACATTAAATTGTTTTTAGTACTGTGTAACCAAATACTGTGTAACTGCTAAACCAGTGTGATTTGACTGAGAGTCTGGGCAGTGCTGCTGAAACATCATCTCCTAAAAATAGCAGGCAAGATGTCTCAAGACACTCATGGGTACAAGAAAAACAGTAGAGCAAAGAGTTTGTCTGTTTAGGGTTAATTTAATTCCTTCATAACTTCTTAACATGACCTTTTCTGTCCAGCTATCAAACCACAATACAAGCCCCTGCTTTGAGCTGCTGTGCTGCCTAGGTGTTGCTAGAAAGCCTCCTTTATTTATTTTGGGGTTTGCTGGTTTTTTTAAGCAGCATAGTAGAACGAGTTATGCTTTCTTCATGTCACAGGCCTCCTGGGCTGATTTTGTACACATAGAAAAAGAAGCTTCTGGCATTTTTCACATTTCAACCAGCAGTGGCTTGGCTGCATTATCAAAGCAGGGCTGGCAGATACACAGAACAGAGCATCCAAGACCCACCACAGACGCTGCCTGCACAGATGAACTAATAGCACAGATACCGCTGGGCCACAGCAAGGAGGCCAGGGGAAAAATAAAAACCAATGGAGACGGGGCTAGGCCATGGCTGTAAAGAATCTGCTTTTCTTAGCAGGTGCTTTAAGCTCCAACATCTGCTGACCATATAAATCAAAGAAGCCTCTACAACCTTTTACGCAAATGAATGACGTGAACATATAAATACACCGCGAGGTTTTTTTCCCCTATTACTATTCTTGGCATTGAACCCATACAGAATGTTCAGCAATTTTTTGCCAACTAGAGAGGTAAGCTTATGATAAGAAAAATACTTAATCACCTGGTGTGTTGCTTGTGGAGGAATTCTCAGAGATTTTTTTGAATAAAAGGCTCTTTAAAAAAAAAGAAGAATACCTCAGGTATTTTAGAATAGGCCTCCTTCCTACTTTTAGGTCTATTATTTATTCAGCTCCTAGAACTGAGTCCTGATTTTATTCAAATGAAGTGTTACCAATTTCATTTAAAAGACAATTTTGCTTCTATTACTCATGGAACTCATGAAAAAGAAAGCAAAGCTTTCAAAACATTCAGAAGATCTCCAGCTGAACTTCAGCAGCTGTCAACTATCATGTGGTTGTGTTATTCGTCACCTAATTAAAAAATTCAAGCAAGTCCTTATAAAATTGATTTTCTATTCTATAGCTACTCACCCCTCTCTATCACAGCAGATGAGCTCGCACCTTGAGGAGCTTTCCCTTTTTCCACACTTACAGAAGACCTTGTTCCAGTTTTGAAGGTCTCACACTTTAATCACCGCCCTGGCAAAAAAAGCGTCTGCTGAATTTGTGCATGTTTCTATAATACAAAAACCTAAAAATTAAGATTTCATTCTCAGTGACTTAATTATGTGAAAGCCATAACTAAGCTAAAAACCTGTTCATGATAATGTTAAATAATGATTACTTTGCAGCATCCTCCTTTCCTCCCTACCCTCTCTGTAATTTTGGGGTGGCAGTTACTTACATAGCTTGTGTACACCATGCAGCCTTTCTGCTGACAAGGCCTGAGGCAGAGCACTTTCTAGTCATCTCTGGCACAAAAAGCTGGAGTGGCTGCTTTGTCTCTGGCACAAAATGTGTCTTGCCCCATCTGATACTCACAAAGCCAGAACACAACCCCTATTTTCTGCTGGGCTTGTTTCTCTGAGACATAAGGCTTTGTAGACTGTATGTACGAACCAAAAGGCTGCAGTGAACTATTCACTCAAGCTTTGCGTTCAGTCCAGAAAGCTCCTCCAAGCTCACAGCCTTGCCTGCTGTTCCCTCATACTGTTAGTCTCACCAAGCAACAGCTTCTGAGGCTGACACCGAGAACCTCGGTGTGTTTCTGCTGCTCACCCCAGCCAAAGTTGCTGGGCAAAATTAGCATGAAGGAGAAGAAGGAGGAGAGGTCATCCTTTGTTCAACACACTTGACCCTACTTCCACTGGTGCTCACACAGCAGTATTTCAAGACAAGGAGAACCTGATTTTTCATCCTACCTGCACCACAGCAAACTATGAAAATTCCCCTCTAGGCCCCGGAAAAAAAAAAATCACTGCCAAAATGGAATATCAGCTCCTGAAGAACTAAGTTTCATTGATTGCTTGTTTTAGCTGTGCATACAAGTGACATTCTACAGGCCCTTTCCAGTGCTGACAGTTCCAGATGTCCTGTCTCTGTCATTCCAGTCTCAGAGGATGTACAGTTGACAAGCAGTTCCACTTGGATCCCAGTGACTCCATCATGTGGAGAGGTTCTCATCAGTTGGTCAGCCCCATGACTTGGCCTCATATTTGGTAGGCACTTCTGTTTTTCTAGTGTATCCTCACTCTCCTTTCCAAAATATACAGAGATCAGGCATCTTAAAGACCAAAGGCCATATAGGAAGGCTGCGCTCTTTTAGCACTGTCATAAGAAAAGGCACCATGTGCATTTTAGCTGATTCCAAAAGAATTTCTATTCCTCAATGAAAATTTTACACAATGTGGAAAGTCATTCATTGCAAAGTTTTACTCATGCTCAGCCGCTTCTATTTATGGCAATTACCTCTCTTTGCAGGAACACTCAGACAGACACATGCCCAGCAAGTACAACAGTCATCTTCCAAAGAAAGCATTTCCAGTGCAAAAGACACGGTAAACAAAGGTCTCCCACTCCCACTGGATGCTAGAACTACTGTTACAGAGAGATACACTCCTGGCTTGGCACTAAGTGCCCTCGCCTCTTGAGTGGGAAACTGCACAGATGACAGGCAGGGTGTGTAGCTCAAGATCTGGAGTCCACAACACTTTCTGGCCTGTTTTGCAGACAGAAAAATCAGACATCAATTTTCATCACTGTGTGTTCAAATTAATAGCTTAATACATTGCAGCTAGTTAAACTCAAAGTGTCCAATGTTTTCCTTTGTTGTATCCTGTCACTGACGAGATACAATCTGTACAGTCACTTGGAATGCCAAAGAAACTGCTGAAGAAAATGCTCTGTTATCTGTCATGAGTAATGGCTGAGTATTGAAAAACAACTGCATGCAGCCATCTACTCACAGAAGAGATACAGTCATGTTTAATAAAGCTCATCCATCCCAAGCAGTGCATCATATCACTCGGCCACAAGAGAACAGGTGCTGAGCATTTTAATAAAAAGAATTAAGACTTCTAAGAATGGAGGCCAAAGTTGAGAATGTTCATGGACCTCAAAACAAACAAACCAACCACTTGTCACCGTGGAAAATACAAGCTAGTCTAGAATGCACTTTCATAATGTGTGTGAACAAGAGGTATATTTAAACAAAGGAAAAATCTGAACCCCCTAAGAGCAGTAAAAACACGTCATAGAAAATACACTTAGAGTGAGAAATTTTATCACACTTGATTTGCTTTCCCAGCTTTGAGCTCTCCTACATAGGGTGCTTTTACTCTTACCCTATTTACTCATTCTAATACTCCAAGTGATCTGAAAAAAAAAAAAAATCAATGAGAACATTCCAAGAATAAAGTAAATACTGAAAAATAATGACAGTCTATCCCTAAAAGACTTATTCCTTTTGTCTTAGTCAGACCTCACCAAAATATCATTGAACCAAAAAATTATAATAATGATTGATATTGAATCATTATTGCCCTGGATTTAACATAGGCCATTTTGCAATATATCAGAGGAAAAAGTAGTGTACGAAGACTGTAGAACAGCAGTAAGTATTTAAATGGTACGTGATAGCTTTATAAAACAAGTGATGGGTCTGGGAAAAAAAAGTAAATCCTTGCAGAAACTAATAAGCTCCCGTCTGCACAGTGGAGTTCACAAAATGGCAATACTGTGTCATTAGGCTGGCACAACAGCTGAATCACTAATACACCAGCAGCAGAGCATGTGCGGAATGAAATCCGTGGAGTCACGGACTGCTGCTTTATGCTTGGGTGTGCTGAAAGGGTCGTGGCCCTCGCACAGGGCAAGGATGGCCACGCTAGGCTGGAGCGAACTTGAAGTAACAACACATGCATTCCGACAGACTCGCGTGGCTTGGCATCTCCAAAGGAGTTGCAAATGTGCATTTTGTGTTCAGAGCTTCCCTGCACCTCCAATGTAAAGAAGTGAATAATGCTGCACGAATTTAGGAGGTGTCTTCGGAGCAAGGAAGAAAGCAATTGCCTGTGTACCAAAGACACAAAGCCTCTTCCATTTTCACATGTTGGTGATGCTCAGATTCTTGGGAATTCCCTGAGTGCTTAGAGGAGAGGGCAGGAAACCTGTGCTGACATGAGAGGCAAACTCCATGTCTGTAGCCTCCTCTGCAACAACTGTGATCACTTTTACCACCAGCTGTCTTCTACCCATCCTGGGATCTCTGTTATCTGAGTATTTATTTGCCCTGCCAGGTTTGAGGTACAGCAAGAGCTCCCCTGGCTGCTCCTCAGATTTCAGTAATAGAGCAAGTTCAAACCCCAAGTGCTGCATGTATTTCCAATCTCTTACACACCCCGCCGAGCAGCATGAACACCACTAGGACAGGCAACTGCTCCTGAGCTGCCAAAACTAGCCATGATTCTCACACAGGATCTATCACTGGAGCCAAAGCAATAGCAAGACACTGCCTGTCTATTACGTAGGCTGCTGTCCAGGAGTAATATGCTTCGGGCCTTAGTCTGATGTAATAAAAACCCAAATACTAGCAAAACAAATACTTAACACTAGCAAAGTGTCTGTATTATCAAAGTCCTAAGCAAACAAAGGACCTAACAGAGACATTGCCTCCAAAACAAACAAGGTCAGATTACATATTGAAAGGTTAGAACATAAGAGTATGCTCCAGTAATTTTGAAGGTAAACTGATTTAGTAATATCAACACAAAATACAGCCTTTAGTCTGAAGGAAGAGCTATTTCTTTATGAATAAAATAAGTGCAACTCATCAGTTTAAAGGGGAAAATATGTCTCAGGCCAAATACAGATGATAAAAATAAAAGTTCCAAAAGTTCCAAAAATAGTTACATACAGAAATACACGTACTAGGCAGCCTTCTGCTAGCATAAAACAGTGTAAAATTAGAACATATTTATCTAACTGAAATGGAATTATACTTTCCCTCCTCAAACCAGCCTAGTTAACAAGAGCAGCTAGGATATCATTCCTCACTACTGAAAAAGCCTGCAGCATACCAAACCGGATCCCAACCTGTCCCCAGGAGTTCAGGTTCAGATATAAAGCACACAGTCATCTCCACCTTGGAAGACTTCACAAGACATTGTAATAAGGATCTAGATGCAGATGCAACCTATAAATACTTTATGGACAGGTGCCCTTAAGACTCTTTTCAACCGTAGTTAGTGCAAAACCAGTTTGCAAAATTTAGTACCCAAACTTAAATAGCCATTCGGAGCTATAGTTGGTTTGGGTAAAGGACAAGGGAATCCCTCAGCTACTGATTACACCATTTTATTAACATTTTATTAACATTTTATTAACAGATTTTTGAGCATACCTTAGAAGCATTGCTGAATACTCTTCTGTACATATACTCTAGTATCATGCTTAGTCTAACATTTCATATGCAAAAGGGCTAGCAGTGCTCAAAATAATGTGCTGATTTCTGTAAATCAAGTGTGCAAATGTTCAAGTTTAATTAAATTATATTTATAAACACAAAGGGAAGAAAGCTTTCCTGGTGGAGCTCAGAGCGTGATGCTTTATCAGCTAAATAAATCAGTGCATTGCCTACCTTGCATGAAACTGAGATCTTCAAGCTTAGCACATATGACACTGTTATGGGTGCTCATTTGGCAAGATCTGCCTGGGCAATGCATCCAAAGCCCTGCACTTGTGAGTGAGGCAGCCAGTCCAAACCTACAGCACACTCCATCCACACATGCTTTCAAGGTCTGGAAGTTGCAAGGGTTACCACGTAAACACTGCTAAAGTACTGTTGAGGTTCTCCGAAGCCTAAGCACGTTCACGACAAATTTAGGGCAAAAAGTCTAGTTCCAGTCCTTTGCTTCAGAGCATAAACAGGACAAATGGTCTTTCAGCAACGGAGAGTGTGTGTCACACAAAGCATCTCCATAACAGTCCGTGACAGTGCCTATCACAGTGCCACACTGCGGGGTCACCAGTTAGGAGACAGCCACTTCTACACAGAAAGCACCTGCATCACCACCAGAGGAAGAGGCAATGGAATTTTTGAACACTCATGAGAAACATGACCATTTCTTAAGAGGTCGTATCAGTGGACGTTAAAGTATTTTGCCTACCTCGCCTCGTGACATACCCAGAAGGCCTGCTCTGATCTGGATTCAGTTCATAAGAAGTTTTGCCAATGTCTTGCCATATGGACACACAGTTGGTTTCTCCTGCCTAATGAAGTTCACAATATGAGTTCTGATATAGAGAGAACTCTCCGGAGACAAAGGTGGGGAGGTAAAATCCTGTCGAAAAAAATTAAAATGGACAGATAACTCATCAAAAACTCTGCCTGAGCAGAGTTAATTTAGTTAAAAGGTATCAAGGCCACACTATTAGCTACAGCTCATTACTACAGCATGAAAGCATGTTGTTTTGCCATCAGTTTCCTGTTCCTGACACTGTTTGCTTGAATGACCTTGGTCAAGTCACTTAATACCTGTTCACAAGCTTCCTAGTCTTAAATTAAGGATATTGGCCTCCTCCCATATCTGCTGGACTTTTTAAGGATACAGTCTGCTTAGAAAAGCAGGTACCTCTGATCGTGCTAGTCATAGAAGTCCTAGATTTTGCTCAGGTTCACTAGCCTTTAACACAGTTTTTAACAGTGCATCCAGACCAAATATTACCCTAGGTCTCACCCTCATTCATCCCCCAGTAATAAAACTAAGTACTCAGCTTAGTTGAAATACAAGATTAAGAAAAAGGAACGACCCCAAGTTTAAGTTTTAGATAGACTGATCAAACAAAAGGAGGAACTTCGGATGGCTTAGGAATGAAACCCAAAATACAAAATGATACTCTAGAAAACCTAAGATATATAATTGGAAACCTTGTAATTTATGTCGGGGGGGAAGGGGGGAGCGAAATAATCTCCATAGGGGAAAAGTGAATGCATTTAATTCTCCTCAATTCTCAGCTGGATCAAAGAGGCATAGAGGGCAGCAAGGCAGGGAGAGCTGTGTCTATACCATCTTCACAGTCTGCAGATCTCAGACACCACATTTATGAAGACCTGGGGTGCCTACTAGTGCCCTTGGACAAATGCTACCCATTTCTTACTTTTGAACCCGTCTCTCTCCCCCTCTTCATTCTGGGGCCTGCAAGGGAGCATGTCTGCTCATTCACAGCTACAGTCCTTTGAAGTGCCATTGATATTCAAACCTTGCGGAGCCTCCTGAATCGTAATGGCACCCTCAAACACAACTCAGTCCACACTACAAATAAACTTGCTCTGGCAAACCTGCTAGTTGCTTCAGTGTGCTAACGTCAGCCTACCTCTGAAAAAGGGGCTCAGCAGCATAGGCATTGCAAAGGAAAATAAAATCCTCAGCATGGAGCCCTGGAGAAGAAAAACAGTGAGATATTTAAACCTAACCCTTTCTTTTTAAACACTTGGGTGTTCTTTATAGAGAGAATTTCCCCCTCCCCCGCTCCCCACCAGAAGTGTCCAAAGTGTTACTCAATTTATTTACAGAGCTTTGATGTGAGCCTCCAAATTTTTAGTTCAGCTTTTAAGAATGTGAGGGTCAACTGATTTTCTTTCTGGGGAAATTAGGCTGAATTTTATACCATCATTTATTCCAAACAAGGAAATACATGAAGGAATCCTACTTTAATTCTACAGCAGTGTTTAAAATTTGAGTTTAAAACCACTGAGTTTAGGTACCCTGCACCAACCCATATGCATTCACTGATCATTTTTACATGCAGAACATATTCAACCACTGCAAATGGGCAGCATTACAAGATCTTGCTGCTCTCAGCGGTCCAAAAGAAAATTACATTCCTCCTGGACAGAAGCTGAGCTCCTCACTTTCTAGTGGGAGAGAAATGCCTGTGCAAAAATAGCAAGTAAAGAAATAACTGGAGTCCTTGAAAAAAGTCAAGCTTGACTTTCAAGTTTTGCCCTCAGAGGCAATGTCTCCTGCTGAGAGGCCATCGCTGCAACTGAAACCACGGTGATCTGAGCAGGTTTTCCACACACAGGTAGGGCTGCTTCTACATGATGGATTCCCCTCCTTCAGGTAACAGTAATTGCTCTGAACTGCATCAAGTACATGCTCATAGCCCCTGGCATTTCCATTTATTTATTTTGATTTACTGACTTCATTGGCTGGTGCCAGAGCCGTTTTTCCTTATGGCTACAGCAGCCTCTCAAGTATGAAGTCTTTCAGTGAGAGAACAAATTTAATGGCATGTTGAGTGCTCATTTGTAAAAGCAATCTTAGTCTCATTAAAACTTCCAGCTGTTATATCATCCAGAAAGCTCACAGCAATCATGACAACAAATTGTCTAGTAGGAACAGCAAGAGGATCCCACATACCTGAGGTGGATGGATTCTGGCTAAGATCAGTCAGGGACAAAGACAAAAGACTCTGCATCTACTGGGATTTGAGAGAACAAATGTCTCTGACCCTGGAGTCAGATGAACCATTAAAATACAGCTACAAATCTAGGAGCTGACTCTGCAGAAAATTTCTGACTTCAAATCTTCCTTCCTGTTGGGAAGCATTGGAGACGGTCAAACACAACAGGCTTTGTAAAACATATCAACATAGCATGGGGGAGTGCTGCCTACAACCGTTTCATATTCCCCAGTATCTCATCTCAGAGCTCATGCCTGCAGAAGCATCCCACACGCAGCTCTGTGCCAGACTCCTCTTCCTCCAAAAACCTGTAAGCAAAAGGGAACTGATGAGTTCATGCCCCTGGATACCGAGGTCTTACTTGAAGAACATTCACCAATACAGTGCCTGTATTTCTTTAGCTGACCACAGGCAAATACATACACAGAGCAATCCTTTAAAATGGAAGCACATGTATGATGTGCACAAGTCTAAGATCAACTATTCCTGAACTGGAAAACAGAAGTATTCCCTTCTCTGACAGCTCATCTTGAGCAAGCATTGCCCTGGAGATGAGGTGGCTTGGACATTATCAGCAATAAAACCAGTTATGCAAAGAGTTCACTCCTGCACCTTCCTTCAAATTCTCCGTTCATTTACAATCAAACAGCACTGAAATTGGTCATCAGATTAGTTCCTGCTCTCCTCTTTGAATGGGAGACAGACACCGAGCAGATCATTAAGAGGTTTGCTATAACCAACAGAGTCCCATGTGCCTCACAAGCAGCTTGCTGCATTAAACTGAATTCACCTCTGACATTTAGGTTACCTTTGCATGCTAAAGAAGCAATCAGTTACACCAAATGAGGGCTGCGTGGGGACAAAACTGTTCTTATAATATTAGAGCATCTTCTTACTTAACTCACTCAACAGAAAAACAATATCCACTTCAGGCTGTGAAAGGGACATCAAGCTGGTCCCTGCCCCAGCAAACATGCACTCAAGCAGCATTAAAATAACCAAGTAATACAGTTTTAACTATGACGTGGTTTCAGTTCATCTGGTATCCCACTGGTTAGGACTGAAGCTGCAACAACATAAGCCAACACTTTCAGATGTCTTTATCTAGGCTTAGTTAAGTATGAAAGTGAGCTCACTCAAAAGGCCCTTAGTCAGTCTGCATTTGTTCTAGGCACAGTAAAATGCATTCAGATGCTTGGCTTAGAGACAACAGCTAAGACACATAACTTCTCTTCTACTTACTTCTGAGAAAAGAGAAAACAGAATTCCTGACACTTAAATATGGATAACTTTCTGGGTTTAGAATTCCCAATATCCTGCCCATGAAGTACAATATTTTGTTTGATAAATATTTGATCCTTACATAGTTTCTAAAATACATACATTTTACATATATGAAATTCTTCCATGTAACGCCACTGTGAATCAGTGAATCTATATCAGACAGATATAGAAACTTAAATTGACAGCAATGCTTTTATATTTATACACCAGGTAGAGCATCATGTTAGAAGTCAGTTTAGCGCCCTAATCCATGCCAGTCTATCAGAGTGTGTGCATATATAGAAATATACATATAAAACAATTAATACACACTCACACACACTTTGCTATACGTATTTCTAACACTGCAAATAGTTCTCCATCTCAAATCTGTTCCTGAGAAAGAATTTTAAGCCTTGAAAACTGCAAAACCTTTTGAGTGTACTTACTAAGTCAGAGAATGTGTCATACATTCACCAAGTTTCCCTGTGAAGCAGAGTAGAGGTAATCAGCTAAGCTCTTCATTGTAGCCTGGACCATCTAGAAATACAGGTTTATACAGACAAGTAAGCAGTTCAAAGGCCTTAAAATGCAGCTATATTTTCTCTTACTGCACTTAATAGGAAGCATTATCTCCTGTACCAAACCATGACATCTTTTAGATGTCTTGCACTTAGTACAAGAAAAACCTGATGTACTTTTGGCTTTGGATGCAATTACAATACAAATCTTCAATTAAAAGAGACCCTTATCTCATACACAGTGTTCTCCAACTATCAGAGAAACTTTAAGAGCTTGATCTTCCCATGTTTAGGTACACTTGTGAATTCTTAGCCTCAATATTTGAGTTAACTGAAAAGCTCAGTTCTTCTACTCAAGACCTAAGGATATTTTTTGTTTAATTCCTTTGAAGTTAGTAGATGCAATGTTGGGGTTTTTTGCACAACTTTAATAGTGACCTATAGTTTCTGCCAGCTTATGAACAAAACTTCACAATAGTCAAAAAGGCTGAAGACCATATTCCCTTGTACAACGTGTAGGAAATAATGATAAATAATAAAGCAAATGTAAAATTAACTCTTCTGGTAAATATTTCTTTTATGACAGGGCCTGGGTAAATAGTTAATATGACTGTTAATGAAAAATTTCTGTTAAAAATTGGAAAGATGTTAAAAAAGTAATCTTATTTGTTCTCTTGAGAAACTCCTAGTAAGCTGGGCAATCTACACAAGATGAGTTAATGAAGTAAACAAGTATATTCTTCAGAAGCACCAAACTTTTCAGAGGGTGACAAAAAGCACAGAGCTTTCTTGAAGGCACTTTACAGCAGGAAGACCGCTTTTATGATATACAATTTTTAGGGACATCCTCCTGGACAGAGTTCTCAGTGTAAAAGCTTTGCCATGGACATTAGCAGAACCAGGTTAATCTCCCTGAAACCCAAGGTCCTTTCAAATTAAGTTTCAGTTAAGAGGAGAAAAAACACTACCACCTGTTGTGTTTGCTTGCAAACAACAAGAAAAACAAGCAAACAAGCCAAGGAACAGCAAATATAGCTCCAGTTAGACATAAGCACGTACCTAAATTGTGCATGTTTAAGTATTTCCTCTTAATGTGCTTTTCAGGACACACTGGTAAGCTTCACAGTTTCAAATAAGTCACACTGATGTAATTTACTATTTGTTTTCATTTTCACATTGCCACTAATCCAGTAAAGGCTTTCAAGGCCCTAATCCCACAGAGATTTAAGCATGTGCTTAACTTGAAGCACTCAAACTTTCTCACTGACTTTTGGTGAATTATACTCAATGATGTAAATATGTTAGTTTACACAGGAAAGCAATAAAGTCAAATTCATTAATATTTGTCTACAGCAGTGACAGTTGCCACAAAGAACAACATCAGGAAATTATTAAATGCATATTTATTGCAACGTTTAACTAACCCCTGGCATTGCGCCAGCACTACAGGAAGAAATGGCATAGAGTTCTTTCATACTTTGTGCACAGTTCATTCTGTGCACTGAAGCTGGCAGTATCTGGAAGAAATAAACATGTCTTTATATAATTGAAACCCATAACAAAATGTGCATACACACATATACATGCACTGACAGTATGTGATTTAGAAGGCTAGGTTACCTTGAATATGGTATTTCTCAACTACTGAGAGCTTGACTTTGGACCTTGGATTATTGCTTTTATTAAAAAGCTTTGGAGTTTGCTTGTTTTAACTTCCCACCTCTGCTGTCTATAAGGTTATACATTTAGCACTGTAAAGCAAGTGTATTTGCAGTAAACCATGTGCAGTTACCTAAGTCTTCAACCTTGCTTCAGCATTAAATCATCCAGAAAAGCAATTTATTGCTTCATATATTCCAACACCATGAACAATATCCATTAAATCTCCATCTCATATAGTGACCACATAGCTTTATGCTCAGATTGCAGTCTCATATTACAGCCTCTTCGAGACACTGGATTACCTTCTCCCTGCCAACATGAGACTCGTTACAGCACCCTGTGGCACCCAGATCCCAAGAAGTGCTGTGTATTCCCATCTGTGAGAAAACAGTCTCTAGTTTAAGTATTTCTCCGCAGTAAGGCGCAAACATTGAGCCCGAGTCAGTACTTGTTCTGGGAACAGAGGAACCGCCAAATTGTTCCTTCAAAACGACAACATAACCGTCTCAGAAGTTGCAATAACATCTCAGTGCTAAATCCCATATGGAACATGAATTGAAAGTCTCATAAATGTACCACATAAAATCAATTACAATGTCAGAAGCATTTAACTTGTTTTTTTCCCCTGAGCCTGTACATCTTGTTGAAATAAGAGCCTTTCAGTCCACTTTTAGCCAAATCTGAGTCTAATGGATATTGCTTTTTAAGACACTAAAATCACTTTTATTTCTTTCTCTGACCGTGTAGAGCAGGCTCTCATTAATGTACTGTGATTATTTTTTAGACTTTCTTTCTCAAAAACCATTGGAAACACCAATTCAGCAATTCTAGCCTTTGGTGCCTACAGTGCAGAAAGGATTTACAATAAGAAATGATTATTACATGCTCAGTGAGATAATTTTTGGCCAGTGCTTAGAAAAATCTGCCAAGCAATCTGCCACTACCAGTGGTTTAAAAAGGTTAGCAAAACCAGATTCTATTTCTGCAGAGGTTTCCACAAGATTTATTGTACCTTTTTACCTGGAGTTTGACTCTCTGATTAGGCAGGCCAACAAAACTCTAGGAAAAAAGCCATCATGCAACAGGTATTTGGAGGACATTTCTTCATGGGCAAATGCAGCAGGTTGAGAGTCAGGGTGTCCCATCTTCCCAAAAAGAGGTCATAAATCTCAGCTTAGGTGACTACCACGTTGGGCATTTCAGGCAGCTTTTTCAACCTTGGAGGTTTGGGCAACCTGCCAGTAATGAAGATGTATTAATGCTTAATGCAGCTTAATGTAATAGGTGTCATGTTCATAATTTACAGAAGCTCTTTCTAAAGCATTAAATTCATTTATACTCCTTAAAAGCTACTCAATCCTCAGGGCTAAGTTAGTTTGGTTGGTGGGAGGTGGCTCTTTTTTAGGATCAAATGATATATAAATTGTTAACATATCCAAACTCATCCATTAGTGCGTGTGAAAGCAATAAATGTGCCAAAGTAGCAATAACATGATCGAGGAAAGTCACTGTGGTCATTAGGGCTGAAAGGGTTTCATTTATGGCACCAAAGAGAATGAAGGCTGTAAAATAAACCTTGGGAGCCCTGGTGACCAGAAGGCTTGCCTTAGTATGTTAAAGTAAAAAACATCACCTTTTGTTTCATAAATGGTTACGTATTATATCATCAATTTCATCATCACTTCCGTCACCTTACTCTCCTCAGATTTAGAAATTCATATACAGTGTAAACAATACAAGAGTGGAGCACCCAAACGTCACACTGATCGGCTGGGCCTTTGCACAGGAACTCAGACACCCTGAAAGGTTTTGCAGCCACCCAACAGGGCAGTATGAGATTGGCGGTCTGAGGCCTGATAAGGTCTGGGATGCACTTGTTTGACATGAGAGTAAGGAAAGATTTGAGCTGCCTCCAGACTGAGGCCTGAGTGGCCACAACACATTTCCCACTCAGGACCTTCTCTGACAAATTCCGTATCTCAGAGTCTGCCTCCCTCAGGGGAATGCATTGCTGCTGGCTACAGCAGGCACAGAGCACCTCAGAGCACGGAGAGGCACAGGGCAAGAAGAATTTCTTGTCTTCTGTGTGTCAGTAACACAAGGCCGGCCCTGACAGTGGAGATGTCTATGTGCTGCTAACAGTGATCCAGACTCTATAGCTATCAAAACAGACCAAATCTTCTCTTGGTGACAGCTGAAGCTTAGTCCAATTTTGAACCACTGACAAAACACCTCTGGGAACCCAGGTTTTGACATTTTAGATCACTAAAGAGCTGTAAAATCCGTACTTGAAAATCTGTAGTTACAGTCCCCCTAGTGTCAGAAATCTCAGCCACTTACCACATCCTAAATTACAGCGCTACTTTTGTCCTGATGCAACTGTAGGTCATGCTGTAGAACTTAATTAGCATTGCAAATCGAAAGCTTGAAGTGGTTTTGCCTTTTTCCTTTTTGTTTCCAAAATGCTTCAAAAAACCAGCTCCCAAACTGTGCTCCTCCTAAGCTAAAGATGTCTAGCTGGGTCAGACAAGTTGGTCTGTAGTCCTGCTGAGAACTGAGTTTGGCCAGAGGCACACATGTTGAGAGAAGGACTCCACAGAAGACCACTTTGCCCCAAGGAAGAACAAGTTTTCCCTAAAGAAGAGGGGGTGACCCCCAGACAACAGGCAGCTGGTCAAAGACCTCCCCAGATGCCCAGCAGCAGAGCACTGCCTTCCTCTGTTGTTGTCTGCCCGGTTTTTAATCTGTGTTTCCTACCACAACTAGGGGCTGCCTGCAGGAATCTGAATTGACATCAGGCTAAATTTCTAAGTAAATAGGTGCCTATACACGTGTTAGAGGTACAAGACAGAGCTGAAGCTGTGCTTCCACATGCACCACTACGAGATCAGAGTGTGTGTCTAACAACCTGTAATTAAGTCATGTCATGTAGCCAGATTCGACTTGGAGAAAAATGCCTACAGTAATTGCATTTAGTTCATCTTGTAGCATGGTCCCCATCATAACTGCTAATTCAATTGTACGTTCATTCTGCCAGCTCCTTGCCATTAAGCACACATTTAATTACTTCAATAAAGGATTAATATGCAGCACACAAAAGAAAGGACATCATGCCTTGCCAAAGCACACAGCTGCCCCACCATTTAGTGAGGAGATAAAGAAAGAATATCATTGGGCAGTATAATCCTGTTACAAATACATCATTATTAGATGAACATTCGGGACTTTTATTTTTGTGCTTGTTATTCACCACTCAGCATACATATCTTTCCTTGGCACCAGAAAGAGTCATAATGTGCAAGTGACAGCTCTGCCATTGTTGTCCCAGCGATGGCACTGCTGGCCCCCCCTCCTCGCTCCCCCACAAGCTTGTAAGGTTGCTCTTATCTCGTCTCCAGGCGAGGGCTTACAGCAGCTACATTACAACATCCTGAGATAAGGGGCCCTGCTTGACATTATTCCTGTCTGTGCTGCAAACAACTGACAAGCATGGCAAGTATAAAAAAGAGTGAGAGCAACAAAGACGGCTGCCCCCACCCCCCTAGCTCCCCCCTCCCGCCTCAGAAGACAGCTCATCAATTCTCCAGGATGTACACAATCATTATTGTAGGGGAAACAAAGACCAGTGTCAATTGTGCAGTGTTATAAAGCAGTCCCTCAAATTAAAACCATGTACCTAACTGCATCTGATGGCAGAAGCTATTTAGCAGTGATATTTTACGGAAAGGCAATGAAAAGCAATAACTGTTTTATTTAATGTATCTGTTCAATCCAGCTGCCTTGGATGTGCCTTAATAGAAGTTGTCGATCAATGTCAGTGCCTTTGAAATAACTGCAGCAGACTGCAATAAACATGAAGCAAAGATAACTAAAGCTACTGATCAGCCTCTTGTTACCTTCCTGCACCCAGAGATTTGTCATTTGTTTGTACTGCTTATAATAGCTGGGGGTGGATGATTATCACAGGACCATGGGGCTCTGTGAGTGAAGCCGGTTGGGGAGAGGCACTGACCAAAAAAATTCACCTGGGATACCATGAATTTGGATGCTGCATCTCTATAACACACAGACCTGTTCTCCTGCTGTTTCAGTTCTAGTCAGATACACCCTCACACTTCTCTGGTCCACAGAGGAACTTGAAAAACAAAGTGTTGGGGACAGCCCATCTCTTTGCTTGTCCATGACTACTTCCATGACTACTGTTCTAACATTCCTACAATGATTAACAGAAAGACTTATTTACATATCCAAACATGCTCGAGCTGGTGATGTAGAAGCAGGTGTCTTTTAGGGAATGAACTTACCCAAGTCAAGCCAAGCAGATGCTTGTGAAAGCAGCAGCAGAGTCCAGTTTGTTCGAGTTGGGAAAGTAATTCATAATCCAACCCTCAGCTCCCCCGCTGAACCAGACATCTTATCCTTGGCATTATGCAGCATCTACTCCTGAGGGATGATCAGACAGCCAAAAAGCCACAGCCTTTTGCACAAAGCAGCTTTTAATGGCAACAGCAGGGGGCTGAGCATATCCTCATTTGTCCAAAAGCAGATCGGCCTAAGCAAAAGTACAGACTCCAGTAGGGTAAAGGCACACATGCTTCTCCTCAGCACTTCCAGTACACGATTGCAACAGGAGTCAAAGATTTAGGAAGGGGCCAATACAAGAGCTTAATTCTGCAGTGCAAGGGAGGCAACTGTCGACTTTCAGCTGATCTGGTCAACCCATTCACCTTGGGCTTGAATGACTCTTTAAACAAGATTTGATTATCTAGTTTTCTCAGCAATATCTTAAAGCTGCATGTTGGCAGCTTTCACAGCAACAAAATTTGTTGTCATTTTAGCTCTAGAGGCTCAACAGGCTGATTGTTATTTGTTTTGCTCCAAGGAGGATAGGGAGAGCTAAACAGGGACCTGTAAAAATTCAGAAAAATACAAAAATATTCTTCCCACTTTTCTCAGTCTATCGATTTTGCTCAAAGACTGTTAAAATCTCCCTCAATATACTGAAATCTTGGTCCTGGAAATTTCATCTGCTGGCCTCCAAGGAACAGCAAGTAGAAATTTTATATTACCAGGGAATCTGTGACCAGCATCCCAGTATTTCAGGTAAAATATTGCCAAGCTATGGAAGAGTATCAGCAGAATCCAGGCTTCGATACTTGCACTACTGCATTAGGTGTTTCTCCTTTTCCCTCTGGTATTCAAGTACTATTAGGACAAAGTCTAAACTGAACTTTCATTAATTACAGGTAAAAGTTTGTTTTGGGTCAGCATCCAAGCATAAAGATAAAAATTCTCTTCCAGAGTTTTTCTTGGCAGTTTTGTAACTTTTTAGGGAACAGATCGTCTTTTCATCTCATCTTTTCATTACATGGCCCTCACCTATGCAAATGGATCCTGAGAGCTTGGAAAACATGATCAAATGCATACTATCACTTTTGCTTTATAGGCAGAGAATGTAAACCAAGCAGTAAATTGACTCCTCCAAGGGTATGCATGAGATGCAGCAAAAGCAGACAACTCCTGCATGTCAGAACCAATACACTCAGCCCAGAACCTGCCCCTGAGTCCCCGGTGGTGTGGCAGCGCTCACTGGCCTGGCATCCATCTGCACAGTCCAGAGCACTTAATTGCAACCATTACTTAGAGGGCAGCCTTTCATGCACAGGTAGCTCACTTCCCACTACTGGAAATGACACCTGAAACTGTTTGGACACAGAGCAACATCTCCACACAACTCCACAGCAAAATGTGACTTAAGGGGGAAAGCAGCAAGGACAGAGTTCTGCTGACAGCTTAAGAGACAACAAATGTTTTAATGTCTCAATTTGGTTATTGCGTCTGCGGTATGCCCTTGCTAGCTCCCTCTCAGCAGGGTGCCCTTTCCTTTCAGCTCGGTGATGTTACTTTCCAATCCATATTTTTTTCATTACATATGCTTCATTCGTAATATGGCACTTCACAGCTCTTAAAAGAGTATTTTTTCTATCACTTGGCTCTACACATGTGAAAAAGAAATAAATTTGTAGCGAGAAGATAGATGTGGACTCATATCTATCTCAGCTGTCTAGATGAAAGCCTGCTCTGAGTTTGAGCAGCAAACCATGCAGTCAATAGCTCTACCCATTTTCAGTGTAAATTCAGTTTTCCCTGAGAAAACCAGAAAGGCCATTAGACTAGATATCATTACTATCCAACTCATAGCACTTGTAACATAGAAATTTAAGCCATTTCATAGTCTCAACATCTACAATACAAATATCCAAAATCTGTATCAAGAAGAAAGCACAAAAAAAGCCCATGACTTGCGGCATAATTGAGTGCCCTGGACAAATCCTCAGTGTTCAAATACTATTGTTTTAAGCAGAAAGGGTCTGACCTCAGTATTTATTTTGAAGGTGTAGGGATTACACTGCTATTTCTGCCTTTGCAAGGGCTCCTGAAGCAGGTGGAAAGTTATTGGGATTACTCATGTGGCCCCAAACTTGTTTTAGGTGGATCCTCCCGGGTCCCAAGGGACATGATCACAGAATCACAGAGTATGCTGACTTGGAAGGGACCCGCAAGGATCATCAAGTCCAGCTCTTAGCCCTGCACAGGACCATCCCCAAAAATCATACCACATGCCCAAAAGCATTGTCCAAATGCTTCTTGAACTCTGTCAGGCTTGGTGCTGTGACCACTTCCCTGGGGAGCCTGTTCCAGTGCCCAACCACCCTCAGAGTGAAAAATCTTTTCCTGATATCCAACCTAAACCTCTGCTGACAGCACTTCAGACCACTCTCTTCAGGTTGTGTCACTGGTCCCCACAGAGAAGAGATCAGTGCCTGCCCCTCCTCTTCCCCTTG
Organism: Cephalopterus ornatus; assembly: GCA_013396775.1. Taxonomy (NCBI): domain Eukaryota; kingdom Metazoa; phylum Chordata; class Aves; order Passeriformes; family Cotingidae; genus Cephalopterus; species Cephalopterus ornatus. The sequence continues at coordinate 71,426 of VZRE01003724.1, read as the reverse complement.
TAACGGTTTGGATTTGATTTTTTTCACCGAATGCTCAAACTTTACAGTTTGCAGCCTCTCTTCTCTCCATCCCTTCTATGAAAAAAAGAGAAAGGGAGAAGGGAAAAGTTACTGAAACACTGAAATGACTAAACTAAAGCTGTATAAAAATATATACATGTATTTACACTTATATACAATTAGAATATTATGTATACAGAAGAAGGGACTCTGAACACCTCCTCCCGCCCCGAAGGGAAAAGGGAAAGGGAAAAAAAATCAAAACAGATATATACAATCAAAATTCAGGAGTAACTAATAAAGAACTAACAAAAGAAAATTTTATTATTTTCCTCGAGATAGCAGAATTGTACCAAGCGATCGCCGGCACTCTCCGCTTCCCAAGGTCCCCAAGGCCTCACTGGGCCTCACTCCTCCACACGAGCAGAGCCGATAGCAGAGAACCTGCTCCTGGTTCCACTGGAAAGGAAAGAGAGGTAGAGGCTTCTCTTCCTTCTTATTTATATCCTGGTTTACGTAAAAAATCGTATGGAATACTGGGAAGATGACCACTTTCTCGGTTACAACCTGGTTACCAAGAAAGGTCTAGAATCAAAACCACTACACCTCTCACGAGGAAGTTGTAACTGCAATGAGGTTGACCCTCAGTCTCCTCTTCTTCAGGCTGAACAAGCAACCTCAGCCGCTCCTCATATGGCTTCCCCTTAAGGCCCTTCACCATCTTCATTGTCCTCCTTTGGACACTCTCCAACAGCTTAACATCTTTCTTACACTGTGGTGACCAAAAGTGCGCACAATATTCAAGCTGAGGCCACACCAGTGCAGAGCAGAGCAGGACAATGTCTAGTGCATTTCCAAGCCACAGTTCAAAGACCTTGATATTCCTCCCAGACATGGGAAATGTCTAGGGAATACCATGAAGAAAATGAAAAGTGTAAGTACACTGGGGCTTCCCCTTGAAATGGTTTCTCAGCTTCTGGTAGTACTTGGATTAGTTATTTCTTAGACCAGATCTGGTTAAGCTGTATTTAAAAGGACAGGCTACCAGGGAATGAGATTTAGGCAAACCTTATACAAGCACTTGCTTGAAGTGATTTGCCAACCAACAATTTTCATGAGCCTCGTGACCTAGAATTCAGAAAATGGCATATAGGAGAGATGTCTTGAAAAGTAGGCTTTTCTCCTGAGGATTAGAAATCAGTGAGGTTTATTCCATTTTGTCCATTCAAAAGGCTGTAGATGCACATCAGTAACAACAATTTATTTAAGTTGTATCAATCCCTAGCACTAACTGTTTTCTGCTGGAGAGCCTCACCAGTTTAGAGGTATGATGCTTGTCATTGCCACTCCTCCTATGTACTGGATTAAACTAAGAGAATCTCTGCAACTACTTTTAAACTGGTGTTTACAGACTATTGCCTTGCTCACTAAGGCCTGCAGGGAGGCTGGTGAATACCAGCTTGAATACATGCTGGTATCAGAGTGGGAAGAGAACAAAGAAAGTAATGGCCCTCCATATGTTGCCAGCATGCAGGGGCCTTGGGCATCCAACAGTATGCCCTTGTGCTGCATAGGGCATGCCACAGTTCCAAAAACTCAATTACTTTTATCCAACTCACCATCTGAAAGGAGTGTGATGAATTGCAGTTCATCTTCCTAAACCTGCAGTCTGCATATCTTCCTCATCAGGATGCACAAATATCAAACAAGTAAGTCCTGATACAGTCCAGACCCTGCAACTCAGTTAATAACCCCAAACACTGACAAGGTGCAAAGCCAGGGCTGAGAAACACTGATTGAACACATGGCTCCTCCCAACAAGAGGACACAGGTACCCACTGTGGTAATGCTCCCCAAATAAGATCCAGGCACTTAAGTGTTTAACAAAGGAGATTCCAGTCTTTGCTTTACAGTCAGAGATAATAACTTAACAGTCTGAAAAAAAAAAATGGAAAAACAAGAAAAAAACCAACCTGTTGTAAATTAATAGTGTGCAAAACACTGCAGGGAAACTACTTTGAGCCTAATTTTTACCTCCCACCTAGGGCCCATGCAACTGCTGACCAGCTGCAAATGGAAATTGAGCCTACAGAGTCAGTCCATGGCGAGCTGGCTACGCGACAGTGAGGTCCACCGCGACGGTGGGCTGGCTGGCAGAGTTTAAAATCCCTAGGCCATTAGCACAAGAACAGGCACAGCCACCATACATTTTCTGATCCTCTCCCGCTGCTGTGCTTCCACTTCAGCCCTCATGATGGGGAAATTAAAAGGGCAGGAACTGCTCCACTTAACACAGCAGCAAACACATTTTCAAGGCACTATGACTCTTTATCTTGGGAGGACAGCTTATTTCTAGCGTTTTGCAAAGTAGTTAAAGAAAAAGACCCCAGGAAAGAGACAATAGCAGCAAGTGGGTTGTGAGGCAACGTACAAGAAGCAATTCCTGTAGCTAAATTAAGCAACGGGTGAATTGAAAGCTTAGAAATGGAGATTACAACCAGAGACACTTTAACAGCTTCAGCACAACACTGACTTTCTTGTTCTTTCCTCCCCCTTTCATTTCTAACATTGTGCTTTTTCAATTTCAAACCAAGAGCAAGAGAATCAGCAATATTGACATAATCTTGCTTTAAACTTTTAAGAAAAATACATGCCAGTAGACTGACCAATCTACTAACTCATAAGTTTACTTTAGCTCCCTGAAAGTTTCATCCCGTGAATTAGTAATTGCTAGAATGCAAAATTAAGGAACATATTTTCCATATTAGACCCTTCAGGATCAACAACAACCCCCTTTGAAAACCCATCACACAAAGACTGTCACCTAGAGATCTTCTCATCCATCCCTTTACCACTTCTGCAGTATTTACACTTCTACTTCCTCTCCTTAAAATTCAAAGTTAATATTTATCCTCTTATCTCCTACAGCTTCTTTTTTTGGCCATCCTACTCACTGATAAGTATCAGCTATTCAAATGACCTTCCACATCTGCCATAAGCCAGGATGAAAACTTGATTTCACCCTGGTTTTGTTAGTGCCCACTCTTTTCGTGCAGCTCCATGAATGGTAGCACTGGCCTCAGCAGCTGATACAGCTCAGAGCAATGCTCCTTAACCACCATGGCACAGCCAAGTCCTAATGTTGTGACTCCTCTATTCCACTGGGGTTTTGTACTGTAGGTATTGGTTCCCTGGAGACAGTATTGCTTTTATGTTTCTGTTGTCAAGCGCCCCATGCTTTTAATATACTACTAGTGGTAGAAGTTACATATTTGGAGAGCCAGGATTGCCTTCTACCAGCACTGGCTTAAACACTCAGCAGAATGCATACATTAAAAGTCATATTTCAGCAATAGCAATCATTTCCAGACCAGCTTGGTTTTGGACACCACTACAGTAGGCCTTGTTGCAAGGTCAAATGTGTGTTTGTGGTTTTCTGACAGAAACAAGAAAAAATACCTGGGAATCAGCTTTAAGCAGAACAAAGATTATGGTTTTTTCCAGGTACAGCTGCTGAGGCACTCTCAGTTTCTCCAGCTCCCTGAAAACACTGCTGGCCATTCCTACCATATCACACAATGACTTCATAATGTAGACAAATGTCCACTGGAGATTAGCATGAGCTCGCTAACCTCATTTCCACTTGTGACCCAAACCTGAATTGATCCTACTGTCTCAAGGGGTGAAAGGCTAGCATACTGCATTAACCCAAAGAAATGGAGATATTTTTTCCTGTGGTCTCTTGCCTGTTCAAGTTTCTCTGATTAACATGCAGCCTCTGTTCCTCATGTTGGCCAAGGTATCACATAAATCGGTTTTGCTTTCTTATTTTTCAGAGACTGATAGTTCAGACTTTTCTCTGTTCCCCAGCATTATGATGCTCTCCTCCATCCCTTTGAGTGCTTCAGGCTCCCAGCTGGAAGACAAGATCTTTCTGTTCAATCTGTTCAAAACCATACAGCACCACCAATGCATAACACCACCTTATTCTACACAAACAGCCAAAAATACAGCAATGAAGTAGTGCAGGAACTGTTTCTGCACCACATAGAGAGCAGGCAACATGTGCTCTTGGAGGAACAGTGTTTCTCTGTGTCCTGCACAGATGCTAAGTCCATGTCATCTTGTGTGCATTTTCCTCCCTTTTATAGGCCCAGTTGTAAAGTCACAACTTCACTTAGTCAGGTTCTTTCATTAAGCAAGCCAGTGTGTGATCCAGCTTTTAGATAATAAAGTCCTATGAAGAAAACCCTAACCATTGTTACAGAGAGGCCTGAAGCAAAATCACTTTTTCATCGAACTGAATAAGCAGAAGAAAAAGTGGACCCCATTACCACAAGAAGTTATGTGCTATTCGATACAGCTTCTAGTTTTCTAAATCACTAGTGGAAAACATGACCTCTGCAAGCGCCTGCTACACATACACACTATCAACAGCTAATATACAAAAGGCACTGATGCTGTTTTGTTGACCAAAAACAAGCACTTGGCTATTCGAGTTAAGTCAGGAACAAACACAGTATAGCTATGTAACACTCAACATCTCTAGCTCTACTCAGGCAGTAACACATTTTTCATCATGTCACAGGAGAACAAGGAAACTTAGAGAACCTATATATGACAGTTTATGCAAGAGTATAAACGAGTAAAGATGGACAGGACGCAAGGACATTTACTTATTTCTCCTTTTTGCCAGCCATCTTCGCATATAAAAGGAGCCAAAGGTAACAGTTTAGAAGGTTCTCCCATATCTGATTAAGCCACGGAAGAGTCACTAACCACAAGCATCTCAAAATCCCTGCACTAGTTTAATAACAAATAATCTTTAAATCAAAGGTTTACAAAGTTATTTGCAGTAAGATCCTTATCAGTAGAGCATCTAAATACATATGCAGCTTGTGCTATATTCTGAGACTATGTTGAGCAGCTCAGGAGGTCCCACTGTATTTTGTGGTAAAACTAGTCGTCTCTGTCAGCCTGAGAATAAAGGTGCAAAAATGACCACTGTCTGAACCAGACAAGTGTTAGCTTCGCTACACACAATCACTCTGCTTTCTCCTCCCAGAACTTTCACATCCCTGAGATTACTCTGTGCAAGAGTCTTTGCATTTAGACTTAACTGTCAACGTATTAAAGCAAAGCCAACAAATCACGAATATTAGACAAGGAACGATAATATAAATTTACCAGTACCTCTGGAGATGTAAGTAGAGTAGTCCCTAGGGGTGAACTAAGAATAGCATCAAAGAGCTTGGCTAGGGTTATTGTCTTTAATGGACAAAATTGAATTGACCACATACTGTCTGCAGCTAATGGCAAAAGTAAATTAATTTACAGCAAATGACACCATTTGGTCAAAAATTGGTGCGATTGGCTACTGACAAGTCAATGACAGGCTGACCACAGGACACTGCTAACACAAAGAAAGCATTTAGAGAGTTCTGAACCTGCAGGACAGCAACACCACAGCCAATTCCTCTTCAGGGATAACAGCTATATCCAAAGCTGCTTACTTAGCAAGTTTTGTGTATTTTGATGGAAAAATACCTACAGAACAAGACACTGCCTTAAAAAAAATACATTTATTAATGCTTTCAACTTTATTGTAAAACCTGCATTTTACTAAGCTGACTGAAAACATTTTTGGTTTGCTTTATTTGAGAGGTACACAAACACAAAAAAAATACCCAGACTTTTGTTCCTTCAAACTAAAAAAGTGTGCGTTCATATGTAATTCAGATTGGCTGCAAACACCAACACCACAGTTACATTCAAGTTGCCTGGTGAGATTGATCCAGAGTTTTGAACTCTAAGGGACCCATTAACCCAATGGTTAACACTCACTAAAGAGTTGTATATGAAATCTGTGGTCTAAGTGGTGCAAGAAGCCCGGGGTTACTCTATTTGAAGCAAAAAACCTCTTATGCTCACCATCTCTGAAAGGTTCAACAGGTCACCACACCTCCCTAAGCCTCTCTGTGGAAACACAGTGAGCCTGAATTCAGGGACTCATCCACTCACATCAGTTTCCTATAGTGTCCACAGCATTAAGTGTTCAAAATTCTTTCTCAAAGCCTACTAAATTCTTTCTTTCTACTGCAGTGAGTACTGCTCTATGCAATGGCCTTCCCAGTCACTACAAACTCTCTGATGGAGAACTGTGAGAGCACACCATGTAGGCAATGAGGCTTCTGAAGTGCTCTCCCCATGCTGCCCACCAGCAGAGATAGGACTCCACATGGGTACCTCTGCTAGCACAGGCTGCCAACTACAATGCTGACCTCAGGAAGGGCAACACACAGAGGCATAGAACAGGTGCAGGAATTGTTGGGGGAACAGTTGATTCAAGTCTTGAGGAATAAAACGAGGTTAGATTTAAGGTCTTGAATCACACAGAGGCTTCTGCTGAATTATTGACAATGAAAGGCACTTTAATTGCAGTGCTTAAAAGCTCTCAACAAAAAAAAAAAAAAAAAAAGGCAAGCCATGAAATGACCTCTCTTCCTTTACATTGCTTTGATTTTACTCACATATTCTATAGACCTTTATTAGTCACTCTTAATTGCCTTTTCCCAAAGTCTCCATTTCAGCTGCATTGTATCAGCTAGGACCTAATTTTTCCACTCCCTAGCTGAAGAAAACCAGGTCCTGAAAAGGTGCAAGCTTGTAAAATTAGATTATTTACAGAGCAGGAAGATTTGTCCTTAAAAACTTCACCTCATACTTAACATTCCCATCTCCTCCTTTTCAGAGGAGTTTATACACACACAGGGTTTAAGCTCCACACTTAAAATAACCACCTGCTTTCATTATTCTCTACATACATCACCTATATCTCCAGGCTATACTACACAGAACATCAGAGCTGAAGAAATCACAAGAATCATGTAAATAAAAAGTCAGAGCAGCTTGCTACCCGCAGACCTTGCTGAGTCTTTACTTCCTAGATCACCTTGGAAAGCCACTTAAGGCATCCAGGGAAGCTGAAGTACTATTCTAGCTGTAATCTCTAATACCTCGTTCCAGCCACCACAACCTCTGAGGAATGCAGCTAGTATCAAAGATTTAATGCTTTTTCACATTAGTGATGTCAGCACAAAATGGCCATCTTCTCTGAATAATTTATCTCCCCACTGCATAATTTTCTTATCTCTTTTTCCCTTTTGGCTTTTTACTGTAGATGGGAAGGCAAGTGGCTGTTAGTCCTCTAAAAAACCTATGGAGCATCCTTCCCATCAATCAATTAAAAAACACTTACCTTACACTCAACATGATTTATTTCTTGTTAATACAATTGTCTCACTATATCCTTCTATTATTATACCCTTAATTCCATTAGCCATTCACTTAATGCTCTCTTTAAAGCTGACCCCAGTCTGGGGAGAAGGGAAAGAAAAGTTCGTCTAATAGTGGCAATGCCAATAAAATTCTGAAGCTCTTCTCTTAAAATCCTGTAGGTCACAGGAAAGACAGGTCGCAAACACATCCTGCTTGCTCTACGGGTGAATATTTATTTTTCATTCACTATCAACTAAATGGTTTGTTGGCTCCAAGCTATTTGTAGTTTCGTATTTCAATCTTTGCTGCACTCTTCTGACACAGGAACTTTGCCAGAGAAGAGAACCCTCTCCCATTCCTCCTCTAACAAATACAACCCTGATTTGCAAAAAGGTGAGCCTAATAGAGCACCTCACTGCAGCTCTCAGGGCAGAGCACATGCTTCTCAATGAGGAAACATTCCCACTGAAGCCTTTGCAGTTTGAGAAACATTGTCTTATTCCTTGGGTAAAGTTAGAGCCTGTCACCCTCCTGCCCGCCTGACAACACCTATTAAGGCAACTCATTTACAGTTGGAAGGATGCATTGACACAATGCCTAGCTATGGAATCCTCACCAAGCAGGACTAAGGTTACCCAAGTTAGTTGCTTACATGACTGACAGCATCCTCTCTCAAGTAAAGCTCACCTAACCATCAGATCAATTCTTGGGCATGTGAGAGTTTGCCAGCGCCCCAACTTCAAAAGACAAATCCATTGGTAACAGGTCACTTGTTTGCTTTTCTGGCAACTCCCCCCAAGCCATTTCCTACGGTCAGGTAATGATTTGTCTGAGCCCGCTTCCCTGAGCGCAGACAGCAGTGAGTGAACACCAGAGCATCGGTCCTGGGGGATACAATTACAAATGCACTTAAATGAGTAACATGGGTAACATCAGTGCTTAACTAGTGAGATTCAAATGCACGTGCATACACATGCGATCGGAACCTCACTGTGTACATCGCCGCCATATACCTTCCCACAGAGCAGTCATGGCTGGATAGTAACATCTGGATCACTTTATCCAGTATTGCTGACAACCATCAGGCACCACAAGAGTCACCACACTGATGATGATATCGAGCACAGTTTCTGCTTCCTGATCAAAAAGTTCTCAAGGCAGAAGGCAGGACCACCTTTTCTCAGGCTGAATTGTCACCTTGGCAGTGCTCTACACTCAACACACCAGGCCTCTCCTTCAGCAGCTCAGTGCAACAAATCATAGTTTATCCGGGCAGCTCCAAGTTCACAAGGACAGAGTCAGACCAGAAAACTCACAAATACAGCACACCATGTTCTGCCTGCTGACCAGCAACAGGCACAATCAAAGGCTGAAGGACCTTTGGGAGAATCTAAAATACAGTAATTCCTGTGAATTAATTGCATCAGGATCATTATGCTTTCTTAACAGCTTCCAGGCAATTAGTCTTTTCTCTGTGTCTGGACTCTTTCCCTCAGCTTTGTTATTAATTAGAGTAAAATTATTAAGACTATGAAATATTTCATATCTTTCACAGTGCATACTCACAGAGATGGATCTGTGCCAAGGGATTTGGGTTTGGATGCTATGATGTATCAGTAAAGATCAGAATCCCAGATTTTGGCTCAATCCCTTCAGGCAACTGTGCAATGATAGGTTTCAATTGCTGAATCCTGAATCTTTCCATTGCACAAAGACCTTCATTCATACTGTTTCCACAAAACCCAAAGCAGTTTGCAAGCTGCATGTAATGTAGCTTTATTTTCTTTCCCTTTTTTGGCACGTAACAAGGAGTGTTAATTCTCATGCATTCACAAGCACAGCACACATTCCACGAGCTCAGTTGAAGCCAAGCCCATTGGATGGGATAAGATCATGCTCCCATCTCCATGGGAACCACAGTGTCAACTCTTGCCTACCACAGCAGCATGGTTATACAGTGCAAAATAGAGGGAACAAGAAGATATATCTATATTGTAAGTAGTAATGTCCCCCAAAATTTACATGTTATAAGGGGACAAGCCATGCTCAAAGAAGCACGATATGCCGAAGCAACAGTTGCCATACAAGGTTCATCTCTAATAATTGTCTTTTTTCCACCTGTATCACCAGAAGTTTAAGTGGTATTGCCAGTAAAAACATACATGTTTCAGGTTTGGTGTCCTTTTATTTTATGGCACACTTTTTATTATCCTCATGATCATTGACAGCAATTCAAGAGCACAATGCTTTTCTCGATTTGGGGTAGGGCTCTGCATATTTAGCAGCTTTCAAAAATAATGAGCAGCAAATGCCCTTTCCCAGCACTTGCAAAAGCTTCGAGGCATTTAAAATAGAACTGCTAAGCAGACCACACAACACAGAAGCACCTTACTGTAGAACTTCCCTTAACACTGGCATTCATCAGCTGAAACTTGCACATTTCACTGGATTTTCCTTTACCTTGTGACATTCTTCCTTATTCTGCTCTGAAAATTCCTTACCATAACACAGTTCATTTCACAAAAGCAACTAAGAGTGATAAGTGTGCATATACATGTCTGTCCTCATATCTGCTCCTCTCATATCCATGTGACAGTCCAGTAGGTGAGTTCTGCTACAACTTGTTGGCACGTTAGGCAGCAGCAAAGCGGTCACAAAAATAAATGGAATTCCAATTTGTTATTGATTTACTTTCAAACTTAATAAATGGGCCTAGTGTTGATAATTACCAAACCTCTGTCCAAATACAACTATGACACTTCATAAATATCTGATAAAGCTAGATCTGCATGTGTCCCATTTTCCCCGGTATTTATAAATATATACCTTTAACACTGAATCTTCTATTAGGAACTGTCACCTCAGTCATACCCACATGTTCAATTTTAAACATGAGTCTTTCCTCTTTTGACTAATTCAAACAAACAGCCCTCTTACTTTAGGCCCCACACATAAACAGCATTCTACCCCATGCATTCCTATGAGAAGTCACAGGAATAAAAAATGAAAAGAGAAATCAATCCCCGTGGTACTCCGATTGCTCTACTGGTGTCTAGCACAGACTAACCCTACACGAGCCAGATTAGCATATATCCAGAGTCAGGGAAGTGATGAGCTACATCACTAAGGAGGCAGCTTCTCATCCGCAATATCATACAGGAATGTTTCGTGCTGTGTAGGCAATTCATAGGTTCCCTTTCTCTATTTACATTCATAATTTCTCAAGAGTGCATAGAGCAATTCTCTCTTGTCCTTGATGTTCATAACACTCCTTGGGTACCGAAAGATTTGGCCACGTCCCCCACAGCCTTAAAACCAAGCTGTAGCTTGGTTTGAGATCCAGCTTATGTGAAAAGAAGAACTTCTGCTGTCTGCTCCTTTCAGCTAGTCCAACATGAAAGACCAAGTTTTGAACCACACAGCTTGATACCACCACTAGGATATTTGTTAGAGAAGGCAGACCCCTGAAGGTTGAAGACTGCTCATGCCCCCTTCTCTGCAAGGAAAACCTGTCTTTTGGCCATTATTAAAACACAGATCTCTCAGACTAATAAACATGGGAACTGGACTGATCTTTGTACAGTCTGCCTATGGTGCTTTATTGTTTAGACTGAACTGCTTTAACAGTAGGGGGAAAAACTTCAGATGTGTGGTGAAGAGGAAAAGGTATAGAAAAAAATGGTAGTTTCTTTCCACACAACATGAGACTTTCCTGTACTATCACTGAAATGAAAAGACATTTCTTCTGCCCCGATCAGTCATAACATTCAAACCACAGAACTAGCCATGAAATCCTATGCATCATTTAGATCTTTGATGCTGAACTGACTTCATAGTAAAAATGTCTTGGCAGGGCTAAAGCACCTGCTGTCAAAGGGAAACACTGATTAAAGGGGTGGGTGTTTTTTTAAAGAGTTCTTGTTCACTTTCACAAAACTCTGTTACAATAATCCCTGAGTTATAGCTCCAATGAGTAATTACTCCTGCAGTGTGGCTGGAGAACTGCTACTCAAAATCCTCATTAAAACTCTTATGTATTTCTTCTGCATTTGCCTTTCAGCTATTAACAATTACAACGATCCATGTATAAATATACACTTTCCTCCTTGATGATTATCACTATTTCTTCTGCCTGATTCATTCAGTAAGGCCACAGTTCAATGCTTTTGAGGCCACAATGGCCTCTATGGGAATTGAGTCTGACGTCAGAAATACTGAATTGTGGCTTCAGTGAATGAATTAAATGGGGAGGGGGAAAAAAATTACACTAAATATCATTGAAAGCGCTCATCCTCAGCCAATGGCAACTATGGAATGAGTTAGGGACGTCACTTTAGGTAGAGCTCATGAAAATTAATTTTACCATTTGGGACAAGTTCTTTTGCCATTGCTTTAAGCAGCGGAGCATAGTTACGCACACAGAGCTGCTTTCTGTTCATTGTGTCAGTGTTTATAGGGTGGGATCTCCTGACCAGTGGAAGAAGCTATAAGGTTCTGTTCATCTGCAGCCTAATAAGTTAAAACATATATGCACTGCCCAGGAAACAGTTGTTTGCTTTCTGAGGATGAATACATTCAAAGATTGATGCAGCTGATCATTGTAAATAAAAGTATTGATGAGCACTAGGCTCATTTCCAGTCTGAGGTAAAAGAGTAAACTTGTTAGTGCTCACATGGCTGTCTCAGTTATCAGTTTCTTAGTGAGACAAGGCTGGTAGAGAAACACGAGTGTTACTACCCACTTTGGAAGACTATACCAAGATTAATGGATCTTCAAAGGTAGAATTATTAGGAGCAAAGTTCATTCAGCTTGCCTCTGCCTGAGGCAGTAGCAATGGAAAAGCATATTGCTGAAGCAAATGAGAGAAGAAAGAGCCAGGGTGGTTGGGAGCTGGAAGACAATACAGATGCACAGGACTCAAGAATGGCCAGAAATATGCAACGAGCACAGGAAAGCAAAAAACCTTCACAAGTTTGAGACAACTCCAAACCCTTAGAAGGAATTAATCTGTAAATGAAAGCAACTTCTTACTCTGATGGTTTTAGTCAATTTGCACAACTCCCTTAAAACCCCCTTAGCCTTCCTACCTTCTCTTTGGAGTAGGGGTAAGGGGATTACGCGGGGTTCCACTACCTTCTTACTTCCTCTGTTTCTCAGAGTGGAGCGTAAGACCTTTTTTCACAACAGAGCATCAGAGACCTACAAAAGCAGCTATTTCTCCTTGCATTTCTGTTAATATAAGGACTTTGACAGTATGAACAGTAGCAAAATCAGTGTCTCAGCTGCCCAACACGCTGGTCTAATGCAGCCCCCCTTTAAAGGGCAAAGCACTATGGGTTTAAGAGTCTCCAGTCACCACACAAATATTTAAGGTCCATTCCCTAACCAAAATCTCTACACAAGCATAAGTTAGCCAAAATAACAATTAGTGAAATTGAAAGGGATATAAGTTGTGCCATAAACCCCATCAGTTCACAAATCATTCCACAAGAGGTAATCCATTTGATTCCTAGTAAGTCACTCCAAAAAGAAGTGAATAATTCAGTCTCGAACTGTTCTTAGTATTACTCAACTGCAATATTCAAAAACCAAATGTCTATCCCAAAAGAAGCATTGGGGTTTAAAACAGTAGAAAAACACTTCTACCTCCTCTTGTATTTTTCAAGTCTTAGGGGGGAAAAAAAACCCCAACAAACAAACAACTACCTAACTTTTAAGCTTTTCCTTCAAAATCACATAGTTATCACCTTTTGAAAAGTAAAATCTGAGTTTAGCACTATTCTTCAAATTCACTTTTTTACTCAGCATTATGGAACATATCCAGCATTAGAAGATTTGCAATGGAACACCAATACTTAGCAATATCTGGACTTGAAAAAAAAAACAACTTCTTTGAAATCAGATCTGGAGTTGTTACTCAACTGTGAAGGGACCCTACTTAACACTCTATTAAACTCATCCTAAATAACCAGCAGTATAAGCAACAAAATCATAGATACAATTTCTCAGTGTAACATGTTTTCTGCCAATCGAATGTCCTACTATGTATAACTATGTGATCTTCCTATACAGGAGGAAAAAGTCAAAGCTCTAAAGCTACAAATAAACCCTGCAACAACACATGCCCAAAAACCAACCTCACTTCCCCCCCCACCCCAAAAAAAAAAAACCACCCACCAAGGCATTTCTTGGGAGATTGTTTTTTAACAAAACAGGTGGCTTCCACTGTTTTATCTCATAACACCAAAACTGACTGCTCTTTCAGCGATTCAAAGAGTCAGCCTTCAGGGCTAAGGGGCTTTATACAGTGGACTCCCTGACTGTTTGCATCGTGGGTGTATGCATTTCTGTTCTCAGAGAGAAATGCCTCTTAGGATATTCACACACAAAATAGCACGCTGCAGATACAAATCAATAAGCAGACCATTGCCATTGGAATTTATTTACAAGATAAATAACCATGACCTGATCAAGCAGGTAAGATCATAGGAAAACACTGAAAATGTTTACTTTATGAAATAGGTAAGCAATCTACACAGGACGCTCTGAGAGGAACGCCTTAAGAATGACTACAGTTTATTAGCACACAGCTTTCATCAGAGGTTTCAGACTGAGGAAACAGTAGTCATAGTCCTCACTGGCTGAGCACCAGGTAAGAGGGAGGTACCATAACATAACAGAAATAAAGACTGGTCCATCCAAGGACTGAGCCTGGAGCACAGAGCAGCCAGGCAGCTCTGTGAGAGTGAGCACACACACAGTGGGTGGCCGGGGCATGTCTTGGGCTGTCATCAGGACAGCCTTAGAGTTTGCTTTCAGGCTGTTTTTTTATTTTGCTGCTTTTTTAGGGGTGGGGGTTAGTTACTCTGAAGATGGGCTATCAGAGTAGTTATTTTTAAAAGACTGTTTCTGTTTTATTTACCTCAACGTTGAAGGAGCATGCACATCTGACAAGACCTCTAGGCTAAACTCTTGTGCTGGTTTTGGATGGGGTGGTTAATTTTCTTCATCATAGCTAGTATAGGGTTGTGTTTTGGATTTATGCTTGATTTGTGTTTGATTAGCAACAGTTGATAATCCAGAAATGGTTTTGTTATTGCTGAGCAGGGCTTGCACAGTATCAAGGTCTTTTCTGCTTCTCAGATGAACTTGGCAGCAAACAGACTGGGGGTACACCTGATGCTGGGAGGGCACATGACCAGGACAGCTGACCTCAACTGAGCCCAACTACACCTATCAAACTGTCTATATCTCAACCCAAAAGTTTTCTCACTTTTACACATCGTGTTCTCTCTCCTGCTCTACTGGTGGGGTAGTGAATGAGTAGCTGTGTGTTGCTTAATTGCCGCCGGACTTAAACCACACCACCTGTGAAGATCCAGAGCACCAGCTGTATTCACTTCCCCCCTGTCCCTACAGACATACAGGTGCTCCTATTTTCATTTCAAAATTTTCCCAGAGCAATAACCTCTAGTTAATAAAATGTGAAGAAGGCCTTGTTATGAGTAGCACAAACATGGACAAAGCAAGAACCCAAGGACAGTCACAAACCATGGTGGAAATTAAACATAACGAAGACAATCAACAACAGCATTTTCTAGCTAGCCGTCCATACCGAGAGGTGGAGCTCTCTGGGAAATTACACACTGTGCAAGGGAAGGAGATTTTATGGCTCCCATTGGGCCTGGAGACTATGTGCTGGTACCATAAAACATATGGGCAATTATTAGGTCAAACTGAATTGAGGCAATAAGAAGTCTTTGTATTTCCACACACAGCATGATAATGCCATTTAGAAACTGTTCAAAAATATCACATGAACAAAAATGTTAGTCTGCTTCATGGATAAATAAATGGCATCTGCATCACCACCTGAAACTCTGTTGGCAGTTTCAGTGGGGAACCTACAGCAACTTCACAACAAGATGACTGTTACAGCATTGCTCCTCGTGACTGAAAAAGCTCAGTATAATTATATATTAAGCAGCAGAGATACTTGAACTAAAGCTGTGCTTGCAGTCTTAACGTAACAATTCCTCAAACAGATGTTTTGAATATTATTTACATTTGCTTCCTTTGTTGACTCTAAATAAAACAAAAAAGCTCTAGAGAGTCAGCAATGCCAAACACTGTCTGTGAGATTCTAAATATTTTTAACTCTTATTAACTCAACAAAAAATTACGTTAGCAACACATTGGGCAGTACCTGTCAGAGCAGCAGGAGCAAGGCTGCAGACACACCTCCTATGGTCAGGCAATCCAAGAGGCAAAGTAGATACAGCACTCAAAAGAGAGGAGAACATGTTGGTGATTGCAACTAAGATCACCCACAGCCTAGAGGTCTTCAAAAGTTTTCATCAACACAACACTCAAATAAAGAACACAAGACACATCAGGAAAAATTCATACCTCTTGGTTTGAGCTTAAATAGGAGTCCCAAGCTCATGGGCAGCTGAGCTGGCTCAGGGCAGTTAAGATTCCAGGTGTACTCAGGGCGGAGCTCTGCTCAGACACAAACGATCTAATTATTTTTAGCTGGCCTTTCAGTCAGTCTCTGCTTCCAAGGTCTGGCTGGAGGGAACTGAAATGAGTCACTTGAAACTTGTCAGACAAATCACTATCTAGAAGTGTCTCTTCATTGACTCTAATAGACATCTGGACAGCCAGGAGATGCACAGGCATCTAAATTTTGTAGAGCTGAATTCCTCCCAATGACACGTATGCTACAAACAGACCTAGCCCAGGCTCAGCAATAAACAGTGAAGACAGTTGGTTAGAACTTGAACCATATGGGGATCCATTTGTTTCTTACATGTTTCTGTATGTTTCCAAAAGCATTTTCCTTTTACAGGAAGCTGCTGTTTCCATAGGTCCTATATAGTGCCATAAGGAAAACCACGTGAGGTTGTTTCTGACTATAAACAACATGTTTAGAGTTGTTGCTCAAGAGCTTCTATCTTTACAGACCCACAAAGCAGCTGGGCTGAGTGCCATTTCTTCGTATATGGGCTTTTAGCTAGAAATTTTCCCCAAACATATATTCTTGTCATTTTGTCTTGACTTTAAATGCACAGAATGGGTGAGGTTGGAAGGGATTACAGTGGGTCATCTGGTCCAACCTTCCTTCATGCTAAGAAGGCTCCCTATTTTGGACAGAACAAAATTGGGGTTGTTTAAGAGCTAGAAATAGCCATAAATTGTGATCATCTAAATGGGAGTATCATTTCATAAAATGCTTTTTATGTGAACCCTTTTTCACAATCCAGTTAGGTAAGTTGCTATGGACACTGTATATTTTCAGCAGTGTACCTCTAACTTAAAAATAATGGTGCTGTATTGACCACAAGATAACCCTTCTTCATTATGAATAACATCAGATTATATATCTTTCACACGTTTTTGCTTTATTCAACAGTTTTTGGTGTGCCTGACCTTATTCTATTAATGTTAAGCAGAATTAATTAATTTTTTTTCTTACTGCAACACATTTTGCTTAAAAAAATAGTGTATCACTCCCTGATTAATTTTTCATGACTTAAATTATTACCTTTTCCCCATGGTTGTCATTGTTCCATATTTTTTTTTATGAGCCACTAATTTTTTCAAGTATAAATTTGAACCTGCTTTACTAATGTGAACAGCTGTTAGGCTTATATAGCTAAGGCAGGGCTCCCAGAAGCCTTGTGCTGAAAGTTTAACTCTGAGACCAAAAGCCTGTGGATTTGCAGCAAGATCGTTCTGCACGCTAGAGTGTGTGTTGAAGAGTGGATGGAGACTTTTGGAGCCTGCTGGACCAAAAGTCACTTTGGAGATGTTCACTCTCCTCGTTAGGATCTCAGGACTTACCACCAGGCTCGGGTACCAAGGAGGAATTATTTAAAAACAAGTAGAAAAAAATAAGGTATTTATATACAGTAGCTGGCACAGACGCTGGCAATATCTGGGTTTGAAAGTCCTCATCCATTTGAAGCCACAGCCTCCAGTTCTTTGGCCCTGCTTGTCCTACAGCCGTCAAAAAAACATTGTTACCTCTCCACTGTATTTCAAGTCGTTCCACCACAATCACTGCATGGTTGCCCCATACACATGCATTGTGCCGTACTTATGTCAGCCACAAGCTGGCAGCTCCTGTCCTCATGCTTACTGACAAGTTCTTTTCGTGTACGTGGATGATAATTGGTTTATAATGTTATTTCAACTGTGCTGCTCTGATGGAACAAGCAATACAGGGCATTTAGGAAGAGCCACAGCTCTTAATAGATGCACAGGTATAAACGGGGAGTAGGGAGATGAGACTCCAAGATACTCTTCAGGGTCTCTGGCCCCAAGGATTTTTTAGGCTTCAAAACAGCTCAGATCCCACGTGTTTGATCCCATTTGCAAACATAACTCCTGTGTCTTAAGTTGCAATAGCCTAAGTTTCCACGTGTACTATTCCTGCTGTAGGGCATTGCTTGGATTTGTGAAAGCAGGGTTCAGATTATGCCACAGATTACTGGACATATAAAAACCATGTGTGGATGTTGTGTGAATGGTTTCTGGCTGGTTTCATCACTTCCCTATAAAGGCATTGATTGTGCCCTAATTACACGTGTTTGTAGAGTTTAGACAGCTGCAGTGAGGCAGGGGAAGACTTCCAGTGACTCTCCTCATAAATCT